>CM058240.1:76279486-76723615 GCA_030180135.1 Orychophragmus violaceus
TAATGGACAAACAGGACAGTGAGCAACATGATGACTCGATTTAGGTAAAGACAACTTGGAAGAAAGACTTTGTAACTTGGCTGAAGACGGGTGGCCTAGGCGTTGATGCCAGAGTTCTCCATTCGCAACCAAGGATCCACAGAATTGCATGCAGGGAAAGGAGTTGAAATCTTGATCAGTGAAAACATACAAATTGTGGAGCATACTACACCTCCCAATCATCAAGCCTAGAGAAAGGTCATGAATGTAATATGAATCAGAGAAGAAATGAGCTGAACAATGACTAGTAGTAAGTAAAGAACTCACATTAATCAAGTTAAAATTGAAGGATGGAATATGCAAGACATGATGCAAAGTTGATGTTTTAGAGAGATGAAAGATTCTTATATGCTTGATGGGAACCTTAATACCATTTGGTAATGTTACTGTCAATTGCTCAACTACCTTAAATGTATCAAACAATGTTAAGTCAAAACATACATGACTTGTAGCACCAATATCTACTATCCAAGCATTGGAAAGGATAAGTGTGGACAAAGAAGAAAGACAATGATGGCCGTATGTAAGGCGGTTTTGTTCCATGTGTAAATGAGTAGAAGGAAAAGACAGGGTACATGCTGTAGAGTTACAAGCCATTATGCCATATTGTGTAATTGCAGTCGAGGAATGAGTAGTTGGAGCATCCTGATGATTGACGTGAGCACTAAGATGCGAGATGAGTTGCTGAACTTGTTCTGCAGAGAATGAGCTTAGGTCTAAGCTGGCATTAGAAGATGCATGAGAGTAATTGCCTTGGGGCATGTTTGGTGCGATGAGCTCCTCATGTACCACATTAGCAACAACATTTTCCTTGTTGTATTTCTTGACAAACTGTTTTGGGTGAGATTGACCAAACTTTGGGGTAGAAGCAGAACTAGTTTATCCTTTCGGAGTGTAAGCTATCTTGGAGTTGAAGTTTGCAGAATTTCCTGGCTTTGGACCATCATAACCAGGTGATAGGCTTCAGCACACGTTCCCTTTCATCCTAACATACCATGTTAAACGCTTCTTCAATAGAGGGAAACATTTTCATCATCAAAACTTGCCTCTTAGTTGCTTCATAATCTTCGTTGAGTCCCATCAAGAATTTCATTACACGGTTTCGATCCATCATTGTTTTCAAAGTTTTAGCAGCATCGCACTCACACTTTCCACAAGTGCATGATGGTAGTTCACAAAATTGATATAAGTCTCCCAGAGAGTAACCAATTCTGTATAATAAGTGCTCACATCACGAGAATCTTGAGCAACTAAACACAATCGTTGTTCGATTTCAAATATCCTGGCTAAATCATCCTGCTTAAACCGATTCATCAAACTGTTCCATATATCCTGAGCAGTATACATGTAAAGCAAACTTCCACTAATCGTCTTAGATACAGAATTCAACAACCAAGTGGCGACCATGTCGTTGCAGCGCGACCAAGAACCATGGTGATAGGTCAAGAATTATCCCTATTCTAACTGCAAGTGCACAGATATGCAATCGTAGTACAAAGGGTATCGAATCCACAGAGACTCTAGATTCTTTCGATAGATTATAAAACGTCGAATTAAGCTAGGTGAACAGATGTGAAAACAGTAAATCAAAGCAGGAAGTAAATAGAACGGTGTAAGCAATCAGGCAAAGCGTCAGGTCAAGGGAGTTCTCAGGAAATCAGGAACACATGCTAATCAATCAATCGAGATCTAATTAAGAACTGTTCTAGAACTGGAATCACAGAAGTATAAGAAGCCAACTTTCGTTGCGAATCCTATCTATGTCTAACAACCTAGCAAACCAACTTTCGTTGCGAATTCTAGAGTTCTAAACAAGCCTTAATCACAAGTTCGTTCGTTCACAATTCTCCTAAGCCAAATTTCTTTGCGAATAGTCAAATTGCTCATCTAGGTTCTTTCTAGTTAATTAATCAACTGTCGTTGCAGAAATCAACCTAACATCAATAATCTAAGTAGCTAATTCAGATTAAGCATTAAGAACAACCCTAGATGAAGAACTAACAGATATGAATCCCTACAGATTTATCAACCTATAATTCCATGAAATCCCTAATGAGAATCCCTAAACCTAACTGGTAAACTACTCAGACATGATCATCGAAACAGAAGACATCATGAATAGAAAACCAAATAGCATATAATAAAATAAAGAATTGGGGTTCGAAATCCTCTCTCTTTCAAGAACAAGATCATCCCCTAACTCTCTCAAAGTAAAATAAGGCTTAGCCTAAACAATGGCTTAAAAACCCTAATATAATGATCTAATCACGGCTGGGGCTTCTTTGTAATTATGAAAAACTTCCGGGCTTTGTTGTAATTTCTAAACTCTTTCATTAACTTGCCGAGAATCGCTGTATCGACCTTGTGTCGATCGATGCACACTCTGTGTCGATCGACACAGATGTCATATATGGGCAGTGAACTCTTCCTCTCGGCCAAATGCACTAAAATGCTCCAGAATGCGCCATAATCTCCATAGACCTGTAAACATACTAAAAGACTCCAAAACATAATAAAATACTCGATAAATAAGACATATACCATGGCTAAAATCCCTAAAATCCATGGTATATCACATGGCTAGGATCACTTTCCAGAGGTTTAGAGATGGTACCGTTAACGTATCCAAGCTTGTTGCGGACGTTGAGTGCCAAACGAACCGAGCGTCTCCAAGAATGAAAGTCAGCTCCACTCGTTAGACGATCCGCGACTAAGATTAATCCAGCATGATCATTATGATGCAGATAATATGGATTCTCGTAAAGATCCATTGAGTGTCAATTAATCTCAGATGTAGGATGAACAGAAGATCCATAACTCGCCATTCGATTCGATTCAATTAGAAACAAAGAAAGAGAAAGATAACCGAGAGAATCGATCCAATCTATTCAAAAAGAAATTGAAAGAGATGAACAAAGAAATCGCACACCAAAGAGAATCTGGAAGCACTCATGAAAAATCAAAGATTAATCGATTGAATCGCAAGCGGAATTGTTCTCTATTGCCTTGATACCATATCACGAAATCTCAAGCTATCGGTTAAAGAGAGAGAGAACGAGCATACAGAATGAAAAATGATCTTATTAATTTACTAAAGTGAGCTACAATAGTTTATATACGAGCTACTATAGTGAGATGTACAAGTGACTGTTAGATCGTTAACAACAGGCAGTTAACAAATGAATCTAGCCACTATTGTGTCTAGATACAGGAGATTATATCAGCTAATATAGTCTTTTACTATGCACACCGGACGGGGCCCGACCGTTGTACCATCCCCTCCCTTTGAGCCGCTCTCAGCATTTTGCAACACCTAGAAGAAAGAAGTACCTTATATATTAAACCTTATTCAACTTTAATAATTAACTAGATTTTGATATGCGCCAAAAAAAACGCTAATGTTTTTTATTAAAAATAATTTAAAACTATTTTTTGTTTTTATAATAAGTTTTCGATGATTAGATGCTCAATGTGGAGCTGATGGACATTTTCTTCAGAGATAATGATTTGTGATATCAGATGGCTTTGGATGTTGCTAGCAATGTAAACTTCTTCGCATTCACTCAATACACTGTATAAGTTTTTTTTTTAAATAGTTATTATAAAAATTATGTGATATAACTTTAATATGTATTTGGATGATTAAAATTTTTATTTTTATAGCACATCATATTCTCATATAAATAATTTATTTGTTTTTAAGATTTGAATAATTAATTTAGTAATTTTATACAAATATAATTATAGATTTATGAAATCTGGAACATGAAAATCCGTCCGTTTAACAATTTCACTAGTTTAAGTTTATTTTAATGTTTATATAATTAAAATTGGTTAATTCATATTTTTAAATTATCTTCAAATGAACAAAAATCTTTTGAAATATTTTATAAAAAAAAATATATCGATTTTTCAACTCATCATATAGTAGTCTAAATATTTTGAAAAATTGATAAAATAACATGTCAAAAACAGTCATTATAAAAGTTATGTGATATAAATTTAATAAGTTTTGTGTTGATTTAAAATATTTGTTTTTATAGAACATCATATTCTCGTATAAATAATTTAGTTGTATTTTAAATTTTTAATAGTTATTTTTAATACTTTTATATAAGTATAATCATAAATTTATGAAAGTCAAAACATGGTAATACTTTAATTTGACATTTTGTTTTAGTTTAAATCCATTTTAATGTTAATATAATTAAAATTTATTAACTCATATTTTAACTTGTCTTCAAATGAATAATTTTTATAATCAAAACAAATTAATCTATTTTTCAACACATTATATATTAATCTAAATATTTTAAAATTTTGATAAAAAAACCCATAAATATTTTGAAATTTTTAATTTTAAAAAACTAAAGTTTAATTAATAATAATTTGTATATTTTATTGTATTCAAATTAGAAAAAAATATATAACAACCCGCCAAAAAAACTACAGTCGTATATTCATTTATTAATCCGACCAATCATACATTCTAATAATTTAAATATATACTAATTGTTGATCTTTTACTTTTTATCAAGTTAAAATATATCTATTTTTAATATTTTAGCTTAATTTTTAATATGAATTATAGTTTAATTAATATTAATTGAATATTTTTATAGTATTTACTTTTGGAAATGAAATATGTTAAAATAGTTTTAAATTATTTTATGTATATATTTGATAAAATTAGTAGGTTATCTTTTATTTTTAAATCCTAAAACTATATATTTATTTTATAATTTATGAACATAATTGGTTTATGAATTCATTTAATTATAATTATCTTTATGGATTATATATAAATATATAATATAATTAAAAAATAATTATTTATTTAAATAAAATGGATTAAATAAGATTTTTATTAGATTTTGAAAAAAAAAGAAATATGCATTTATATTCAAAATAAAGAAAGATATTGAAAGATATTATGATCAAATTAGTTAGAATTTAGTTTTACATCATTACACTTAGCATTAATCGTAAATAACACCTCAAGAAAAAGTTTATCTCTTAAAACCTTCATGTTTTAATAGAATAGATGAATGAAAACATTAAGCCATCTTAGACATTACAATTATTTAACAACCACTAAGCTTTATACGTACATTTATCATCAATTCATCATGAAAAATTAACAATAAAAATAAGATCTAACGGCTATAACTTGATTGAGCAGTGTATCATCTCTATAGTCGTCTCCTTCGGTATCTCCAAGCCACTTGTATCTGCATAGCTGCTCGTAGCCTCCAATAAGGAGACTCGTACCTTATGGCTCCTTGCACTCGATGGCTTCGTAGGAATCTTGAAAACAAGCTCGTCACATCTTCAAGATCTGCCACACTCAGCGAAAACGCCTCCACGTTTGTCACGCACCTAACACTTCTGTTGCTAACCAATCCCTTTGGCGGCATCTTTATCCTCGCTCCATCTGCAAGTTTCCAAACTTATTCAGTTCCAAGCTTTTATGTATTCCTAAAAGGTTAAGAGTCACAAACACATAGAGCCAAAGCTATTAGGAAAAGAGGTGCACCGGGGTTTACAGAAGAGCGGTCGAGGCACGAAGTGAGAAGTTCTTCACCACAAACGTCACCTTCTGATAAAGGAAGAACAGAACCGTCTTCTCCAATGCTCTCCATCTCACCTCTCACTATGAATACCATTTTCTCAACTAGACCTTTACGGTGCAACACCGTGCTACTCCTTATGTAAGTCCTCTGTTTCAGCCTCTCACGGATTGAATCTAAGATTGATTCATCCATCAACGAGAATATTCTCACCTGCAAACCCCAAAACACACTTTAAACCTTATGGTTGACCTATGCCCACTATCTTTATAGTTAGATTCAGAAAAACCTCTTTAAAAACTACACAGAAAGCAATGGATTCTGATTTAATTAGTGCAATGTTATTCAGGAAAAAAAAATGTTATTCACTTATTACCTTCTTGAGAAATTTGAAGAGATGACGTTTTATATCTCTCCGAAGATCTTTAGGCATATTCTCAAAGAGTAGTTCCTCGTTAACTCCTCTAGTCGCAGCCCAATTGAACCGCTCTGCCTCTCGCACCCTCCTGCATTTTGTTGAACAAATTACTAAGTTAGTTCTATAGTCTCGTTACATAGCCTGAGAATTCAAATATATGACAAAACACTATTCAAATAAGAAGCACATACTTTCTTATATCTTCTGGCAACAGTCTATGGCTCATCCACTGCTCCACATCACGCCGTCTCAGCATCATTTCCATCCTCCTAAAACAAGACAAGGACAACTCATCATCTCTTCAAACTCTTATAAAATGTTTTTTCTTTCTTTTGAAACATTATTGATGGAATGTGTTTGTTTACCTTCGATCAAGAGCTTGAAGGAAGTTATGCATATTACCAATAAGCCTCGCAAAAAGCAAAAGCCCTAGTCCTATAATACCCATTGTAAAGAAGACCTCACCCACTGAGTAACTTGGGGATAGGTTTCCGGCAAGCGTGCTTATTTGCTATCAGAATTTCAAAACAATTTGACATTATTTAAGAGTGATTTAACAGCCAAACTAGTTTTTAACATCAATCAAACCTGAATAGAGAGCCTAACTTACCTGGAATCCCCAAAACAGAGAGTAGCTGAATCTTGTGAAGATACTAGATTGAGTAGTAAGATTGACTGCCTTCACATAGATGCCATAGGAAAAACCACTCTCTTGAAAACAAGCATTGACACTTTCACTATCTCTCCAGCGAGCTCGTAGTGACTCCGATGCATGGATGTTCCCACGAGCACAGTCTATAAGATTTCTACGTTCCTCCACCGAAATATTCCAAGCATGCAACAAGCACTTCTTAACTCTCTGAAAAGACTCAAAAACAAGAGACAAGAATAAATAAAAACCACTCGGAATTGTGAAAACATACATAAAAGTAGTTCTTATGAAACTGGTTTATATACCTGGAGTCCTGAAATATACCAGCAAGATCCAACAGCATGACCAGCAAGCACGAAGGTGAGAAGATTAATAACAAAGTTAGCCCAAGCCGACTCAAATATGAAGCCTGTCGGTGTTTGTCCAGCAAGAAGAGGAAGAAACCTATATAACTTTGGAATGTATTGAAATAGAATGATGGCACGTATAATGTTTCTCTCAGATTCTGCTCTGTATATGCCTAAGTGTTCTGGTAATATCGACAATATCATTATCTGAAAACAAAGGAGAAATCGACGATAAGAAGAAACATCCCAACATTACTCAAGTAACATGTCTAAGGTTGATACTACAATACCTGTGGAATGGGTAGCACTATGAACATGTCAAGGAAAAACTTTCCTCGCAAGTAATTGCGAGCAATTTTTGTTGGATGATCAACTAACTGGCCAGCACCAACTATTCTAGACTCAGGAGCTACATAAGCCAACCGAAACTGCGAAAAATATGTCATGGAGAATAGTTAAATCCAGATAAATTTATTTACATAGGAGACGAGAGTAAGGAGACACACCTGAAGCAGAATGTTAATAAAGAATATAATATCCGACATACTTCTAAGAGACACCAATACTTTGGTCCTAGGCCAATCAATCTCGATGCATTTGTTGTCCTGTACTAGTGTCTCAATCTCATGAAAAAACATATACAGTGAAACAAGAGATTGATAGAGCAAGAGAAGGACACATACATGTCGGATTAATAAGAGGAATACGAAGGCGGGATCTATAAAAATAGCCACTAAGCATGAAAAGGCTAAGAAACTAGTCCAGCCTTGAATGAATTTGTAATGAGGATTCATGATTCCAGGTACGCTTCTACGAAGAGAGGAAGCAAATCGCTTAGCCCAACCTCTAGCATCATCATACAGAGCAGTGTGGAACTAAACAAGAAAAAACAAAACAAAGACACTTGTGTCAGTTATGTCAAACGTTTGCTTGGGTCTCAAGCTAAGTAGAAGCATTATACATTATTCATACATATATACATACCCTTGAGTCAGAAACTCTGGAAGTATGAAACTGAGCAGCTTGGCGGTTGTAGTAAGAAGGACAAGTAGTACAGTAAGGATCATTACACATCCCTAGTTGTCCAGATTTCAAGAGATTTGCGTTTTTCAAGACGAATTCATCTTCAGATGGAACATCAACAGTAGCGGAGGAAGAGGAGGAGGAGGATGAGGAATGAGGAGGTTGAATAGGAGAAGGTGAGAAGAGAGGGTCAGGTCTTCGAGTAGAGTAAAGAGGACCACTCATCTGCACTGAAGGAGGTGGTCTTCTCTGTGTTCGAAGAGGGCCTGTGTAGCCTAAAACCACACTTGAGTTGTCAAATCCGTCAATGGAATAAGCTGAATGTGAGAGGGAAACGCTACGATTCCTGGAATTGAAAGTCCTTGTTTGAGCACCAGATGTTGGTTCTGGAATTGGAAGAAGAATGGGAAATTCGTCGTTGTCATTCGAGGAAGCCATTCTGCAGATGAAAGTGCCAAGATGAAGTAGGAGAAGCAGGTTTCAGAAGAAAATAAGATCCAAAACGATGAAAGTGAAGAAAAGGACTGAGGTTTTGGATTGAGCCCGTGAAGAATGAAGTGTTGGTTTTATAATGAAAAGGAAAGCTTCGAACTTGCAGGAATCTTGATTCGTCAAAACGAAAAAGGATCTTGTGTTGAACCATCAACGAAACTTCAAAAGGATATCGTTAAATTAGTAAGTAAAGCAAAAAGGTTGGAAGATGGAAAACTTCAAGAAGCTGCCTAATGAATTTAAGAATGTGAATAAATAAGGCCGCGTTCTCACTCTCCTTTCAATTATTATTTACTTACCCTTTTGTACACTGTCCTTGAAGGTCCTGCTTTCTTTTCATTATAATAGGGAATAGTGTGTTACTTTTCCTTTTCAAAAATTTATATTAATTATGATATTAGATCAATAATTAACATTAGGGATGGGGTTATCTGAATTTAAAATTGTCATTTTGTCACCAACCCAACTACCTTCTTTTTTTTTTTTAATTTCAGTAACCCCACTTTAAAACTCAAAATTCAAAAAGATGAAAGGTTGTGATTAAGTTAACCCTGTTATGGATTATTTATGGAATTTGTATAAGATATATATGTTTATATATCTTAAGAGAGAATATGATCTTAAAAGATTAAGAGAGAGAAGTAAGAGAGAGAGATTTTTATTGATTTTTAGAGTGATTTGTACAATGAGAGAATTCACATATTTATAATAAAATATAATAGTAAAATATTGTGATGGTGGTAAGATTTGGTAAAGAGAGTGGAGTTGGTAAAATGGAGTGGAGAAAGTTGGTAAAATGTAGTGGAGGAAGTTGGTGAATAAATAGGTAATTACCCTTAATTTAACACTCCCCCTTAATTATCCATTTTGAATTATGTACTGCCTCGTTAAAAACCTTATCATGGAAAACCCCAATGAGATAAAAACTATGAAAAAGGGAAAAAGAGTACAGTAACATAATCTCCCCCTGGAAATGATAAGTCTACATAAATCATGTAGATGACGCATTCTGATATTATTAACATGTTTCTTGAACGTTGAGGTAGGAAGCGCCTTTGTGAAAAGGTCTGCTGCATTGTCACATGAACGGACGTACTCGATATTGACTTCTTGATTTTTCACGAGTTCTTGAATGTATGAGAAATATCTTGGAGGGATATGCTTGGTTCGGTCGCTCTTGATATATCCTTCCTTCAGTTGGGTGACACATGCAGAATTATCTTCGAACAAAATTGTTGGTTCTTTCTTTGTAGCTATTCCGCTTGATTCTTGAATGTGATGAGTTATGGATCTCAACCATACACATTCTCTACATGCTTCGTGGAGCGCAATAGTTTCTGCGTGACTTGATGAAGTTGCAACCAAAGTCTGTTTTTGGGAACGCCAAGAGATTGCAGTTCCGCCAATTATAAAAACGTATCCAGTTTGCGATCGAGCTTTATGAGGGTCAGATAAGTAACCTGCATCTGCAAAACCAACAAGACCAACCTCGGATTTTCTTGGATAATATAAACCTAAATCAATCGTACCTTGGAGGTAACGAAAAATATGTTTTATTCCGTTCCAATGTCTACGAGTGGGAGATGAGTTGTGTCTTGCGAGTAAATTAGTAGCAAATGAAATATCTGGTTGAGTACAATTTGCAAGGTACATGAGCCCACCGATAGCACTCATATAAGGTACGTCAGGACCTAATATATCTTCGTTATTTTCGCAAGGTCTAAATGGATCCTTATCAACGTCAAGTGATCTATTTACCATTGGAGTACTCAAAGGATTTGATTTATCCATATAAAAACGTTTTAAGAGCTTTTTGGTATAATTTGATTGATAAATATTTCATCTCGGAGGTGTTCTATCTGTAGTCCAAGAAAAAGTTTTGTCTCTCCGAGATCTTTCATTTCAAACTCTTCTTTCATATGATTTCTTGCATCATTAATCTCCTTTTGAGTTCCAATCATGTTCAAGTCATCAACATATACAACAATGATCACAAATCCCGACAAGGATTTCTTAATAAACACACAAGGGCATATCGCATTATTGATGTAACCTTTATTCAACAAGTATTCACTCAATCGATTATACCACATGCGTCCGGATTGTTTTAATCCATAAAGAGATCGCTGTAATTTGATCGAACATATTTCTTTATATTTGGAATTTAATGCTTCGGGCATTTTTATTCCTTCTGGAATTTTCATGTATATATCATTATCAAGTGATCCATATAGATATGATGTCACAACATCCATTAGGTACATTTCAAGATTTCTAGATGCCGTTAGGCTTATTAGGTACCTGAATGTGATTGCATCCATAACCGGAGAATACGTTTCTTCGTAATCAATTCTCGGTCTTTGAGAAAAACCTTGAGCAACTAGTCGGGCTTTGTATCTTGTGATTTCATTTTTCTCATTTCTCTTTCTCACAAATACCCACTTATATCCAACTGGTTTTACACCTTGAGGGGTTGTGACAATAGTTCCAAAGACATTTCTTTTATTGAGGGAGAGTAATTCAGTTTCTATGGTCATCTTCCATTTTTCCCAATCATGTCTTTTCTGACATTCTAATATAGACCTTGGATCCGAATCATCATTTTCATGTTCAAATTCCTTAGATACAGAAAAATAGAATACTCCATCTAAATCGTCAATTTAATGTCTTACCCATACTTTACCATCTTGGGCATAGTTAATGGAGACCTCACATTTTTTGTATCATGTTCGACTTCAAGGTTTTCATCTTTATCTGATTTTTCGAGATACTTTTCACAAATATCTTCAGGACATTTTTCCTGATGTGGTTCAACATGAACCTTATCATTTTGTTCTCCCAACTTCTTTTTCTTTCGGGGATTTTTATCTTTTGAACCTATTGGTCTCCCCCTTTTCAATTGAATCTTAAGTTCATTAGCAGTGCTCCCATCAGTTCGTTCTTTTGGAATTTCAATTCTAGATAGAGCATTCGCAGCGGGTATATATGAATTTGTCACTCTCTTTGTATTTGTAAATGCATCTGGTAATTGGTTTGCTATATTTTGTAAATGCACAATTTTCTGAACTTCCAACTCACGTTGATTTGTAGGAGGGTCAAGATAAGCCAAAGATTGTGTACACCATGTGATATCTTTTGGTGATTCTCTTAATCCTCCCCCTAACGCGGGGAATTCAACTTCATTAAAATGGCAATCGGCAAAACGTGTCGTAAACATATCACCAGTTCGCGGTTCAAGGTACCTAATTATACTTGGTCACCACTTGGTCTTATCTGGAGTAGTGCTGCTGCATGCAAAATAGCATGACCCCATACTGAAATTGGGAGTTTTGTTCTCAATATTAATGGTCTAGCAATGAGTTGCAACCGTTTTATCAAAGACTCAGCCATGCCGTTTTGTGTATGAACGTGCGGAACCGGATGTTCGACATCAATTCCCAATGACATACAATAGTCATTAAAAGTCGCTGAAGTGAATTCGCCAGCGTTATCAAGCCTTACTTTCTTTATTGTATAATCAGGAAATTGTGCTCTCAATCTGACTATTTGGGAAATAAATTTTGCAAAAGCAGTGTTTCTTGTGCTCAAAAGACACACATGTGACCATCTACTGGATGCGTCAATTAACACCATAAAATATCGAAACGGTCCGCAAGGTGGGTGAATCGGCCCACATATATCACCATGTATACGTTCCAAAAATATTGGTGCTTCATTCCCAACTTTAGTTGGTGATGGCCGAGTTATAAGTTTTCCTTGAGAACGTGCATCACATAAAAACTCATTCGATTGCAAAATTTTCTCGCTTTTTAACGAATGACCATTGGAATTTTGCACAATTTTTCTCATCATGACTGAACCAGGATGCCCTAGCCTTTCATGCCAAACTTTGAATGTATTAGTAAGCTTCGGGTTTATTGTAACATATGATTCAGTTGTATTTATTTTTGTGCAATATAATCTGGAGGATAACATTTCTAATTCTTCTAATACATGTTTTCTCTCCGATGTAATGCAAAGATATTCAATACCATTTTTACTCATAGTCTCAACGTGATATCCATTTCTGCGGATATCTCGAAAACTTAATAAATTTCGTTGAGATTTTGGGGAATATAATGCATCATGTATTTCAAACTTTTTTCCCCTTGGCATTGAAAAATTCACTTTTCCGGAGCCCATTATAATTTTTGCATTACCAGAAATCGTACTCACGCTTCCAGGGGAGTCTTTTATTTTGAGACAGGAGAAATACTTTTTATCACTGATTATTGTATGAGTTGTAGCACTGTCTGCCAGACATATATCTCCATAATGAATTCTGATTTGTGACATTCTGTTTCATAATTCATATAGATGTATTAATAAAGTAAGATAAATATATAAAAGTTATTTTATTTTTATTACAATGAAAAACACACTTTCACACACATACACACAAGACAAACATATTATACAAATGCAAACATTTATTTTAAGCCTCATTGGCAGTTTATATCGATCATAGCCATTTTAGTTTTCGGAATTCACAAGGAAATCCGCGATATCAAGAGAAGCATCATCATTCGGGCCACTGAAGGAAGGTCCGGCTTCATTATTGTTGTAGTTGGTTTCAACATTATTAACTATGGCCTTTTGAGACGCATGATATAGATTGACAAAGTGCTTTGGTGTGCGACATGTTCGTTCCCAATGTCCTTTCATGCCACATCTTTGACAAGCGCTTTCGGTCGGCTTTTTTTATTTCTCGACCACCTTCATTTATCCGGAAGTAATTGTTTCTTCTAGGATTGTAACCACCTTCATTACTTTGGAAATTATTGTTTCGCCTGGCGTTGAAGCCACCTTCATTCACTCGGAAGTTATTGTTTCTTCCGGGGTTAGAGTTCCTTCCACGTCTATGATATCGTCCATAATTTCGACCACGGCTTCTACCGCGTCCACGACCTCGCCCACGATAGTTATTGTTGGTGTTGGATGCTACGACATTCGCTTCATGGAACGGAGCCGATCCAGCTGGACGACCTTGATGGTTCATCATCACGAGCTCATTATTTTGCTCTGCAACAAGAAGCACTTGCATTAAATCAGAGTAGCGAGTGTACTTTTGACTCGATACTGTTGCGATAAGATAACATGCTTTCTAGCATATGAATTGGTGCGCTTTGACCTTGTCAAACGTCGTTCCGTAATTGGCGGCTATAACGGCATTGTTTCGAAGTATCATGAAGTATGTGTAGAAACAGGGATGGAACAAAATGGGATTTGTCCCTCCTGTATAACGGGAGATAAATATCTCAGGGCCCATCGAAGATTTGATACTGAGAAAATGCATGGCCGTGCTCAAACGAGGTGATTGTCAGTCGTTTGTTTATCATTATAGATCAGAAGTTCGATGAACATGATGTTGGCTATAATAAGGATGACACAGTCTCTTGCCTTATGCCATATCGAGATATAGAGACGAAGGGATTATAGGAATAGGTGATTCCAGTACAAGTGGGAGATTGTTGGGATTATGTCCTGAAATCACATTGTACGAACTCTAGAGATAGTTGTACTGTCGAGATCGGACAATTCATATGGTACTGGGTAGTCATAACGTTTTGCTAGAAACCGCTTATGACAAATGAGTTGTAACTCAATTCCAGTATCATGTGAACCTACAGGGTCACACACCTAAGCAAGTTGGATATACTCTGCATGGGATAGATCATTGGCATATGGTCTGATCGATGTGTATTAGATACGCATCGAATTAAGTTTCAAAGAGGTGTATCGATCGACACCATTAGGTGCGTCGGTCGATACAAGACTTGTGTCGATCGACACCAATGGATGTGTCGGTCGACACAGTGGCGAATCCGAAACTGATGTTTCGGTTTATGACAGAGTCGATATATAAGTGATCTTATTGTTTGACCTAAGACATACGAGCCGCCTAGACAGTTTTCTGAGATAGAAAACAGAAGCTCTTCCTCTAGAAACTAAAGTCCCAGAGAGATCCGAGCACCGGCGCTAGCAACCCGGCGGATTCCAGCTTGTGTGCGTGTGGACTACGATAGAGGCGCAGCATCTGAGGCGCAGTAGATCTCGTATTACCTGATCCATCTTCCGCTGCCAAACACCAGGTAATCACGAGGTGAGATCATGATTCAATTAACTAGACCCTAGATCCTAGGCTATCGGGAACTCGCGAGAATTCTGAATCTGTAGAATTGGCTCGGATTCCCAACAGTGGTATCAGAGCCTTAGAGTTTTATCATTGAATTGCACCTGTTAATCGAATTTGATGATTTAGATTCGCAAACTAGGTTGTTTGAATGAGAATAGGTGAGATCGATTTGATCGATCTGCGAATCTGTGTTTTCGCACTGTGTCGATCGACACACTGGGTGTGTCGGTCGACACAAGGTGGCGAAATCGACAGATTCGGCGGCTAGGGTTTTTCGCTAAGAAAAACCGAAAGCCTTCTGTGTCGATCGACACAAATTGTGTATCGGTCGACACAGAACAAATTCGGCCACGTATCGATCGACACAGGTTGGTGTCGGTCGACACAGACCGAGCAAATGGTTAATCGGTTCAATTGGATTGAACCGGTTATCATACTTGGTTAAGTCCGAATTGATCGGTTTAAATTGGATGAATTGCTTTAATTGGATTAAACTAATTATCTCAATTAGCATAAACCGGTGGGTTAAATCAGTTTGATTAGATAATACGGTTCAATTGAATTGGACTGGTTATCGTAATCAGTTGAAGCTGGTTTGAACGGTTTAAATTGGATAAATTGGTTCAATTGGATTGAACTGATTATCTCAATTAGAATAAACCGATTCGAATGGTTAAGATCAGTTTGATCAGATAAGTCGGTTCAATTGGATTGGACCGGTTATCAAAACGATCTTCGGTTTAGGTCTATGTCGACCGTCACACATGGGTTGTGACGATCGACATGACCGGTTCGATGAACCGGGTTAATTAAATTAACTGGTTATTGAAGTTCGATTTTGTTTGGTAGTGTCGATCGACAGACATTGTCTGCGTCGATCGACACAGTATTCGAAATTCTGGTTATTGAACCTTGAATTTGCAGAAACCAAACTAGACTTAAACATTGATCAAAGATTAGCTTCAATGTGGTCAAATGTCAAGACTCGTTTAGTTGTGTGATGTCTAGCCAAGAGCTTGGTGTCCACAATTACATGAGTAAGGCAGGTAATAATGTTGATGGACTTGCAGTGCATTAACATCAACAATTAAATGACCTAAGAAATTGATTTGCTAAACTTTTGGGTTTAGTTTCCTCAACTAAATATCAAGTGACCTTGATGTCTTGCCCGATCTTGTCTACTGTCAAGACTCATGTTGCTGTTGGATATACTTGGAGTCCTTGGTACCCACAACAACATGAGTAATGCAGGTGATCATTGACAGACTTGCAGTGCAACTGTCAGTGATCACAAGGCAGAAAAGATTGGTTTTACTTGACTGGGCTGTCAGAAGTTCTGGGCCCAGAGACATCAGAGTGGATTAGACATAGTTTGTCTCATCTGCGACCAAGAGTTGTACTGGGTACAATTAGCAATGATTTGCTTACCTAGATAACTAAATTTTGAGTAACGGCGAGTCGCCCACTCGAATTTTAGTAATCTGAGGATCTTGGATCATTATATTCGTAGAGGAAACATTGCTTGAATATAATGCGAGTTCTCTTATTTGATAAGATTTCTCTTCATATACATAACTAAATCTTCGTTTTTCTTGGATTTCAGCTTATGTCTATGACTACTTTCTCGTTGCGATCCGTCCTTGAGAAGGACAAGTAAAATGGATCCAACTTCCTGGATTGGTATCGGAATCTGAGATTCATTCTCAAGCAGGAGAGCAAGGACTATGTCCTTGAGAAAGCTCTTCCAGAAAGGCTTGGGACCAATCGCTCGCATGCAGCATATAATGCTTGGAATAAGCATTATATTGATGTGGTAGATGTGCGTGGTCTGATGTTGGCTACCATGAACTCGGACTTGAAAGGTCAATACGAGAACATGGAGTCGCCAATAGAGATGATCACCAGCCTGAAGCTGAAGTTTCAGGATCTGGCACGAGTAGAGAGATTCCAGGTGGTGAAGTCTCTCACTGAGTGCAAGCTACCAGAGGATGCTCCAGTAAGTCCTCATGTCATTAAACTGATGGGTTACATTGATAACCTGGGGAAACTGGAATGTCCTGTCAGCTTAGAGTTGGCTACTGACATCATTCTGCAGTCACTGCCGTCAAGCTATGATAAGTTCATTAAGAACTATATCAAGAAAGGCCTGACGAAGACGTTGACTGAGCTGCATGGCATGCTCAAGATAGCAGAGCAAAACATCAAAAGGGGAAAAAGATTTGAGAAATCTTTTATAGACAAGGGTGAAGGCAAGGCCGTCCAGATTTGGAATCAGGATAAGCCTGTGTCATCTTTTAAGCCCAAGTCAAGCCCATCTGGTGTTAATAAGTGCTTCTACTGTAATGAGTCGGGGCATTGGAAGAGAGATTGCAATAAATTCTTGGAAGATTCACAAGAGATGGGGAAGATGTATGGTACTTCTTCTTCAGGTGTTGTGTTATTAATTCAAGTTCTACATAAGTATTGGATACTTGTTGTGGTACTGATATTTTTGAAATATGCAGGACCTAAGCGACAGTAGAACGTTGAAGAAAGGACAAGTGGAACTACGTGTCTGGTTGAAGCAATGGTTGCTACATAAGCCGTAGAGATTCTTCACTTGTAGGAGCCTTTCATACTTGGTTTTAGAAATTAAGTAATTGCTACTATGTATCTGCCTTGTGCAGAAATGTCTTTCATTTTCTTTTGAGAATTTGGATGTTTTTTATTTTGATAAAAGACAAGTTCTTTGGATCTTAATAAAATATTATGTGGTAGCACCCCGTTTAGAATGGGTTTTATATCTTAAACCAGCAGAAGTTAAATATAACACAAATACTAAAGGTTTAAGTCTGATGACTCAAACTCGATTTTCTTTGGTATAGTCATTTAACCACAAGAGTGAAGCGGATTCAGTAAATCCATAGGTTTTGGACTCATTTGATTGTAAATCAATTGAGACATGAATCCTGCTTGCTGGACCAAATGACTAAGGCCCATTTAGCAGAGCTGAAAGGAAACGGGCCAGAGGCTTATTGGGCCCTACATATACTGATGCATGCGGCCCAACTAGCATAATAGCCAAAGGAAATATTCTGTACTTCATTACTTTATTGATGGATTCAATAAGCATGGTTGTGTTCATTTGATGAGACACAAGCTAGAATCCCTTAAGGGAGTTCCAAGATGAAGTGTAGAACCAGTTTGACAGAAGTATTGAGATCTTCGATTGAATCGCGGAGGAAAATACTAGAGTCAAGAATTGGGTGATCATCTGAAAGAATGAATCAGATCTTATGAGACATGATTCGATTAATGATGAATCACATGAATTTTCCATAACCATTTAAGAATACGTTCTGAAATGTCTATGTTCACGCTAAAAGGGTTTCTATCAGAATCAGTGAAAAACACCACATTGGATGTGGACTGGGTGATTTCCAAATTTGTTTTTCTGATTAATTGGGATTGCAAGGTTTGTGTAAGACAGTAGTCAACAAACAAACTTGAATCCATATCTGATAAGTTCTACCTCGCTGGTTATCCTGAGGAAACCAAGGCTTAGTGCTTTTGTTGCCCAGAACTGTGTCTTTTAAGAAAGGTGATACTTTTAAAAAAGGAACAGTGGGAGTAAAAGTACACATCGAAGAAATTCGATAAACACAGTAAGCTGCTCGACCTGATAAGGAAGAGCAGCGGTGAGATCTACAAAGTACTGTAGGATCTGCAACTGTGAAGCCTGAAATTCGCAGATCCGAAAGGATCCGTCACTAACTCGAGAGTGATTTCTCGTAACCTATTGTCGTGATCTGCTGATCATTGAAAAGTGACGAACATGCGAAATTCGAAGAAGCGATGGTGAGGCCCAACTCCGAAAATTGGCTGGGTATGCATGTTAGTTTCACCGATCCATTTCTGGATTGAAACAAACATCTTGGAGTTGGAATCAACATTCTGACAGATTGGTCAAAGGTTTTGACTTGATCAGAAAGAAAAAGAAACCATGCGTTTACAAGGAGACTAGTGGGAGCGTAATGGCAATTCTCACACAGTATGTAGATAACATACTTGAATCTCACAAACGACGTTCCGACGCTAAAGTCTTGTCAAGATTTAGGTCGGAAGTCAAATTTACACGATAGACATAGGAGAAGCCGCGTGAATTCTTGGAATAAGGATCCATTGGAATGGATCAGAGTAGCTAATTGGATCGTGTCAAAATCCTTATGTTGATAAGGTATTGGACAGATCTAATACGCTTGATTCCAAGAATGACTTCATACCAAAGGTCTTATGGCAATAATCTGAGCAAGATGAAGTGTCTTGGACACAAGCTGAGCTAGTAACAATATTAGTAAGAAGAAGTGTTTCTGAACACTGTCTGAACTAATATTAATGAGTGTGAGTTCTAATGCTGCTGCAATAGAATCCATCATAAATACCATATTTTGCGCTCGTCTAGATGCAGCTTAAGCATGACAAGAATATACCAATATATTCCGGTAATAGTCACTAAACAGTTACCAGAAATATCCCAAGTGTTGAGAAACACTAAGGATAGGTTCGTGGTGAACTGATAAAGTGACGAACCAGTTGAAAGTAGTTAGTCGGACAAAGACGATTCCCGGTTCCCACCTGGTTATGTCTCTTTGCCTGAATAGCGGTGCTAACTGTTGGAAAGGCTCCAAGCAGTAGACCGTAGAATAGTGCTTTTATCTGAATGGAGGTGTAATTTGTTGAAATTGTTTCAAGCAATAGCACCGCACTCTCTCCCACAACCTAAGCACGGAATTTATTCTGTTGCTGTAGGTGTAAGATATCTGAAAAGATGATCTTGATTCTAGTGGGAGTTATTTTAGTTATGTTGTAAACTTAACATATACATGCTTTGGCAGTGTTTGTGTAAGTTAAAACTGACATCAGTATTATTTAATTATTGGATAATTAAATAATGGTCCCAAAGTACTTTATGGTCATCTTATAGGTCATCAAGTTGAAGACTTGATCATGAAACCCTATAAGTAAAAGATGACATAAATTATGATTGTCCCTAGTCAAGGTTGTTAAAATGGGACACTAACAACCGCGCAGACTAGTATGTGAGGTGACTGTTGGACTAAGTTTCATGGAGTCAATGATATGATTATCACAGTCAGTCACATAGATATATGTTGGTGAACATATGATCGGACATGACCCGCTCAATGAGAACTCCACAGGATATTTATATATAAGTGTCATGGGAGGTTCTCATTACGACTATAGAGTATAGTCCTTAGACCTGAGTTCATCATGCTTTCTAGCATATGAATTGGTGCGCTTTGACCTTGTCAAACGTCGTTCCGTAACTGGCGGCTATAACGGCATTGTTTCGACGTATCATGAAGTATGTGTAGAAACAGGGATGGAACAAAATGGGATTTGTCCCTCCTGTATAACGGGAGATAAATATCTCAGGGCCCATCGAAGATTTGATACTCAGAAAATGCATGGCCGTGCTCAAACGAGGTGATTGTCAGTCGTTTGTTTATCAGTATAGATCAGAAGTTCGATGAACATGATGTTGGCTATAATAAGGATGACACAGTCTCTTGCATTATGCCATATCGAGATATAGAGACGAAGGGATTATAGGAATAGGTGATTCCAGTACAAGTGGGAGATTGTTGGGATTATGTCCTGAAATCACATTGTACGAACTCTAGAGATAGTTGTACTGTCGAGATCGGACAATTCATATGGTACTGGGTAGTCATAACATTTTGCTAGAAACCGCTTATGACAAATGAGTTGTAACTCAATTCCAGTATCATGTGAACCTACAGGGTCACACACCTAAGCAAGTTGGATATACTCTGCATGGGATAGATCATTGGCATATGGTCTGATCAATGTGTATTAGATACGCATCGAATTAAGTTTCAAAGAGGTGTATCGATCGACACCATTAGGTGCGTCGGTCGATACAAGACTTGTGTCGATCGACACCAATGGATGTGTCGGTCGACACAGTGGCGAATCCGAAACTGATGTTTCGGTTTATGACAGAGTCGATATATAAGTGATCTTATTGTTCGACCTAAGACATACGAGCCGCCTAGACAGTTTTCTGAGACAGAAAACAGAAGCTCTTCCTCTAGAAACTAAAGTCCCAGAGAGATCCGAGCACCGGCGCTAGCAACCCGGCGGATTCCAGCTTGTGTGCGTGTGGACTACGATAGAGGCGCAGCATCTGAGGCGCAGTAGATCTCGTATTACCTGATCCATCTTCCGCTGCCAAACACCAGGTAATCACGAGGTGAGATCATGATTCAATTAACTAGACCCTAGATCCTAGGCTATCGGGAACTCGCGAGAATTCTGAATCTGTAGAATTGGCTCGGATTCCCAACATATAATACCCATTGTAAAGAAGACCTCACCCACTGAGTAACTTGGGGATAGGTTTCCGGCAAGCGTGCTTATTTGCTATCAGAATTTCAAAAACAATTTGACATTATTTAAGAGTGATTTAACAGCCAAACTAGTTTTTAACATCAATCAAACCTGAATAGAGAGCCTAACTTACCTGGAATCCCCAAAACAGAGAGTAGCTGAATCTTGTGAAGATACTAGATTGAGTAGTAAGATTGACTGCCTTCACATAGATGCCATAGGAAAAACCACTCTCTTGAAAACAAGCATTGACACTTTCACTATCTCTCCAGCGAGCTCGTAGTGACTCCGATGCATGGATGTTCCCACGAGCACAGTCTATAAGATTTCTACGTTCCTCCACCGAAATATTCCAAGCATGCAACAAGCACTTCTTAACTCTCTGAAAAGACTCAAAAAACAAGAGACAAGAATAAATAAAAACCACTCGGAATTGTGAAAACATACATAAAAGTAGTTCTTATGAAACTGGTTTATATACCTGGAGTCCTGAAATATACCAGCAAGATCCAACAGCATGACCAGCAAGCACGAAGGTGAGAAGATTAATAACAAAGTTAGCCCAAGCCGACTCAAATATGAAGCCTGTCGGTGTTTGTCCAGCAAGAAGAGGAAGAAACCTATATAACTTTGGAATGTATTGAAATAGAATGATGGCACGTATAATGTTTCTCTCAGATTCTGCTCTGTATATGCCTAAGTGTTCTGGTAATATCGACAATATCATTATCTGAAAACAAAGGAGAAATCGACGGTAAGAAGAAACATCCCAACATTACTCAAGTAACATGTCTAAGGTTGATACTACAATACCTGTGGAATGGGTAGCACTATGAACATGTCAAGGAAAAACTTTCCTCGCAAGTAATTGCGAGCAATTTTTGTTGGATGATCAACTAACTGGCCAGCACCAACTATTCTAGACTCAGGAGCTACATAAGCCAACCGAAACTGCGAAAAATATGTCATGGAGAATAGTTAAATCCAGATAAATTTATTTACATAGGAGACGAGAGTAAGGAGACACACCTGAAGCAGAATGTTAATAAAGAATATAATATCCGACATACTTCTAAGAGACACCAATACTTTGGTCCTAGGCCAATCAATCTCGATGCATTTGTTGTCCTGTACTAGTGTCTCAATCTCATGAAAAAACATATACAGTGAAACAAGAGATTGATAGAGCAAGAGAAGGACACATACATGTCGGATTAATAAGAGGAATACGAAGGCGGGATCTATAAAAATAGCCACTAAGCATGAAAAGGCTAAGAAACTAGTCCAGCCTTGAATGAATTTGGAATGAGGATTCATGATTCCAGGTACGCTTCTACGAAGAGAGGAAGCAAATCGCTTAGCCCAACCTCTAGCATCATCATACAGAGCAGTGTGGAACTAAACAAGAAAAAACAAAACAAAGACACTTGTGTCAGTTATGTCAAACGTTTGCTTGGGTCTCAAGCTAAGTAGAAGCATTATACATTATTCATACATATATACATACCCTTGAGTCAGAAACTCTGGAAGTATGAAACTGAGCAGCTTGGCGGTTGTAGTAAGAAGGACAAGTAGTACAGTAAGGATCATTACACATCCCTAGTTGTCCAGATTTCAAGAGATTTGCGTTTTTCAAGACGAATTCATCTTCAGATGGAACATCAACAGTAGCGGAGGAAGAGGAGGAGGAGGAGGAGGAGGAGGAATGAGGAGGTTGAATAGGAGAAGGTGGGAAGAGAGGGTCAGGTATTCGAGTAGAGTAAAGAGGACCACTCATCTGCACTGAAGGAGGTGGTCTTCTCTGTGTTCGATGAGGGCCTGTGTAGCCTAAAACCACACTTGAGTTTTCAAATCCGTCAATGGAATAAGCTGAATGTGAGAGGGAAACGCTACGATTCCTGGAATTGAAAGTCCTTGTTTGAGCACCAGATGTTGGTTCTGGAATTGGAAGAAGAATGGGAAATTCGTCGTTGTCATTCGAGGAAGCCATTCTGCAGATGAAAGTGCCAAGATGAAGTAGGAGAAGCAGGTTTCAGAAGAAAATAAGATCCAAAACGATGAAAGTGAAGAAAAGGACTGAGGTTTTGGATTGAGCCCGTGAAGAATGAAGTGTTGGTTTTATAATGAAAAGGAAAGCTTCGAACTTGCAGGAATCTTGATTCGTCAAAACGAAAAAGGATCTTGTGTTGAACCATCAACGAAACTTCAAAAGGATATCGTTAAATTAGTAAGTAAAGCAAAAAGGTTGGAAGATGGAAAACTTCAAGAAGCTGCCTAATGAATTTAAGAATGTGAATAAATAAGGCCGCGTTCTCACTCTCCTTTCAATTATTATTTACTTACCCTCTTGTACACTGTCCTTGAAGGTCCTGCTTTCTTTTCATTATAATAGGGAATAGTGTGTTACTTTTCCTTTTCAAAAATTTATATTAATTATGATATTAGATCAATAATTAACATTAGGGATGGGGTTATCTGAATTTAAAATTGTCATTTTGTCACCAACCCAACTACCTTCCTTTTTTTTTTAATTTCAGTAACCCCACTTTAAAACTCAAAATTCAAAAAGATGAAAGGTTGTGATTAAGTTAACCCTGTTATGGATTATTTATGGAATTTGTATAAGATATATATGTTTATATATCTTAAGAGAGAATATGATCTTAAAATATTAAGAGAGAGAAGTAAGAGAGAGAGATTTTTATTGATTTTTAGAGTGATTTGTACAATGAGAGAATTCACATATTTATAATAAAATATAATAGTAAAATATTGTGATGGTGGTAAGATTTGGTAAAGAGAGTGGAGTTGGTAAAATGGAGTGGAGAAAGTTGGTAAAATGTAGTGGAGGAAGTTGGTGAATAAATAGGTAATTACCCTTAATTTAACACTCCCTCTTAATTATCCATTTTGAATTATGTACTGCCTCGTTAAAAACCTTATCATGGAAAACCCCAATGAAATAAAAACTATGAAAAAGGGAAAAAGAGTACAGTAACATAATCTCCCCCTGGAAATGATAAGTCTACATAAATCATGTAGATGACGCATTCTGATATTATTAACATGTTTCTTAAACGTTGAGGTAGGAAGCGCCTTTGTGAAAAGGTCTGCTGCATTGTCACATGAACGGACGTACTCGATATTGACTTCTTGATTTTTCACGAGTTCTTGAATGTATGAGAAATATCTTGGAGGGATATGCTTGGTTCGGTCGCTCTTGATATATCCTTCCTTCAGTTGGGTGACACATGCAGAATTATCTTCGAACAAAATTGTTGGTTCTTTCTTTGTAGCTATTCCGCTTGATTCTTGAATGTGATGAGTTATGGATCTCAACCATACACATTCTCTACATGCTTCGTGGAGCGCAATAGTTTCTGCGTGACTTGATGAAGTTGCAACCAAAGTCTGTTTTTGGGAACGCCAAGAGATTGCAGTTCCGCCAATTATAAAAACGTATCCAGTTTGCGATCGAGCTTTATGAGGGTCAGATAAGTAACCTGCATCTGCAAAACCAACAAGACCAACCTCGGATTTTCTTGGATAAAATAAACCTAAATCAATCGTACCTTGGAGGTAACGAAAAATATGTTTTATTCCGTTCCAATGTCTACGAGTGGGAGATGAGTTGTGTCTTGCGAGTAAATTAGTAGCAAATGAAATATCTGGTTGAGTACAATTTGCAAGGTACATGAGCCCACCGATAGCACTCATATAAGGTACGTCAGGACCTAATATATCTTCGTTATTTTCGCAAGGTCTAAATGGATCCTTATCAACGTCAAGTGATCTATTTACCATTGGAGTACTCAAAGGATTTGCTTTATCCATATAAAAACGTTTTAAGAGCTTTTTGGTATAATTTGATTGATGTACAAATATTTCATCTCGGAGGTGTTCTATCTGTAGTCCAAGAAAAAGTTTTGTCTCTCCGAGATCTTTCATTTCAAACTCTTCTTTCATATGATTTCTTGCATCATTAATATCCTTTTGAGTTCCAATCATGTTCAAGTCATCAACATATACAACAATGATCACAAATCCCGACAAGGATTTCTTAATAAACACACAAGGGCATATCGCATTATTGATGTAACCTTTATTCAACAAGTATTCACTCAATCGATTATACCACATGCGTCCGGATTGTTTTAATCCATAAAGAGATCGCTGTAATTTGATCGAACATATTTCTTTATATTTGGAATTTAATGCTTCGGGCATTTTTATTCCTTCTGGAATTTTCATGTATATATCATTATCAAGTGATCCATATAGATATGATGTCACAACATCCATTAGGTACATTTCAAGATTTCTAGATGCCGTTAGGCTTATTAGGTACCTGAATGTGATTGCATCCATAACCGGAGAATACGTTTCTTCGTAATCAATTCTCGGTCTTTGAGAAAAACCTTGAGCAACTAGTCGGGCTTTGTATCTTGTGATTTCATTTTTCTCATTTCTCTTTCTCACAAATACCCACTTATATCCAACTGGTTTTACACCTTGAGGGGTTGTGACAATAGTTCCAAAGACATTTCTTTTATTGAGGGAGAGTAATTCAGTTTCTATGGTCATCTTCCATTTTTCCCAATCATGTCTTTTCTGACATTCTAATATAGACCTTGGATCCGAATCATCATTTTCATGTTCAAATTCCTTAGATACAGAAAAATAGAATACTCCATCTAAATCGTCAATCTAATGTCTTACCCATACTTTACCATCTTGGGCATAGTTAATGGAGACCTCACATTTTTTGTATCATGTTCGACTTCGAGGTTTTCATCTTTATCTGATTTTTCGAGATACTTTTCACAAATATCTTCAGGACATTTTTCCTGATGTGGTTCAACATGAACCTTATCATTTTGTTCTCCCAACTTCTTTTTCTTTCGGGGATTTTTATCTTTTGAACCTATTGGTCTCCCCCTTTTCAATTGAATCTTAAGTTCATTAGCAGTGCTCCCATCAGTTCGTTCTTTTGGAATTTCAATTCTAGATAGAGCATTCGCAGCGGGTATATATGAATTTGTCACTCTCTTTGTATTTGTAAATGCATCTGGTAACTGGTTTGCTATATTTTGTAAATGCACAATTTTCTGAACTTCCAACTCACGTTGATTTGTAGGAGGGTCAAGATAAGCCAAAGATTGTGTACACCATGTGATATCTTTTGGTGATTCTCTTAATCCTCCCCCTAACGCGGGGAATTCAACTTCATTAAAATGGCAATCGGCAAAACGTGTCGTAAACATATCACCAGTTCGCGGTTCAAGGTACCTAATTATACTTGGTGACGTATACTCAATATATATTCTCAATCTCCTTTGCGGACCCATTTTTGTTCTCTGCGGTGGGGCTATTGGAACATAAACCGCACATCCAAAAACACGGAGATGAGATATATTTGGCTCTTTGCCAAATGCTAATTGTAACAGGGAATGCTTATGATACGCACTTGGTCTTATCTGGAGTAGTGCTGCTGCATGCAAAATAGCATGACCCCATACTGAAATTGGGAGTTTTGTTCTCAATATTAATGGTCTAGCAATGAGTTGCAACTGTTTTATCAAAGACTCAGCCATGCCGTTTTGTGTATGAACGTGCGGAACCGGATGTTCGACATCAATTCCCAATGACATACAATAGTCATTAAAAGTCGCTGAAGTGAATTCGCCAGCGTTATCAAGCCTTACTTTCTTTATTGTATAATCAGGAAATTGTGCTCTCAATCTGACTATTTGGGAAATAAATTTTGCAAAAGCAGTGTTTCTTGTGCTCAAAAGACACACATGTGACCATCTACTGGATGCGTCAATTAACACCATAAAATATCGAAACGGTCCGCAAGGTGGGTGAATCGGCCCACATATATCACCATGTATACGTTCCAAAAATATTGGTGCTTCATTCCCAACTTTAGTTTGTGATGGCCGAGTTATAAGTTTTCCTTGAGAACGTGCATCACATAAAAACTCATTCGATTGCAAAATTTTCTCGCTTTTTAACGAATGACCATTGGAATTTTGCACAATTTTTCTCATCATGACTGAACCAGGATGCCCTAGCCTTTCATGCCAAACTTTGAATGTATTATTAAGCTTCGGGTTTATTGTAACATATGATTCAGTTGTATTTATTTTTGTGCAATATAATCTGGAGGATAACATTTCTAATTCTTCTAATACATGTTTTCTCTCCGATGTAATGCAAAGATATTCAATACCATTTTTACTCATAGTCTCAACGTGATATCCATTTCTGCGGATATCTCGAAAACTTAATAAATTTCGTTGAGATTTTGGGGAATATAATGCATCATGTATTTCAAACTTTTTTCCCCTTGGCATTGAAAAATTCACTTTTCCGGAGCCCATTATAATTTTTGCATTACCAGAAATCGTACTCACGCTTCCAGGGGAGTCTTTTATTTTGAGACAGGAGAAATACTTTTTATCACTGATTATTGTATGAGTTGTAGCACTGTCTGCCAGACATATATCTCCATAATGAATTCTGATTTGTGACATTCTGTTTCATAATTCATATACATGTATTAATAAAGTAAGATAAATATATAAAAGTTATTTTATTTTTATTACAATGAAAAACACACTTTCACACACATACACACAAGACAAACATATTATACAAATGCAAACATTTATTTTAAGCCTCATTGGCAGTTTATTTGGTCTCATCGATCATAGCCATTTTAGTTTTCGGAATTCACAAGGAAATCCGCGATATCAAGAGAAGCATCATCATTCGGGCCACTGAAGGAAGGTCCGGCTTCATTATTGTTGTAGTTGGTTTCAACATTATTAACTATGGCCTTTTGAGACGCATGATATAGATTGACAAAGTGCTTTGGTGTGCGACATGTTCGTTCCCAATGTCCTTTCATGCCACATCTTTGACAAGCGCTTTCGGTCGGCTTCTTTATTTCTCGACCACCTTCATTTATCCGGAAGTAATTGTTTCTTCTAGGATTGAAACCACCTTCATTACTTTGGAAATTATTGTTTCGCCTGGCGTTGAAGCCACCTTCATTCACTCGGAAGTTATTGTTTCTTCCGGGGTTAGAGTTCCTTCCACGTCTATGATATCGTCCATAATTTCGACCACGGCTTCTACCGCGTCCACGACCTCGCCCACGATAGTTATTGTTGGTGTTGGATGCTACGACATTCGCTTCATGGAACGGAGCCGATCCAGCTGGACGACCTTGATGGTTCATCATCACGAGCTCATTATTTTGCTCTGCAACAAGAAGCACTTGCATTAAATCAGAGTAGCGAGTGTACTTTTGACTCGATACTGTTGCGATAAGATAACATTTCCAGGATGAAATGTGGTAAGCGTCTTTTCAATCATGTCATAGTCGTTTATTGTTTCACCACACAATGCCATTCTGGCGGTAATTCCGAACAACGCCGAATTATAATCTTCGACGCTTTTGTAGTCCATGAAACGAATGTGGACCCAATCGTATCTCGCTTTTGGTAAGATTAAATATTTTTGATGATCGAAACGATCTTTAAGCGATTGCCAAAGACCTGTTGGATCCTTTTTGGCGATGTATTCATTTTTTAAATTAACGTGGATATGATGGCGTAGAAACACCATGGCCTTAGCCTTGCTCTCTTCTGACGTCGTTTCCGACGGATCAATGGTTTTAACAAGACCATTTGAGCTTAAGTGCCAAACTGCATCTGATGCCCACGACATGTAATTGCTTCCACCGGCATCAAGGGCAATGATATCGAGGCTTGTTAATTTTGCCATGATAACTGTATCATAATATAACCGATTATTAATTTCATAATTAAAAAAATTTTAATTCACCATTAAAATTATTATAAAACAGTAAATAACCGTTAAACTTTAATTTCATGATATTATATTAAGATGAACCATTAACATAAATGAAAAAAGAAATTAAAAGAAAAATCGAAGCATAGAAGATTAATGCAACAACTATGATGAATTCTTCGGGAGTAAATTCTCCAACAAAAATACCATAAATGGAAGCAAAAATTATAACCGTACATAAACTTAACAACAAGAGAATCATTTAAAAAAAACTCTTTGGGAGATTTTATGAAAAGATAAAATATTTGAGTGAAAAAATGAGTGAAAGATAAGTGTATTTATAGATTGAAAAATATTGTTTATAGCCGTTTGAAAGTTAGAAAAAATCAAAAAAAATTATTTTGAATTTTTCTTTTTCTTTTTATGACCGTTGGAGATAAAAAAAAATTATTGCTATATATATATATAATTAATATTAACATTCATACATAACTTTGATATATGCGGTTATTTTTTTTTAACATTAATATTATAATGATAAAATATTCATATCAGAACATTAAATAAATAATGGTCATTTAATTATTATTTTTTTCATTTTTAAACTTTAAATAAATTATTGTGACTTATATCATTTATAGTATAACAAAAATTAGAATTAGCATGAATAAAGTATGAAATTTAAAAGCATGATTTAAGATAGTTGAGAAATTATCACTTACCATTCCGATAAATTTAAAAATAATTTTAACGTTAATTTAAAAATAATTTCACCTTCGTCGGTAATGAATAGTAAAATTAAAACGGTATGTCGGACGGTAAGTTGGTGGTTGATCGGACGGTAAGTCGGTGGTTGATCGGATCGGTATGTCGGTGGTTAATCGGATCGGTATGTCGGTGGTTAATCGGATCGGTAGAGCGTCGTGCTGATAACGTGTTATGGATTATTTATGGAATTTGTATAAGATATATATGTTTATATATCTTAAGAGAGAATATGATCTTAAGAGATTAAGAGAGAGAAGTAAGAGAGAGAGATTTTTATTGATTTTTAGAGTGATTTGTACAATGAGAGAATTCACATATTTATAGTAAAAATATAATAGTAAAATATTGTGATGGTGGTAAGATTTGGTAAAGAGAGTGGAGTTTGTAAAATGGAGTGGAGAAAGTTGGTAAAATGGAGTGGAAGAAGTTGGTGAGTAAATGGGTAATTACCCTTAATTTAACAAACCCAATAGAATATTTTCCACGTTAACTTTGTACTCATTCTCTCTTCTCTCTATTCAACCCGGTTTTTCTCCAGCGCCTTTTTCATCGGTTCAGTTCCGGTCACCGGAGTCGGCCTTTGCCCCTCTGGTGGTCTAGTTTCTTTTGTTTATGTCGTGTTTTAGATCTTGCGGTTTTGTCTCCTCGTTTTGATGTAATATAGTTAAGGGTTTCGTTGCCTTTTGCCGCAGTTTATGCCGCCAATAAATTCCGGAGATCTCGGATGGACTCGGCTCTCCGACTCCTTGTCAGATTTCTCTTCCAATCGTGAACCGTTTTTGTTCTATCCTTTTTAAATCGGTTCGCGTCTTGGGGTTTCGATTCCTTTCCGGAATCGTTTCGATCTACATCCTGGAGGGGCTTTTTTCGTCGGAAATCAGATCCATCATTGTTTATTAGCTCTCGTCTGTGTGGAAGAATTTCCGATACCGATGTCTCCTCACCAAGTCGCGGCGTGGTATGTTGGAGCCGGATCTTTGATCGGAACATTTTTTAGGCCAATAACTTGGGCCTCGGTGGTGCAACAGACTTCATGATGCATGCGGCGGCTCGGAGGCGTGAAGGTTTTCTCTGTATCTGGTAATTTTTCCAACTCATCTGCGATTGGATCTAGATCGGCGGAGTATATGGGCGGTTTCTGGGTTAAGTGGCGTTGCCGGCACACCGCGAATCTCCGACACCGCTAATGTATGGCGGCGTTTCTCTATGGGTAACACGTGTTCGTAACTCATCCATACGTGGCTATCGCGGCTGCTTTCGAGTTGACTGGGCCGTTAGCAGACTACAATTACCGTCTCGTTTTTAATTCCCATGTAATAGTTCTATATGCTATGCTATATGTACTGCACTGGCCCATTTGGGCCCAAGCTTATAAAATTGGTAGCCGAAAAAAAAGTTAACCCAATAGAAAATGGGCCGCAACGGGTAAACCCGAGTATATAGCCCACGTGTTAACCGCCCTCCGTTATTATATGCTCTGCCCAGACAGACAGACAGTGTCAGCTCTGTCCTTTCTCTCTCTATTTCAAGGTTTGTATCTCTTTCTTCCCACCAAAATCCTTCATAAATCTCCATGATGGAAAGATCTTTTCTGAAACATTTATTATGTTATTGGAAAAGCCATCAATGTCGATATCCATCTCTCTCTCTCATTCTCTGGATCTATACATGTATTTACATTTCCTTTATAAATTTTAAACAGATGACTAACAAAAACAACTATCCTTCAGGTTTGAAGAAGATGAAGACCAAATGATCCATGGACGTCACTCATCTTCCTCAACAGCTGCCATCTCTCTCCGGTACTGTTCCTTCCATTTTCAAAATATCTCTCTCTTTCTCTTTTTGGAGCTTTTGCATTTTCAAATTTTCAAAAACATAGCATGCTACAGAAACACTGGACCAACTTTTCTCTCTCTCTCTTCTCTTGTTTGTCTTCTCTCTCTCTCAACACTTCTTGTCTCAACAGACCTTGAAGCTCGGATGCAAATCCTGCGAGTGTCTGCTTTTGAAGAAAGCCAAGGAGATGATGATACATTTGCTCATCGAGCTGAATGGTTTTACCAGAGAAGACCTCTCCTTCTCTCGCTTTGTCTTGACCTCTACAACGGCTACCTCACTCTCTTGGGTCGTTCTCATCAAACCAGACCCAATCAGCAGCAGCTTAAACCCACAACTTCTCATCCTGATCAGCTCCTCCAAGATGAAGACTGTATTTCAGAGATAGATTCCGGTAGTGAGATCAGTTGGGAGAGTACATCCTTTCATCAGATGCAAGATCATGATCCTGTTTCAGAGAAAGTCGATGAGCTTGTATCACAACTTGTGACAGCAAACTTGGACAAAGAGATTCTGCAACATGAGTTGCTCCATAAGGAGCAGCAGTTTCATGAAGCTTCAAAGACCATAGAGCTGTTGAAGAAGTTTGTCATGTTGCTGGAGATTGAGAAGGAAGTGTCTATGGAGGAAAACGCTAATCTTGGATACAAAGTCACTTCTCTCTTGGAGGAGAACAGTGAGCTAGCCACAGAGGCGTTGTTCATGAAGAACGAAGCTGTTGGGCTCGCTAGGTGTGTGCTTAAGATGAGAGATGACCACTTCCACAAGGTCTGCATTCTCCAGAACCGGATCTATTCACTTCAGGCATCAAGGAATCTCGAGCCTGACTATGATAAGGTCTCAGCCGGCTGCTTTAGCCTGGATAAGCATAAGACCAAGAAGAAGAAGGAGAACAAAACTGAAGAGAAAACTGGATTCAAGTGGTTGAAGAAGCTGAATAGCATTAACCTCTTCACAAAGTACAGCCCTAACCCATCAGCTGCTGTTGCTGCTCCATTATGCTGCACCTTCGACTTGCCTAATTAGTATATCCTTTGTTGTATAAGTAAACTATGAACAATGCATAAACATGACTGTGTATGTTCTACCGCCTTGTTACATTTACTGCTTTTCAGTGCATCGTCCTGATGCACAATTTGTTCCAGCCTGCAAACTATATGTGACTACTCAATCCGTACATGTGTGGTCTACATGACTAACTAATCTAGTTAGCACAACAATGTCATGACCTTCCCACCCACAGTTGCTTACAGCTATAAACCAAGATATGAATTTGGCTAAAGTAGAGAAAACAAAGGCAAAGAGGTAACAATGCATCACCAGGGAAGCTGGTTCTCCAGCTTGATTATACTCTCTATCATTTTCTCGTTATCGTCTCTCATGCTAAAATTTGAAGGAGCAAACCATACAGTTGGCGACAGCACTGGCTGGGAACTCTTGACAAACTACACCAACTGGACACAGGGAAAAGAATTTCATGTCGGCGATGTCTTAGGTAATTTTTCTAACTCCTAGACATTAGAGTCAAATTTGTTCACTGTCTCGCTCTTCTTTAGTCGTCCTCGGTTCCATATCATTTTGTAAACATGATCAGTTGTTTTAACTCCATCCTGGCTAAATCTGACTCTCTTCTTCAACAGTTTTCAACTACGACAGCGACCAGCATAACGTTATGCAAGTTAACTATACGGCATACGCAGATTGTGAAAGAGATAATTACATCTCTCTCTTCACTCAAGGCAATGACTCTATCATTATATCAGAGGTTGGAGAGCACTGGTTCATCTGTGCAATGGACGATCACTGTGAGAATGGCCAGAAGCTACGTATTGATGTAGCTCCTTGAGTACCCTGTATGACTGAAAGTCAAAGATATGCAGTTTGTTTTTGAGTCGTCTCTAGTACCAAAATAATGTCATCAACTTGATAATATCATATGAATAATATATACAGGGTCATCTCATTACCTCTTGATATACTAATAACCTATACAACATATTTGGAACTCTTGAAAGACCCTCTACCCAAAGAAAGAGACATTATTGCAACGGTCTTGCAGAGACAAAAGAATTACCCTTATGTGACAGACACGTAGTGAGGTATATGCATCCAACACAACTCCAAATATCAGAATACTTCTATGTCACATCTACTTCAATAGCTTTCTTTTGAAGGTTTGCAGTCCGGGCCTGCAAGGATAGTTATAGCACCAACAATTTTTGTAATTTGTCTCAAACAGAGGTTTCGATTTCAAATTATGAGACTATAAGCAAAAGCATTCATCCTTTCTAAATGGAAACTTATCTTCCATTTGGAAGGTACCACTATGTTTAACTGCTAAATAAAGCGCAGACCACCTAAGACGAAACAAACCTTGAATGATTTCGATCTATCTCTAGACATTTCAAGTGTGACTTCTCGGCGAGATCGCATTGACCTTCTGCAACGTATCCAACAGTCTAGTTATATACAATCCATGAAGAAATAGTATCAACGATATCATTTTGGTACCTTCCTTACCTGTGTTTCAAGATTCTATGCAATCCACCGTAGGGGTTTCAGGTCTAAAGCTTGGAACAGTACGCATCCTTGGTCAAGCTTTAGAAAAATGGAGAGGAAACTGAGACAAAGTATAAACTCTTAGAAACCTGTGTGAGAAGTGCTTCTGCCTCCGGGAAGTTTACAGCTTCGATTTGAGTGAGAGCATTGATGGTGAGCGCTAAAGCGGAGGGAGCGTCTGGGACGGCGTGAGGATGAAGAAGCTTCTCGGCCGTCGCAGCTTAGGCTGAACAAGATTTCAGCAGATCGAGAAGGCGTGGCGCAGTGACGAAGATGGAGCCGCATTCCTCTTGATGAACAGCAATCACCGCCGGCAACCGCGGACACGCGTTCGCGGCCATTGCCAGACAGTCGAGGCCAGAAATCAAAATAACCGAACCGGAACTCAAGTCACCAACATTGAGATTAAAAAAAAAGAATACTATATATTTTCCGGTTTATATCCTCTATAGTACAAACCGAAAATACTGAAAAGCGACTGTTGAGATCATTAATGTTGTCTGCCGGTTGATATAGTTTAGTATTAAGGAGTATGGACCAATCAATTGATGTTACTTCTCCAACACTTCAAAATCATAATACACATTAGTGAGTTGCATTGCTTTTTCTTTTGGTCCAGAATAAAGATGTATTGATTTGGTTACAAGCAACCAAAATTGGATATATAGAGAAAAAAAAACAGATATATATATATATAAAGACTCGAAAAAAAAACAGAACAACTTCCATTGTTGACTTTTGAATTCATCCTGTTGACCATAATTAAAAGCCCTTTCACTAAAGCTCCATCTTCTCCTTTCATCTCTTCTCTTCTTCCTGTTTCATTCACATTTTAGAGACACTAATATAAACCTCAGATTTCACCAAATGTAAAAGAAAAAGAAAAAGTCCAAGTCTTAGCCTTACAGTCGAAAGTAGCCCAGCTTGAGGGTGGTGCTATGGTAGTTCTTCTATTCTGATGCAATTCGCCAGAGAAAATCTCATTCTTTTGATTTTGTTTCTTAACATCTATCCTCACTGGTAGAGGAAGAACATATACATTCTCCTTCATATCTACCGAACCCTGTATCGCAGAAACAGTTAATCAAAATGTTTCAAGAACCTTCTAAATAAGCGTTCTTGATTCTTTGATTAAGTTCCAATCCAATGATCATACCGCCCGAATTCTTGTTTCTGGAGGTGATACTTGAAGAGAATGCTTAAGAAGGATCTCTTCATCAAGGGAAAGAGTTCTTTTCTTTGGAGTTTGGGGCTTATATCCGCTCTCTATCAAGTGACTAACGTTGCAGCTTAGCTGGCTAACTATAGGAGTCGGTTGTATCCCTCTCGTTGAAACCCACTTCTTCCCATTGTATCTAAGAAACACAAACAGAAGAAAACCGAAAACGATTCAAGCTACAAACTGTGTTGTAGCAAATGCAAAAAAACACTTGTTAGCATAGAATAGAATCAATACTTGGCTCTGATAAACGCGTCGCTTGAACTTCTCTCGAAATGAGGAGGCAATTCTGATTCCCAATACTGATTTGCCTTAGCATTACCGGTAGCTAGACAGAGAGAACAAGATGATCAAGCTATGGGACTGATATGGAATTTCAACTAGTGAATGTGATCATTATATATACAAGATAGAAGCTTACATTGCATGAAAGCAACCTGATCTGGAAGCCATGTATCCAGAGTTATAGACCTTACCTGTTTCCAAAAACCATAAGATCACTAATTTGTATGACTCATGTTAAAACACAATCATTTAAAAGAAAGAAGATTGGTGTGAACCTGTGAGATGTGGACACCAAGGCTGCGATGGATTCCAGAGCATTGCATACATATGAATATCCCAAGGTTCACACTTGCCCATCTTGGTGCCCTGTCAAATAGATTAAACCCAACAAACACAAAGCTCTTATCTTTTTGATGAATGATGATGACGTAGAAGATGAAAAATGTTACCAACATGCTTACTTTGATCTACAATCTGCACATTCTCGATTGTCTGGATGCTTTAAAAGTGCTTCCAATATCTGTAACCCACACACAAATCTGTAAATTTCTTAAGGAAACCATTTGTGATTGAGGAAAGTAAAGTGGCAACGTTCCAGACACAAAGATGGAGAGAAAAAGGGACCTTTAAATGCCTGGCGTTGAGCTCCTTGGAAACAGAGGCCTTCCCATTCATTCTGATGAAAGAAACTTCAGAGAGAGGAAGAAGCAATCGAAAAATCAAAGGAAGTTTGTAATAGAGAGCGAAAATGAACGATCTCAAGGAAGAACGGATTTGAAGGAGAGAAGAGGGAAAGATAAAAGAGAAAGGAGGAGGAGGACGGTTTCTCGTACCCTTTTATATCTCTAATCTTTCTCTCTCCATCTCTATTTTTGTTAAATTAGGGAAAAACAATTAATAATCGGAGGAGACAGTGAAGGGTCAAAGCAGAGGAAGAACGGAAATGAAACCTCCGCAAATCGATCTCTTCTCCGGCGCCATCATCGGCGATCTCGACCGTTTGTCCACCAAAATCCTTCTCATTTACCTCAGTTCTTCTCAGGTTAGCTTCTTCTATCTTCTGAGCTTAATGGGTCACTGAAAAGCTCTATTTTTATGTTCTTAATCCTCGCAAAATTGTGATTTTTTCGTGTGATTTAACAACAGTTTGGAAAAACCATCTATGATCTAGTTATAAATCATGAATTGTGCAGTTACGAATTTAAACAAGCTCCTCCATATCTATGATCTATACAAACGAGCTTAGCTTCAAAATGATAAAAGGAAGCATCTTTACACTTTGCCATTGCCTGAGATATTCATATTGAGCTTAAGACGACTATCTTTGCAGGAAGTTGTCGACTTTTGAATTGGTTGCAGCAGAGAGAAACTTCATGCAAACAGGAGGATTAACACCGGCTATAGCAAGCACTGAGCTTGGCAAAGACCAAATCCCATCTCCACATATCAAACCAGAAGCCACCGCAGTTCCAAAAGCTTCAGCATTGGCAGCATCTACTCTTTCCCAGATGAAAAGTATCAAACTTCCCACACACATGTCAATCGCAAAGTAAGGTCCCAAGAAAAACGGTATAGCCATTGCCATGGGAAGAGGTATAAACCTACCCCACCTTCTCCACAGACTATCTTTTACTATGTTTATCAGAATTGCCACACTGAAGAACGCGTAGCATAGAACCAGACACTCTCTTGGTAATGATGCAACACCTTCCACTCCTAGTTTAGCCATACTTCGATATACGGTAGCAAATGGTGCAGGGTATTCAGTGTTTGGGAGACCTAAATCATCAAAGGCCTTGTAGAATAGCCAGAACACGCAAGGAGATACCACACAGCCCATTGCTGTTCCAATCACTTGGCTTACGAACATCGACTTTGGAGATGATAAAGTGAGGTAACCTGTCCTGAAATCATGTGTGAGATCCGAAGCTGTCGAGACTATGTTCATCATGACACCACATGCTGCTAGACCAGCCAGCATACCACCGTGCTCAGAGCCAGCCCAAGCTCCGATTGTGAATATGGCTAGCTTTCCATAAGTTGAAGCCAAGGACCAATCTGTGAGTCCAGCTCCGTAAGCGTTACAGAAAGCTAACACAGGCGCGAAGATATAGATGACCAGAATGTAATACCATCTCAGCTGGTCGAACATGTGAGGGAGTATCGCTGTAGATGTTGCAGCTATTATGATATATCCTCCAACAGCAAACCAAGTAGGGATTTCGTCTTTGAGGAAGAATCTTGTACGCCGTTGGTCATCGTAAGATTGGTTTGGGCTGAATGGGGAAGCAGGAGGGTCTTCTTCGACTGTGAAAGATCTTCTTGAAGCAGATGTAGTACCTCGGAGCTGTACAAATAGTCCTGATAGTGTCCGGCTCAGCACTTTGCAAAAGTTGTATAAGCCATCTCCTAGGATTATAGCAACAGCTATGAACACCTGAAAGGAACAACATTTACCAGAAGAGAGATAAACTTAAAGCAGGAGGATTCATAGAGAGATTTATTTATGGAGAGTTTAGTATACCTTGTAAGCCTGGAGACCATGCATGCTGCTGGGTTCAACATCTGCAGGAAACCAATCTCCCTTTTTTGTTTCAATGAGAGGCCACATTACACCCCAAGAAAGAATTCCTCCCAAAAGAACAGAGATGTTGATTATGTATGGGCATATCATGCCAACACCCACATATGTTGCTGAAAAATCAAAGTAGAACCTATTTGTACATCAGGCTCTCACCAGAAAGGAACTCAGATTGGGATTTAAGCCAGTGCTCTTTCTTTTGAGTAAGTGAACTTTTTATTGAGCTTACTTGTATTGATAAGCTTTGAGTCCGAATGTCGGGAAGTTGGAGAAGCCACAATTTTCTCCTCCGGTAAAGAACCATTGGAAGAAACTCCAGAAGAAGCTTAAGGAGAAGAATTTCCCCAATACACTCACTTGTTTCCTGATGCAGAGAAGCAGCATGAGGTCAAAAAGCAGCGGAGAACTCAAAACTAATAAGCATAAAGTGAAAGTGAAAAGACAGTACTTGGCCAGCTTGGCTCCTTGAGGGGTATGAAAGCTGTTGATAAGATGAGCAGTTGCAGTACCACTTGGATATGTTAGTTTGAAGTCTATTACCATTATCTGCAAACACAGAGAAATTGGCAAATGCAAGATCTCTTCAACTCATTGTCCCTTTTTGGTTCACATTAGAGAAAGCAGGAAACAAAAACTACGACCAACCTTTCGCAGGGGAACAACCGAGAAGAGACCAAGAAAGCTGACAACAAAGAGGAAACCAATAATCCAACCCAATGAAGGGTTCTTGACGCCACGGACAGCATCTCCTGATTGGTTCGCAATTCGCTCACTCATGCCAAAGAGGTATGTCCCAAACCCTCCTGTATATTTTCATATGCCCAAGTAGATGCATTTCTTAATAAGCAAAGCCAGAACATAAGCAGAAGCAATTATCTGATTGAATATGAAGATGAGTTTTCTTTACCACTGAAGGCAATGCCGGAAGAAGCAACAACGCAGGTCTGAATAACAGTATTCTCCTGGCGAGTAAATTGTTGTTTCAAGTATCCAGACCTATGAAGCATCTTGGTCCATGTCTTGACGAAGAAGAATCCCAGAAGACCAGCGGAGACATTGAGCGATGGTATGATTCCCGTCGTGAGGTTAAGCTTCATAACAATGAAACTAAACAAGATGCTTAGCATAAAGCTCACCACAAAAGCCCTCAAAGTCAGCTGCTTTTCCCACGAAGGTACTTCTCTGCTTTCAAAGATCTTCTCCACAGATTCGTCTTCTTCCTCTTCATCTTCGTCTTCTTCAACATACTTATTCGTCGCCTTCTCCGATTCTGGACTAAACCCAGTTTCCTGCAACTCATGTTCCACAATCTGACGATCTCTGTCTGGATTTAAAACCCCCTTTCTCATCCTATCTCTCTCTCTCTCTCTCGTTTTCTCTCAGGTGGTAAGAAATTGAAACGGAAATCGAAGTTCTCAACTTGGACTCGGTTTTAACATTCTGACAAATCAGATATCTTTGTGCTACAACATGCCTTAAGATTCTTTGTCGGTATGTCTGTAAACAGCTAATTATCTGGAATTTTAAGTTGTTAATTGTTTATAAAATCAACGCCATTAGGCCCTTCTAAGTTTTAACAAGTTCTTAACTCATCCATAGCCAACAAGCTTGGAATCTAATACATATCTTATATATAAACGGTATCTGGAGTGGTAGACCACAAAGTGAGGAGTGCTAGACCACAAAGTGAATAAAAGTTTATACCTTTTTAATTATAAGATAATACTAACTGAAGATAAGGCAAAGAATCTCAGAAAACCAATGGTGTCTCTTTTTTGTCAAACCAAAATGGCATATATTACAAATTTCCCAAAAACAAATTACTGAATATAAAATGAAAAATAAAAACAAATAAAGAAAAGGACCAATCTATAAATTATATATTCCATAAACACTACAATCTAATTTACACGTGAGGACCACACTTTTACAGATCTTTTAAAAACTTTTGATTTTTTTAAGAAAACACTACCAGACACAACGGTTCAATTTCTAAAATTGTCATTTTTTGGCAAATTTCTTTCCAAAAAAAATCTGATCTTTAACCAGTGGAGCTGTGATTGTAAAAGCGAGAACATTGTATAGCAGGTCTTGAGAGAAGAGGTGCAACTTCGATTGGACACGTGGACAAACCAACGACTGGATCCGTCTCCATACAGTTATACGACAAACAGAGCGAAACAGAGTCTGGTAGTTGAAAACCAGAGTTCCAAGGGAATCTCGTGAAATAGTTATGTTGCAAGTAGAGTGTTTTTGCTGTACCGTTGATTAAGCTCCTGACGTATTCATCCGGAATGTCTCCTGTGAATCGGTTATTATTCAAGAACAGAGACTCTGCTCCGGCGAGCGAAGGAGGTAACTCTCCAGAGATAAAGTTATGGCTCATATCAACAGTACAGCCCTGAGGTAATGAAACGGCGGTGCTGTTGGAGATTGACGTGAAGTTGTTTCTTTGTAAGAACATTGATGAGATTGTGGTACCAAAGAGTGAGTTAGGGATTGCTCCGGTGAATTGATTCATGCTGAGATCGATGTATGTTAGCTCTGTTAACGGCTCTAAGGCGTTGATTGTGCCTTGCATTGAGTTTCCGGCTAGAGATAAGTACCGGAGAGTGATGGGGAAAGCGGGTGGGAGTTCGCCGGAGATTTGATTCATCTTTAAGTCTAAATGGAACAAGGGACTAGAGACATGTTTAAGGTTGTCGGAGAAATGGTTTGAGGCTAAAACAAGGACTTTGAGTCGAGGAAGTGTAGTGAGAAAAGGAGGAAGAGAGCCTGAGAGTTGGTTATAGCTAAGGTCAAGAGTGTGGAGGTATGAAAGAGATGAGAAAGAATTGGGTATAGGACCGGTTAAGCGGTTTCTGGACAAGGAGATTACTCGAAGGTGAGGGAGGAAATCGAACCGAAGAGGGAGTGGTCCGGTGACTAAACCAGGGTAAAGAACGAGTTGGGTCAAATGGGTTAGATTGGAAATGGAGGGAGATAGCGAACCGGAGAGATTAGGGCCAAGAGATAAGGTGGAGACACGGCCGAGAGAAGTGCAAGTGAGACCAGAGAAGGAGGAACAAGGGTCCGGGGCTGTGAAATCCCAAGTAGAGAAGAAGGCTGAGCCGGGCATATCGGTTAAAGAGTCTCTGATGGACTCGAGTGCGGCTCGGTCCGTAGGGGCTAATGAAGAGAAAGTGGAGTGGACGAGAGTGAGCAAGACAAGGAAGAAAGTGTAGCTCATGTTTTTGATGTATTGACTATTGAGTGTATTCTTCTTGTTTCTCTCTGGCATGGTGAAAGTTTTAAAGAAAGAGGAGAGAGGGAGAGCGCGTGAGAGAGAGTAATAATGAACACAAGAGAGAGTGTGTGATAGTGAGTGAATGTTAACGTTATGGATTCTTGTTCGAAAATGTGTTAGTTTATTTATTACGTTTTCTTTTGACTCTTGTCGGTGATAATGGCGGTTGGGTCCCTTTTGCATTCAAAACTCTTCATGAGGTCATTTAAAGATGGAGGAGATTCCGTTTTTCCGTTTTGAGATATCTATCCTGAACGTCAAGTTCGATTCGATTTTAGATATGAAGTAATAAGAAATAAACTTCGAATGGTGACATTTATTGTAAAAGCGTTAGAGCCTTACCGCTTTGTTTGTTACCAATCACGAAAACGTTATCAATGCTACAGTAAAAACGGTTACTCTCAGCTTTTTGTTACCGCTTTCTCTAACAGTTTTCGCTTACAGCTTTCACTTACAGCTTTGCATTATTCAACCGCTTACCATTTTCGCTAACCGCTAATCTAACCGTTCCACTTTTGTTCACCAATCGGACTCATACTTTTACGAAAATCCATGCATGAATTTTTATGAAATTTTTAGAAAGTATACTTTTATGAAAACATATACTTTAAGCATAATTTTTCATAAAGTTATGCATGAATTTTATAAAAACCCATGCATAACAAAGCTATTTCTACCATTGGAAATTTCATGTAAATTTATATTCATTAATCTGAATAAATGGAAAAAAAAATTTCTAAAACTTTAAGATTCAAACTTCATATCTTTTGGTATAGAAAGATTAATGAATATTTAATCAAATCATTATATTAGTGGGGCGTCCACATGTTATATTTGGCTCGACTTTTCCATGTTATTACTCAACTAAACTAAACACATATTTTTTGAAATTTGGTTACCGACATAATTTTTGAAATTCAGTTACTCAACTAAACTAACACATTTGTTTTGAAAATCTTCCATTAATCTACTTTTCCAAAATATACTTTTCCAAAATAACACATTTCGTTTTGGAAAATATACAGTATAAACTTTATAAATTAATACTTGATAAATTAATAATCATGATAAACTAATAAATTTCGTCGGTCCCAAATTGGACATGTTCAAAATATAACAAAATTCGATAAGATAATAATTTATTTTGAAATCCTATGTATATATATGATCTCATAAATATCATATATTAAATACCATAAATTACCATAAAATATATAAAAACTTAAATTAATAATTGGTTGACAAAAATTACCATAAATTAATAATTAGCTTATAAAAATTATGGAAATATAAAATATATAAGTAAAATAATCTACTGAATCTAGTGTTTTTTTCTTTATCTCATCTCTAATTTTTTATTGCATCAAAACTTATGTTTTTTTCTCGAAGTGCATCTAATCTAGTGTTGACTTTGTAATATTTTTAAGATACATAGACATGTTGGATGCTAAATAAAGAAGAATAAAACTTAATTATCTTTAGTGTAATTATATTTTATTCATATCAATGGACGTGATGACACTAGCACATGAGATAGTTAAATCTTTTAAAGTTATATTATAAAAAAAAACTAAAACGAAAAGCCTAAACAATATAAAAACAAAATATGTAAATATCAAGTAAATTAAACTTTTAAAATATACATTAAATGAAAACTTATTATTCAAATAAAATGAATATTTAGAAAAAATGTTTCGTTCAAATTATATATATATATATATATATTAATAATAACAATCTAAAAAATATCAATGAACGGTCGTGTATTTTCGAAATTATAACTTATATTTCGTCAAAAGATGCGTCTTTTTATTCTACGGTTACGTCTCTTAATTGTGTTTTTAATCACAACTTTTAAAATTTTATATATAGCTTCAAACATCTTTCATCTATTTTTAACACAAATTTTTGGATGTTAAATTTGTTCCTCCTTTGAAATCACAGTTAATGTTTAAGATATCAATTATCTATTTTTTAGACAAAAGTCTTTAAGTTTTCTATTATATTCATCTAACCACATTTTTTTCTCTACACATCTTATTCTTTAGACAAGCATATTCTAACTTAAAACCAGATTTCACATTTACAAAAACACAAAGAAATTAACCACAACATTAATCCCAAATACATAGTTTAAGAGTCTTTACAGATTAATCTCTTGATATTTTCGCACATAATTTCTACTTTCGTCAAAAGGTATGTGTTTTTATTATATGGACATGTCTTTTGGTTATGTTCTTTATTCACAACTTTAAAATAATATTTATTTTTTAAACATAATTTTCTATCTTTTAGACACAATTCTTTAAGTTTTTTATTTTATTAGTCTAACCTATTTTTTCTTCTTTTCCTCTTTTTGTTTACTCTTTTGTTCTTTTCCGAAAACTATATCCTAACTTAAAATAAAATATCACACTCACATATATAGAAAAAAATAACTTAATCACAAATAACAGTCTAAAAGACACCAAAGAACGATTGTGTCTTTTCATATTAACTTCTTCGTACATTTTCGTATATAACTTTTGCGTCCTTTCATTCTACAATTACTTTTTAAAATGTGTTTTTTATTCACAACCTTTCAAATCATATATATTGTTTTAAACATCATTCATATATTTCTTTAACACAAGTCTTTTGGTTTTCCATTTGTTTCTCTTTTGAAATCTCAGTTATTTTTAAGATATTAATAACAATATAAAAATACCAATGAACGGTCGTGTTTTTCGAATTTATTTCTTCGTACATTTTCGTATATAACTTTTATTTCGTCCAAAGATGTGTCTTTTCATTCTACGGACATGTCTTTTAATCACAACATTTCAAATCCTATATATAGTTTCAAACATCATTCATCTAACCGACTTTTTCTTCTTTTCATTTTAATTGATCTAACCTATTTTTTATTCTTTTCCTCTTTTTGTCCACTCTTTTGTTCTTTTCCGACAATCATATCATAACTTAAAATCAGATATCATATTCACATAGACACAAAGAACTTAATCAAAATAACAATCTAAAAATACCAAAGAACGGTCATGTTTTCCGGATTAATTTCTTGATATATCCGTATATAACTAATATTTTCATAAAAAGGTGTACATTTTCATTCTATGGTCACTTCTTTTAGTTGTGTTTTTTATTCACAACATTTCAAATCCTATATATTGTTTTCAACATCTTTCGTCTATTTCTTTAACATAATTATTTTGGTTTTCCTTTTGTTCCTCCCAAATTCGGACGCCGGCTTTACCCTGCAGGGTTATGTGCCCCTTACTGCTTTCTATTTTTGCTTGACTAATTAAGTTATTTTTGTTATACAATTTAAATTTACTAAAGAAAAATGAAAAGTGCCCTCAACTCAAAAGATTTTTTTTGTTATTTTTTATATAGTGCCCGCTACTAAATTTGTTCTTGATCCGCCCCTAAAGTTTCTCTTTTGAAATCTCAATTAATGTTTAAGATAATAATAATAATAATAATAATAATAATATAAAAAATATCAATGAACAGTCATGTCTTTTCGGATTTATTTCTTCGTATCTTTTCGGATATAACTTCCATTTCGTTAAAAGATGCGTTTTTTCATTCTACGGTCTTGTTTTATTCACAACTTTTCAAATCATGTATATAGTTTCAAACATCCTTCATCCAACCTATCTTTACTTCTTTCATTTTATTCATCTAGCCCATTTTTCTTCATTTCGTCTTATGTTTACTCTTTTATTCTTTTCTGATAACTATATTCTAACTTAAAATCAGATATCACTCCACATAGACACAAAAAAACATAATCACAAATAAAAATCTAAAAAATACCAAAAAATTGTCGTGTCTTTCGAGAAAAACTTCTTTGTGCCCTTTCGTATAAAACTTCGGGTTCCTCTGATTCAAGCGTATGAACCAGGTGGGCCACTCTCCATGTCGCAGCTTCAATTTGGGATAGCCTTACGGTGTCCAAACTTGACACATCAACTCCGTTGAAGGCTTTTTCGTTTCGCGCCTTCCAAATCAGCCATACCAGCCAAGGGAAGAGCTCAACGTCATCTGGTGTAGCTCCAAAATCCTTTAGCCTCCATAGAAGATGATCGAAGTTGCTGTACAGTGAGCTACACGGGAACAGCCTCGGAGATGTCAAGATTGGCGACAATGCCCACACTTGGAATGCTGGTGGGCATTCAAACAAAAGATGGTTAATGGATTCATCTTCTGCTCCACAACTGTTGCACATTATATCCGGTCCACAATGTCTGTCATTTAGTTTGCTTGTCGTGGCCACAAAGCCTGATAAAGCTTGCCAAAGGAAATGCTTGATTTTCCTTGGTGTGTTCACCCTCCATACTTGATTTTTAGTGAAGTTATGCTCGGCTACGTAACCTGCTGAGGTGATACTTCCGATCATAACTCGACAGCCGCGTGATACGCTGCCCGAACTGTGTAGTGGCCGGTCTTGTGCGAGTCCCATGAGTAGCTATACGGGCGATTCAAACGGCTCGGTCTCATAGCCAAGATGTACTCCATGTCTTCTGCCTCGATGAAGCTCCTTAACAAGTTCTCGTCCCACGTCCATGTTTCCTGGTTGATGAGGTGGTGCACCCTAAAATCTGGGTCTCTCATCGCAGAAATACTGCGAGCTGTGATAGGCTCTAAGTTTTAATCCCTATTCTAAACTGCAAGTGCACAATAATATCAATGTAGTATATAGGGTTATCGAATCCACATGGACTCTGGTTTTCAATAGAACGAAAGAGATTAATACTAGGAAGAAAGAAAATTGTTGTAAAGTAAATAGCAAGGCGAGAAAGTAAATCAGTAGCAGGAATTTGTTGTGAAAGCAATAAACTAAAAGCGCTAAGTCTAGGGAATTCTCAGGAAATCAGACAAGCAGACAAGTTAATCAGTCATGATCAAATTAAACTCAGTTCTAGAACTCAAATCACGGAATTAGAATTAACCAAATCTCTTTGCGAAAATTCTCTAAGTCTAAGTGCAATAATCCAAATCTCTTTGCAATTACTAACAGATTAAACCAGCATTAATTTCAAGTTCGATATGTTCACAATTAAACTAAGCCAAATCTCTTTGCGAATAATTTAATTGCTCAACCTAAATAGTTCAGATTCTAAACCTCACTCTTGTGACGTATTTAGTAACCTACGATCTAGATTCTAATTGATCAGGTTAGAACTAGCATTAAGCACAATTTAGTTTGAAGAACATTCTAATCATGTGAATCCTTAACTGAATTAAACAAGTCTAGCAAGTCATAAAATCCTTAATGAGAAACCCTAAACCTAACTATGAATCTACTCAGACATGATTAATGAAACAGAAATCATAGAATTAATAGATTGCATATAAGAAAATAAATAGATAAAGAGGTTCGAAATCTTCTCCAAAATAGATGAAGTACATGATTAGATCAGCCCCAAAAGCTCTAAAAATCTCTTAGCTCTAAGTATGAAAGCGTATCTAAAATAAAAGCCAAAACTCTAAATATATAGGCATAATCTCGGCTGGGGCTTCTGTGTAATTACTGGAACTATTTTGGGCTTCTCTGCAAATCTTCATAACTTTGTTAAACCGCCGCGTACGGCCCATCTCGCTAGTGTGTCGATCGATGCATGATCATCAAATCGGGCAGTGAGTTAAACTCTCGGCCAAAATGCTCCAAAACTCCCAAAATACTCCAAAATCTCCACATTAGCTCCAAACCTGATTAAACCTGTAAAAGACTCTAAAATAACATAAAAGACACTAAAAACACAACTATATCATGGCATAAAACCGGTAAAAACCATGATATATCAACTCCCCCACACTTAGCCTTTGCTTGCCCTCAAGCAAAACAGAGAACTAAAATGCAGTGAAGAGGTTTGAAAATTCTTCAGAAACTCTTTTCATCCTAGAAGCAGTAACACTCAGATTCCCCTTAGTAATCCACATGAAAGAATCAACTTGCAGACATCAAGACCAACATATACTTCCCCCACACTTAGCAACTGTCCTAAGTAAACTCCACAATCACATTCAAGCATTCAAATTCTCCCTACTGACTTTTGCAAGTATTTAAGTGCGGTCTCACCTAAGGAGTATCGATCAAAGGCACATGGACTCTTACCTTATCAGCTCTAGACCACCATACTATCTTTCTCTAGTCCCTTTCTTCTCTTTTCCCTTCCTTAGCATTCTGATTTTTCCCCTTTGGGTATCATTTTATTTTTTTTATCAGTGTTCTTCCCGTTAAGGGGTGTACCTTGGACACATTCCATGGATGCACAGGAGATGAGAGTTTTAGCTACCATTCCCATGACCACTTCGGAGTTACTAACTCATCCTCAGTTTATTATCTTTTTTTTTTATGGAAGGGGAGAAGGGAACTAGATAGGACATGTTTACAGGCTGTGTCAGAACTAACAAGGGAATCCGACACAAAGTATACCAAGCCCATAGGTGAGAAAATCTAAGTCAGTATTAGGGTGAAGTCAGTAAAAGGATCCTCTGATACCTGAAGCGATGTGGGTGTCCTTAGTAGGTTGATCCATGTCTGGGTTTTTTAATAGTCAGAGATAATCTGCAGCATCATCCCAATGGTTACTTAAGTTCCTGCAAGTGCTACTAATCTTCTCAAAAAATTATTGTTTCTTACTTAAACAAATTTTGACTCAATAAAACAAAAATTTTGAAAAATTTTAAATGACTCTAAGAAAACAAAAGAAAGAAGTTAGTAGAACCTCCCCCACACTTAAGACACACTGTCCCCAGTAGTGTCAAGCGAAGGATTGGCAAAAAGAAAAATAAAAATTTGTTTATGGATTGGTTAAGTTCTCTCAGGTTTTACCTCTGTCGCAGTCAGGCATCGATCGTTGCACTAAGTGCATCGACCGTTGCTGTGCGATTTTTTTCGTTGTGGGTCGATCGTTGCTCAGGACCGCAACGATCGCTGCAATGCGATTTCTGTCGTATTGTGACGACCGACACAATGCTGTGTCGATCGACGCACTGCGTTTTAATCCGAGACCTGCAAACAAAAAATCACCAAAACCAGAAACAAGCGTAAAATCCAATAAAAACACTAAAATCAAAATGCAAAAACGAAAACAGTGGGTTGCCTCCCACTCAGCGCTTGTTTAAGGTCATTAGCTTGACGCTTCAGCAGATTTATGTTGAGGGTGCATCATCCAGAGGCAGAATCTGCCTCCTAGAATCTCGGCCTTAGCCCAATAATGTTTCACCCGCTGTCCATTCACAATGAATTCATAACCGTCCTTACCAGTTAAAACGACAGCTCCATACGGACGCACCTCTTTGATTGCGAAGGGACCAGACCACCTTGATTTCAGCTTACCTCGAAACAAATGCAAACGAGAGTTATACAAAAGTACCTGATCATTGGGCTCAAACTTTCTGGAGACAATCTTCTTGTCATGATATGCCTTAGTCCTCTCCTTATACAGCTTTGAGTTCTCATAAGCAAAATGTCTGATCTCATCTAACTCATTAAGCTGTACCAATCTCCTCTCTACAACAGACTTAAGATCAAAGTTCATCTGTTTCACAGCCCATGCTGCTTTGTGCTCAAGTTCCACTGGCAGATGACATGCTTTTCCATATAGCAGATGGAATGGAGTGGTCCCAAGTGGTGTCTTGAATGCTGTCCGGTAGGCCCATAATGCATCATCTAACTTTGCTACCCAATCCTTTCTTGTCCTTCCAACTGTCTTCTCAAGGATCTCTTTAATCTGCCTGTTAGAAACCTCAACTTGTCCACTAGTCTGAGGGTGATAAGGAGTAGCGACTCTGTGATGAACTCCATGCTTCTTTAACAGCTTCTCGAAGACCTTATTGATAAAATGAGATCCTCCATCACTAATCACTATACGAGGTACTCCAAATCTGGGGAATATGATGGTCTTAAAAAGCTTAATGACCACAGAAGAATCATTGGTTGGACTAGCTATTGCTTCAACCCACTTAGACACATAATCTACAGCAACTAAGATAAACTTATTCCCATAGGATGAGGGAAAAGGACCAATGAAATCTATACCCCAGCAATCAAAAACCTCAACTTCCAGAATGAAATTCTGAGGCATCTCATGCTTCTTGCTGATTTTCCCTCTCCTCTGACAGGCATCACACTGAGTGATGAAAGAATGAGTGTCTCTAAACATTGTAGGCCACTAGAAACCTGCTTGAAGAACCTTAGACACAGTCTTGAATGTAGCAAAATGTCCAGCGTAATCTGATCCATGACAGTGGAAAAGGATGTCTGGGACTTCAGATTCAGCAATGCATCTCCTGTAAAGACCATCTGAACAATGCTTATAGAGATAAGGCTCATCCCAGTAGTATCTTCTAAGCTCCCTAAAGAACCTTTTCTTTTCATAACCCTTTAAATCATCTGGTTCAGTCTCAGCAGAAAGGTAATTAGCTATATTTGCATACCAGGGTCGATCAGAGGTTGCCACAACAGCAATTTCGAAGTCATAATTCCCAATTCTGACTCTGAAAGACTCTCGGCTCGTATCAGGTATGCATCGACTGATGCATGAGCGTGGATCGATCGTTGCTTCCCCGATACTTGTATCGACCGTTGCCAATGTGGCATCGATCGACACAATACGATTGTCCCGACAGTTCTGCAACTCATTTCCCAAATCCGTCTGAAAAGCTGTACTGATCATGTTGACGTTTTCCTCAGGCAAATAATCATTTATAGGCACGTCTTCCTCAACTAGCAACCTCGAAAGATGATCAGCAACTCAATTCTACACTCCCTTCTTGTCCCTTACCTCAATATCAAACTCCTGAAGCAACAGAATCCATCTTAACAGTCTAGGCTTAGCATCCTTCTTCTGCATCAGATACTTCAGGGCTGAATGATCAGTGTGAACAATCACCTTGGAGCCAACAAGATAGGGGCGGAACTTCTCAAATGCAAAGACAACAGCCAACAGCTCCTTCTCCGTGGTTGCATAGTTCCTTTGTGCATCATCTAGTGTCCTATTAGCATAATAGATAGCATGGAGCTTTATGTCCTTCTTCTGTCCCAGAACAGCTCCTACAGCAAAATCACTTGCATCACACATAACCTCAAAAGGTAGATCCCAATCTGGAGGCTGAACTATTGGAGCGCTCACCAATGCCTGCTTGATCTGTTCGAATGCAGTTTGACAGTCTGTAGTGAACTCAAATTTGGTATCCTTACACAGCAAGGCAGTTAGTGGCCTAGCAATCTTACTGAAGTCTTTGATGAACCGTCTATAGAAGCCAACATGTCCAAGAAAGCTTCTTATAGACTTAACAGAATCAGGCGCCTGAAGGTTGGTCATCACCTTAATCTTAGCGCGGTCCACTTCGATCCCTGCTTCAGACACTTTATGTCCAAGAACAATACCATCTCTGACCATGAAATGGCATTTTTCCCAGTTAAGGACTAAGTGCTTCTCTTCACATCTAGTCAGCACTTTGCACAGATTATCTAAACATTCGTTATAAGATGATCCATAGACTGAGAAATCATCCATGAATACCTCCATAAAGTCCTCAATCATATCTGTGAATATGGACATCATGCATCACTGGAAAGTGGCAGGAGCATTACAGAGTCCAAAAGGCATCCTACGGTAAGCAAATGTTCCATATGGACATGTAAAAGTGGTCTTTCCCTGATCTTCTGGGTGGATAGGAATCTGAAAGAAACCTGAGTATCCATCTAGGAAGCAGTAATAAGGATGATTGGCTAGCCTCTCTAGCATCTGATCAATAAAAGGCAAGGGAAAATGATCCTTCCTAGTTGCAGCATTCAGCTTCCTGTAATCTATGCACATCATGTGTCCTGTTACAGTCCTAGTAGGGATCATCTCGTTCTTCTCATTCTTCACAACAGTAACTCCTCCCTTCTTAGGTACTACATGGACTGGACTCACCCAATCACTGTCAGAGATAGGATAGATAATCCCAGCATCAAGGAGTTTCATAATTTCTTTCTTAACCACTTCCTGCAGATTAGGATTAAGCCTCCTCTGATGCTCAACAGACGTCTTAGACTCATCCTCAAGATGTATCCGATGCATGCACAGCTCCGATGAGATACCTGAAATGTCATCAAGAGAATAGCCAAGAGCTTTGCGATGCTTGCACAGCTTTCTTAGCAGTAAAGTGAGCTCTGCGTTATTCAAACTAGCATTAACAATCACTGGATAAGTTGAATTGGGTCCAAGAAATGTGTACCTTAGCCCGGATGGAAGTTGTTTCAGCTCTATTTTCGGAGCTTTTTCCTCGGCCCAGTCTCTGTCGACTTGCAATGACCGATGCTTAGGTAGTGTCGATCGTTGCATCGTCGCGTCAGACACTTCCACCTGCATTGCTACTTCAACAGAATCCATCAATCTCGTATAGCACATTGCTGGCTCATCCTGCAGGTACTCTAGCTCCAATATATAACTCAGTAAAGCCCTTTCTAGTGGGTCTTTAGCATGTGATTGGTGAAAGTACTCTGCAGCCAGATCACCCAATGTGTCCACATAGAAGGTCTGTCCGTCGATGGTTGGTCTCTTTACCAGCTTGTCCATATCAAAACTCATCTTCAGATCTCCCACATTCAAAACTATTTTACCTCCTTGACAGTCAATCATCGCACCAGCTGTAGCTAAGAAAGGCCTGCCTAGAATCAGTGGATCTTTTGGCTCCTGTCCATACTGTAGAACCACAAAGTCAGTTGGGATCACACATTTGCCAATCATTATGGGCACATCCTCCAATACTCCTTCGGGAATCCTGATTGTTCTATCTGCCAGAACTAGTGATATCCTAGTGGGTATAAAGTCAGACATCCCGAGCCTTTTAGCAACTGAGAGGGGCATAAGATTCACACTGGAACCAAGATCACATAGAGACCTTTCGAATCTCTCTCTGTAGATAGCACAATCCAACACGAAGCTCCCTGGATCTTTTAACTTCTCGGGTATTCTACCCTGAATCACTGCACTACAAACCTCATTGATCATCATTACACTCTCCTCATCAGACCACTTTCCAGCAATCATATCCTTAAGGCATCTTTTCATCACAGGAGAGGTCTCCATGGAGTCCATCAAAGGCACTTCAAATTTCACCTTTTTAATGAACTCCTTCCACTTTGCATACTGCCTATCATTCTTAGTCTTTCTGGGATTCTTGGGATAAGGTACCTTAGGCTTGTACACTCTCTCGGTTGACTGTTTCGGTTTCTCTGTTTTTGAACCCTCTGTAGTCGCCTTGCATCGATCGTCACTAGAGCTGTGTCGATCGTTGCTGGGTGACTTCGCTATGACAGTTTCTTCGTTATCGCCTTGCATCAACCGTTTCTTGGTTGCGTCGATCGATGCATTGCGAATGTCACGGATCTCATCTTCCAAATCGTCAATTTCCACGAGTTCTTCCACACTCAGCTGTCTTTTCTGGCCAGGTAACAACTCCTTACCACTTCTCAATGTCACTGCATTGGATTGGTACTTGGGATTAGTGATAGGTTCTAAGTTTTACCCTATTCTAAACTGCAAGTGCACAGTATCGTCAAAGTAGTATATAGGGTTATCGAATCCACATGGACACTTGGTCTCAATAGATCAGAACAGTAGAGATTAATACTAGAAATAAGCAGATGGTGAAGTAAATAAATTGCGAAGCAAGAAAGTAAACAGTAGCAAGTTGGTTGTGAAAGCAATAAACTAAAAGCGTCAAGCCTAGGGTATTCTCAGGAAATCAGACAAGCAGACAAGTTAATCAGTCATGATCAAATTAAACTCAGTTCTAGAACTCAAATCACGGAAATAGAATTAACCAACTCTCTTTGCGAAAACTCTCTAAGTCTAAGTGCAGTAACCCAAATCTCTTTGCGATTACTAACAGATTAAACTAGCATTAAGTTCAAGTTCGATATGTTCACAATTAAACTAAACCAAATCTCTTTGCGAATAATTTAATTGCTCAACCTAAATAGTTCGGATTCTAAAACACACTCTCGTGTCGAATTTAGCAACCTAAGATCTAGATTCTAATTGATCAGGTTAGAACTAGCATTAAGCACAATTTAGTTTGAAGAACATTCTAATCATATGAATCCTTAACTGAATTAAACAAGTCTAGCAAGTCATCAAACCCTAATGAGAAACCCTAAACTTAACTATGGATCTACTCAGACATGATTGATGAAAACATAATCATAGAAATAATAGATTGCATATAAGAGAATAAAATATCAAAGGGGTTCGAAATGTTCTCCAAAATAAGTGAATACAGGAAATAGATCAGCCCCGAAAGCTCTAAAAATCTCTTAGCTCTAAGTATGAAAGCGTCAGTAAATTAAACACCAAAATCCTCTATGTATAAGCCTAATCTCGGCTGGGGTTTCTGTGTAAATACTGGAACTATTCTGGGCCTCTTTGCAAATCTTCATAACTTGTTAAACCGACGCGTACGGCCCATCTCGCTAGTGTGTCGACCGATGCACAAGGTGTGTCGGTCGATGCTTGATCAATAAATTGGACAGTGAGTTAAGCTCTCGGCCAAAACGTCCCAAAAGTCCCAAAATGCTCCAAATATCTCCAATTAGCTCCAAACCTGATTAAACCTGTAAAAGACTCTAAACGAACACAAAAGACACTAAAAACACATCTATATCATGGTATAAAATGGGTAAAAACCATGATATATCAACTCCCCCACACTTAGCCTTTGCTTGCCCTCAAGCAAAACAGAGAACTAAAATGCAATGAAGAGGTTTGAAAACTCTTTAGAAACTCATTTTGTCGTAGAAGCAGCAACATTCAGATTCCCCTTAGTAATCCACATGAAAGAATCAATCTACAGACATCAAGACCAACATATACTTCCCCCACACTTAGCAACTGTCCTAAGTAAACGCCACAATCACATTCACGCATTCAAATTCTCCCTACTGACTTCTGCAAGTATTTAAGTGCGGTCTCACCTAAGGGGTATCGATCTAAAGGCACATGGATTCTTACCTTGCCAGCTCTAGACCACCATACTATCTTTCTCTAATCCCTTTCTTCTCTTTCCCTTCCTTAACAACTGATTTTTCCCCACTGGGTATCATTTTATTTTTTTTATCAGTGTTCTTCCCGTTTTGGGGTGTACTTTGGACACATTCCATGGATCACATGAGAGAAAATAGTGTTTGCTACCATTCCCATGACCACTTCGGAGTTACCAACTCATCCTCAGTTTATTATCTCTTTTTTTTTTACTTTATGGAAGGGGAGAAGGGAACTAGATAGGACAGGTTTACAAGCTGTGTCAGAACCGGCAAAGGAATCCGACATAAAGTATACCAAGCCCTTAGGTGAGAAATCTAAAGTCAGGATTAAATTGAAGTCAGTAAAAGATCCTCTGATACCTGAAGCGATGTGGGTGTTCTCAGTAGGCTGATCTGTGTCTGGGTTTTCTAATAGTCATAGATAATTTGCAGCTTCATCCCAGTGGTTACTTAAGTTCCTGCAAATGCTGCTAATCTTCTCAAAAAATCATTGTTTCCTACTTGAACAAATTTTGACTCAAAAACAAATTTTTTAAAATTTAACTCACTCTAAGAAAACAAAAGAAAGTAATTAGTAGAACCTCCCCCACACTTAAGACACACTGTCCCCAGTAGTGTCAAGCAAGGGATTGGTTAAAAGAAAGAAAATAAAAATTTGTGAATGGAATGGTTAGTTCTCTCGGGTCTTTACCTCTGTCGCAGTCAGGCATCGATCGTTGCACTAGGTGAACCGACCGTTGCTGTGCGATTTCCATTGTAACGATCGACACAATGGTGTGTCGATCGACGCACTGCGATTTCACGAACAGTCAGCAAGTTAGCAGGTTAATCCGTCGGTTTTTGTCAGTTTCGAATCCTGCAAGCTGAAAACACTAGAAACAGAGTAAAACCCATGCTACAAATGTATCTAATCAAGCATAAACCATCCAAAAATAGTAGCAAACTAATAAAAAGAAAAAGTGCGAGAATAAAAAGAAAAAACAGAGTACATAACCGATAATCCAGAGATGACAGCTATGCTCACTCACTATCATCAATCCCACCATATCTCTCAGCATCACTGACGTCCGTAGGAGAACGCTGTCTACGTCGTGAAGCAGGGACGGGCTGATGAACTGGTGGCTGTCTCCTGCAAGTGCAGCCACGCATCCACTCCCAAACGGTCCTCCAGATCCCATCACTACGCTCTCTCCACTCAGCCTCAGACATATCACCGTAGGGTACTGTGATCTCAGGATAAGGGCCAAGGTCAACGGGGGCAGCAGAAGTCGCAGGGGCAGCAGAAGTCGAGGCTCGTGTGGAAGGCTCTCCCAGCAGATGAGCCATAGAAGGAATCCCACGCTGCGCAGACTCAGGAGGCTGAAATCGCAGAGCCTCTAATGTATCAATCCGTGTCCATCTAGCAGCAGGAAGCTCTATACCAGTCCTCCCAGAAATCGGATCGGTGTAAACCCAAATGCGCCCTTCCTTGAGCCAGGTGGCGCTCTGCAAATGGCTAAGATCAAGGAACTCCTTGGCTGTATCACACTCTGTGCCCTGTAGAGGAATCCCGCAATGCATGAAAATGGGAGTAAGTAAGCTCCCTATCGTCTCAGTACCGACTCCATCAAAAGGCTTCGTCTGCAGATCACACAAATGCAAAGCGAAGACAGCTCCCAAGTTGAGACCCTGAGTAGGATCTCTCACGCCAGAACCTGTAAACTGGTCTCTCAACCCCATGAACAATAGCTCCATCTCATATTTGCGCATCTTGTTGGACTCAAACTTGCATAGCAAGCTCCAACACAAGATACGCGAGACATATCTCAGCACAGGATGCCTCATCATCTTCACCGGTGTGGTCCTGGAGTTGTACTGACCACTGCCAATACACTCCCAGAATGCTCGAGCCTCAATTAGATCCCACTCGAGTGGCATAGCAATGCGTCTCGGCTCAGTACTGAACCCGTAGATCCTGCAGAGATCTAGTAGAGGAATCCGATACCTGACTCCCCAACTCATGAAGGTGAATGTACCTCCTGTAGCGCTCCTGCTATCGGGATCCGAGTAAACCACTCTGCAAGTGGCCAATAACTGCCTGACCAGCTCAGGGTAGAGATCATATGGGCGCATTGGCATTGTCCCTAGACCAATGCCTCTGCATACTGCAAGTACCTGCTCGTCTATCCCCAGCTTCTTGCAGGTGGAGTAGTCTGCAAACTTAGTTGGTTTGAGCTCCATGTTGCACCAACCACTGTATAGAAATGAGTCATGCTCATCCCATTGATCAAGTAGTGGCCGCTCCGTGAAGTCTGCAGACTTAAAGAACGTGTGAATGTCCCTTGGCCACTGTCTGGCTGTCGGGATCTCTGTAGCGTCTTCTCGGGGCCAAGGCAAAGCGACTGGCGGTCCATCTCTTACATATGGCGGTCAATCAGCAAAAATTCAGTTCAAATCCATGCCACATTATCTCAATTCAGTTCAAAATCAAAACCCATCACCCTAAATCGGTCTAATCTCGCATGCAACATCAATTTTCAGTTCAAAAATCTCAAACCCTAAAACCCTAAAATTGAATCCGAAAATTTGAGAAATAGAAGTTCATTACCTTGGATTCCTGAGATATGAGCTAAAGACAAGGGTTTAGAGTGTGAAATAGGAAGTATTAGCAATTGAAACGAAGAAAAATGATGAGAAATGGCGATTTTTGGGTGTGAGCTCGCGGTTGTACGGATGATCGGAAATGAGAAAGAAAAGAGAAGAGAAAGGGTTTAAGGCACTTACCTGGTCGTGGGTGCAACGATCGTTGCTGGTCAAATCAAAATTGATTTTCCAGTTTAGCGCATACCTTAGTTTTGCAATTGAACCAATTGCAACGACCGTTGCTTAGGAGCAACGATCGTCACAATGCGATTACCCTTCTTCGTCAAATCTCCTTGCAACGACCGGTGCACAAGTGCATCGATCGTCACACATCTCCAGATTCGAGTTCTGCATCTGAAACTTAGCAAAAACAAAAACCAAAAACGTGAAATCCTAAGAAAAACACCAAAAATAAGAAAGAAAAACAACTAAACCTAACAGTGGGTTGCCTCCCACTCAGCGCTTGTTTAAGGTCATTAGCTTGACCGGACGCACAAGATCTTTCAGGCACTAAGAGAACCTGACAGAGACTTTTTCTGTCTCTGTTCAAGTCTCCTCATCCAAGGTGGAGAATAGGCTGTTTCAGAATGCTCATGTCCAAGAAAAGATGGAGTAAAATGTGCTCCAGGATCTAGAATCACAGTGTCATCCGGCTGCTCATCATCTGCATCCATGATTGTGAATGTCTGCCCATCTATCAGTGGCTTTCACAGCTTCTCCATCTCATATCGCAGCGGCTCATCTCCCAGGTGGAAGTCTATTAGACTCTGTCTAACATCTATCATAGCTCCTGCTGTAGCCAAGAATGGTCTTCCAAGCAGTAACGCTTCATCAGGATCGCAGTCATATTTCAGCACCAAGAAGTCTGTCGGAACTAAGTAGTTTCCAACTCTCACTGGAATGTCCTTTAAGAGTCCTTCCGGAACTCGTATAGACTGATCGGCTAGGACAAGAGAGGTCCTAGTAGGAGTAAAATCCAGCATCCCAGCTTCTCTGCCACAGAATAAGGCATCATACTTCCAGCAACTCCTAAGTGTTGGGAATGTCCTGAAATCTACCGTACTATCTCTAGAAAGTATGATAAGTGTCGAGATCAGACATAAGTCATAAATACTGGGTGATCATGATGACTTGCTAGAGCCCGCTCATGATCTATAAGTTTAGGACTTATTACCAGTATTGTATGATCCCAAAGGGTCACACACCATAGCTAACGGGAAAGTTAAAATGGAATTAATACGGTAAGATGCAAGGCATTTACTGTATTTGTACAGAGAAATGGGCCAGACAAAAGACAGTCTTTTGTCTGATTTGGGCCTTGGGCCCAAAAGCCTAATGAGCCATTAGTTTAATTACTTGGGCCCATATAAAGGAAGGAAGAGGCGCAGGAAGCCCTAATGCTTCAGTTGTCTGTGATTTTGGAGCCTCAGCCGTCTTCCTCTCTCTATGTGATTTCCAGCTTGGTCTAGCAGCCTGATCCAATAGCTTGTAAGCGTGTGGATACCTGAGGAGGAGCCGGTAATCATCAGCTCTTGCAGATCTCGATATTCCATTGATTAATCCGCTGCAATCATAAGGTAATGATCCTGATCTGTTTATGATTCAACTGCAATCATCTAGATCCTTGTTTATTATGTGCTAGGATGTAACATGACAATTACACCATGAACACACATAATCCTTCAGTGGTATCAGAGCCTAGGTCGTTAGGTTTTTGCTTTTTGGATCATACTAGGTTGTTTATTAGTTTGTTGAATCGATTTTTATGAGTAAAATTGATTGAAACTTGGAAAACCTAGAAATAACAAATCGATGAGAAAGCTTGATGTTTAAAGTCGTAATCGTTTTTTGTAAGAATCGATAACTATGCTTTTGACTTAAGGTGAATCAATTAATGGATTGATAATTAATTGATCAAGGTTGCGATCAATGATGTTCACATGTTGACCTTCGCTTGTTAATTGGTATAAGGACAAATTCGTTTTGTCTCTTGTTGTTGTACAAGTTGAAATCGTTTATGAGAGAAACGGATGATAGGTTTGATAATATGTCAAATTAGTTTTTGTCTTATGTGAAGGTCTCTATCGATCATAATCCATTATTGAATTGATCGTAATCTATAAGGTCAAAAACGTTTTTTGTCCTCAAGTGATGTTCTGAATCGAATTGGATAAGACAAAAAAAAAAAAAAAAAAAAAATTTTGAATTTCGATCACATGTTGACTTTGCTTTATAATATCAAACGATTTGTAGAATCATAACAAACGATTTTGTTTTTGTTGAATAAGCAATTATTGAATAATTATGGTTCAAGCGGTTAACCCAAATCACGGTTTGCTGGAAATTATTTAATACAATTGGTATTATTTAATTTCTGGTTAAACCGGATTTAAATTCAAAAATTGAATTTAACCTAAACCGAAGGCTGGTCTAAGTTTGATTTGGTTGGACCAAATAATTTAGAGCTGGTCTGGTTTAGTAAATAACCAGTTGGATTTAGTAATTAATTTGGTTTTGGACCAGAATTAATGAACCGACTCGGTTATGTCAAATTATTGGGCCAATTGGAATTCTGTGGTCTTGGGCCAAGAATTGGGCCTATAATTTGTGACCCAACCGAAAACTTTAATAAAACATTAAATTAGAAAGTTTCTTTGATTAGAAGTTTCTAATTTTGGCATGTTAAGAAATTTCTAAATATAGTAAGTTTCTGAATTTAGAAAGTTTCTAAAATAAGTAGGTTTCCTATTTTAGAAAGTTTCTAAAATAAGTAGGTTTCCTAAAATAGAAAGTTTCCATATTTAGTAAAATACCTGAATAAGTAAGTTTCCCAAAATAGTAATCTTCTATTTTTGGAAATAAAACCTAAAATCCTCAAAACCAATATCAAGCTTGGATGTCTTGCCCAATCTTGTCAGCTACTTAACGCTTATTCAATTACAGATATGGCTTACAGTGTGAGGTGTCTGTTTTTGCGTAAGTAAAGTAGTATATAGTCACTAATTTCATTGGGAGTCCCAGACTTTAGTGATTATTTGGCTGTAAGAGATTGGTTTCCTTGACTGGGCCATCGGGAGTCCCGGGCCTTGAGACATATGGTGAATTGGGCCTTGGGCCCAATCCACAACCGAGAGTTATATGGATATAACTAGATGTGTGTATGCTTACCAAGTAAAGCTAATTCCGGGTGACGGCCAGTGGCCCACTTTGGTTTTAGTTGAACATGGGTCTCGGAATCATTGCATTCTTATGAGGTTAAACAAAGAAATTTTGAATGCAATGCGAGTTTTCTTATAAGTTTTTAAGATTACTTTTTTATGAACTAAATAACTAAAACTCTATTTATCTCTAAATTCCAGTTATGACTAGCACAAACAATCAAAACACTTTCTCGATCCGGTCTGTCCTTGAGATGGACAAACTGAACGGATCAAATTTCTTGACTTGGTCGCGGAACCTGAGGCTAGTCCTCAGGCAGGAGAGAAAGGACTATGTCCTTGAGAGAGCTCTCCCCGAGAGGATCGGGTCCAATGCCTCTCATGCAGTATATGATGCTTGGAATAAGCATTATAATGATGCGGTAGATGTGCGTGGTCTGATATTGGCTACCATGGACTCAGATTTGCTGAAGCAATATGAGAACATGGAGTCGCCAATAGAGATGATCAGCAGCCTGAAATTGAAATTTCAGGAGCAGGTAAGAGTGGAGAGATACCAGTTGGTTAAGTCTCTCACTAGCTGCAAGCTACCAAATGATCATCCAGTGAGTCCTCATGTCAGTAAAATGATGGGTTACATTGATAACCTGAGGAAACTGGATTATCCAGTTAGCCAAGAATTGGCAACTGAGATCATTCTGCAGTCACTGCCGTCAAGCTATGATAAGTTCAGAAGGAACTATATCAAGAAAGGCTTAACGAAGACGCTGACTGAACTGCATGATATGCTCAAGACAGTTGAGCCAAACATAAAGAGTACCCTGTATAATCTCATGAAGGAGAAGGGTAGGTTTACTAAACCTAATGCTGACAAGGGTGAAGACAAAGTTGTCCAGATTTTGAATCATGGCAAGCGTGTGTCTTCTGAGCCCGAGTCAGATACCTCTTACGTTGGTAAGTGCTGCTACTGTAAAGAGACTGGGCATTGGAAGAGAGATTGCATTAAATTCATGGAAGATTATGAGGAGTTGAAGTTGATGTATGAGACTACTTCCTCAGGTATTCATGTTATTACTTCAAGTTCTACCTTATAGGTATTGGATACTGGTTGTGGCACTGATATTTGTCATAATATGCAGAGCCTAAGCAACAGTAGAACGTTGAAGGAAGGGCAAGTGGAACTGCGTGTCTGGAAGGAGCTATGGATGCTGCCTCAGCCGTAGGGTTTTCACTTGTAGATGCCTTTGAGGCTTGGTTTTGTATTAAGTAATTGCTACAATGTACCTGCTTTAAGCAGAGTTGTCTTTCATTTTCTTGTAAGAATTTGAATGTTTTTCATTTTGATAAAAGACAAGTTTTGTTCTTTTGATCTCAATGAAATATTGATTGTAGCACCCTATTCAAGGAATGGGTTTTATATTTTAAACCAAAGAGTGCCTAAAAGTAACATAAATACCGAATTGGTTTAAATCTGATGAATTAAACCTGATTTTTCTTGGCGTAAATGTTTTGGTCACACAGAGTGAGTCGGATTCAGAAATCCCATAGTTATGGACTTTTGGACTCATTTGATCGGATATCTTATGAGACTTGAATTCTGCTTACTGGACCAAAAGACAAAGGGCCCATCTTAGCCGAGCTAGAGAAAGGCCCAAAGGCTTATTGGACCTTAAACATACCCATGTATGTGGCCCGATGAGCAGTAATGCCAGAGAAAATTTCCTGTACTTCATTATATTTACTGATTACTTCAGTAAATATGACTGTGTTCATTTGATGAGACACGAGTCAGAATTCTTTGAAATGGTCGAAAGAGTTCCAGTGAGTATGAATGTGTTCATTTGATGAGACACGAGTCAGAATTCTTTGAAATGGTCGAAAGAGTTCCAAAATGAGGTATAGAATCTGAGTGACAGAAGTATTGAGACTCTGGATTAGATCACGAGTGAGAATACTTAAGTCATTGATGGTGTGATCATCTGAATGAGTGTGAAGTCGTTTCACAGCTCATTTCTCCTGAAAACCTAGAGGTGTTTCTGTGAGAAAGAATCATGTCTTATAAGAAATGATTAAAGATGAGTCACACGAATCTTCCATGATATTCTTTAAGAATAACGCTCTAGAAATATCTAAGTTTACGCTGAAATAGTTCTACCAATATCAGTTGAAAGACACCACTTAAATGTGGACTGGAAATGATCCAAATTCGTCTTTACTGAGTATTTGTAGTTGAGCTACTTCGCTGGTTGTCCTAGGGAAACCAAGGCTTGTTACTTTTACGCCCATTCCGAAAACGAAGTTAGGTTGTTCGGAATTCTGTTTTCTAAGAGGGAAGTTGCTTTCTAAGAAGAACAGTGGGAGTAAAAGTATAACTCGAAGAAATTCGAGAAATACAGGAGGCTGCTCAACCTGTTGAGGGAGAGCAGCGGATGGATTTACAGATTTCTGTAGAATCTACACCTGTAGAGCCTGAAGTTCGCAGATCTGAATGAATCCGTCACTAATCAGAGAGTGATTTCTCGTGATTAGTTGCCATGATCTGATGATCATTGAAAGTGACGAACCTGCGAAATTCACAGAAGCGAAAGTGAGCCCGGACTCCGAAAATTATACTGTATGTAAGTTAGCTTCATCGATCCATTCATGGATAGAAGCAAACATATCGGAGTTGGAATCTTCGTTCTGTTGAAGTAGTCAAGGATTTGACTTGAACAGGAACGAAGTGGAACTGTGCGTTTACTAATAGATAAGTGGGAGCAATGTTGCATTTCTCAAAGTGTATGTCGATGACATACTGATTCTCGGAAATAACGTTCCAATGCTGCAGTCGGTAAAGGACTGGCTTGGGAGTTGTTTTATGATTGACATGGGTAAAGCCACATATGTTCTTGGATTTTGGATCTAAAGATAAAGATCCAAAAGAGCTGGTAGGACAAAGTCAGGATTCTTAAATTGACAAAGTCCTACACGTTTTCAGCAATCCAAGAAGGGTTTTATGCCAATGTCACATGGCATTACGTTAAGCAAGAAACAGTGTCCTACGATATCTGCTGAGCTTGAATGCATGGATGAGATTCCATATGCGTCGGCAATTGGATCTATCATGTATGCCATGACACGTACTTGTTTTGATGTTGCTTTAATGTTAAGCAAGACAAGTAAAGACCAGTCAAATCCAGCAAAGAATCACTGGATAGACGTAATGAATATCCTCAAGTATTTGGAAAATACTTAGGATAAGTTCTTGATTTACGGAGAAAGTGAGGTGCTACAAGTCGGTAGAGTCTGAAAGGCAAGTTTCCAACAGACAAAGATGATTTCCGGTCACAGTCCGGTTATATCTTGTGTCTGTCTGGCGGTGCAAGGCACTGTTGCTGACTCCATGACTTAAGCTGAATATTTCGCAGCTTGAGTAGCGGCGAAAGAGGTTGTTTGGAAAGAAGAGTTCATCACTGAACTTGATGTGATTGCCAGCATAGATGAGGCTAGCTGCACATCAGAGGTCCAAACACCTTGAGGGTAGGTATAACCTATTCCATGAGATAAATGACAGAGGTGTTAAGTAGATCAGCAAGTTTCAACAAATGAGAACGTTGCTAATCTATTAACGAAGCCACTCTTTAGGCCTAAGCACGAGTCGCGGACTGTAGCTGTAGGATAAGTGAAATTAAGATGTAGTCTTAATTTCAGTGGGAGTTTGTAAAGGGCTTTATTTAGTTGTTTTGAAAGGTTCATGTAAACATAATATTTTATGTTTATGAAATCTATGATTTCTGGATTATTTTAACTGTGATATAAATAATCGTTCCAAAATGATTCATGTCATTATATATGGGTCATCGAAGTACATGAGTAGACTTGATCCTGAAACCCCATATTTAACGAAATGACATAAATCATAGTGTCCATAGTCGAAGGTTGTTGAAATTGGAACACCAACAACCACTTGAGACTAGATTGTGTTGAGACTTATGACCAAGTTTCGAGGGGTCATAGATGTGCGGCATCAAAGTCGACACATAGGTATATGTAGGGGAGCATATGACCGGACATGGCCCGCTGATGAGAACTCTACAAGATATTAATATCTGTGTCATAAGAGGTTCTCATATACGACTATAGAGTATAGTCCTTAGACCTGAGTTCGCATGCATGTGGCTGCACATGGAGTGATGCACTTTGATCATTGTCTAACGCTGTTTCGTAACTGGGAGCTATAAGGACCTTGGTTGGGTGTATTATGAAGTGTGTAGTTCATAGTGATGGAACAAGATGGGATTTGTCCCTGCCGTTTAACGGAGGTAATATCTCTAGGCCAATCGGAGACTTGATAGCTGGTAAGAGAGTGGCCACTCCCAAACGGACTTGCCCAAGTCGTTTGCATTGTCAGTATCAAATCTGTTCCGATAAACATGGTCTGGCTATATAAGGATGACACGCATCTTGCCTTATGCCAGATTGAGATATTGAGACAAAATGATTAGGGAATGTATGATTCCAGTACAAGTGGGAGATTGTTGGGAATGTCCTGAAATCTACCGTACTATCTCTAGAAAGTATGATAAGTGTCGAGATCAGACATAAGTCATAAATACTGGGTGATCATGATGACTTGCTAGAGCCCGCTCATGATCTATAAGTTTATGACTTATTACCAGTATTGTATGATCCCAAAGGGTCACACACCATAGCTAACGGGAAAGTTAAAATGGAATTAATACGGTAAGATGCAAGGCATTTACTGTATTTGTACAGAGAAATGGGCCAGACAAAAGACAGTCTTTTGTCTGATTTGGGCCTTGGGCCCAAAAGCCTAATGAGCCATTAGTTTAATTACTTGAGCCCATATAAAGGAAGGAAGAGGCGCAGGAAGCCCTAATGCTTCAGTTGTCTGCGATTTTGGAGCCTCAGCCGTCTTCCTCTCTCTCTGTGATTTCCAGCTTGGTCTAGCAGCCTGATCCAATAGCTTGTAAGCGTGTGGATACCTGAGGAGGAGCCGGTAATCATCAGCTCTTGTAGATCTCGATATTCCATTGGTTAATCCGCTGCAATCATAAGGTAATGATCCTGATCTGTTTATGATTCAACTGCAATCATCTAGATCCTTGTTTATTATGTGCTAGGATGTAACATGACAATTACACCATGAACACACATAATCCTTCACTAAGTCACACAGAGAGCGTCTAAAACTGTCCTCGAAGATGGAGCAGTTAAGCACAAAGACTCCAGGGTCAGGCAGCTTTTTCGGGATCTTGTTCAGTAGCACCTCACTAATGTGTTGGGGAACTATAATCACCCAGTCTCTCAGCTCTTCATCTAAAGGTAGCATCCTGTTTAAGTATCTCTGGACACAGGGATGATAAGGTGGATCATCAGACGGTGGAATTTCTTCCAAGTCTTCACCACTTTCTTCTAGCTTCTTAAGCTCATCAATTTCTTTCTTAATCACTTCAGATACTGAGGAGTGCTGTCTAACAATCTGTGCGTAGATCTCCTGTTGAGTAACCTCAGAGGCTCCAGTGAATAAGTGATCGAGATCCAACTCTGCATCAATACCATTATCATCCGGCAAGTCTGTCTGTCTACGAGTTGCATCGACCGACAATGGATGTGTGTCGATCGTTGCAATACGATTTTCACAGTTTTCACCCGAGAGTTTTTCTCCAAAATCCGAGAATTCTTCTTCCTCCACCAACTCAGCTGTACTTAGCTCGAATTTTTCCCCTAGGTGAGATACATCATTAACGTACACAGACCAGGCCTTAATGTGAGTGTCTGCAACTCCTTTTCCCTTCATAGAACTGGAAATCTGATTCACCTGAGTGTCCAGCTGCTTCACATGAGTGCTCAGAGTCTCAAACTTCCCATTGAGATTCTCATAAACTGCATCCAGCTTCTTGTTACTGTCCACAGAAATCTTGTTCTGGCTCTCCAGTACCTGTTCCAACATCGTTTCCATCCTAGTCTCAAAAGCAGTGGCTGCAGGAGGTGTCTGATAAGATGAAGATCCGTAGGTTCTCTGATTTCCTTGTCCATAAGGTTTCTGAAAGTTACCAGTCTGTCCAAAGCTTGAAGAGTTCTGGTTGCCTAGGAAGGCATTCTTCTGTCCTCCACCGGAAAATCTGTTCCCAGACTGATATCCAAACTTGTTTCCTTGGAAACCAGAACCACTTATGTAGTTCACATCTTCTTCTTTGTTTTCTTCATCAGCCCCCAGAATCTCTACTTCTTGCGCAAAGTGTACTCCTTTCTTCTCAGCCAGAAGATTGCAGAGAGTGTCCAGCCTAGATCTCATATCAGCTATGTCAGAAATCTCTACACTTCCACCAGATTTCTTCCTCCTCTCATCCATAGTCTTGCAACTGTTGCTGCCTATTAGATTCTCAATCAACTGTTTAGCTTGTGTAGGAGTCCTGGTGTTGAAATTAGCATTACTGGAATTTTCCAGTGCAGACTGATATGGAAGATCTATGCCTCTGAAGAAAATGCCAATCAACTGAACCTCAGTGAATCCATGGTGTGGGCAGTCACGCTGATACTGCTTAAATCTCATCCAGGCAGTCTTTAAAGGTTCCACAGCTCCTTGGGAAAAGGTGAGTATGTCCTGTCTGGACTGATCTGAGCGCGCATCATCATAGAAGTGACGCAGGAACTCACTCTTTAAAGCTGCCCAAGTAGTGTACTGAGCAGGTGCTAGCTGCTTTAGCCATGCACTAGCGTCCCCAGCAAGACTGTGCGGAAAGAGCTTAAGGAACAGATTGTCCGGGCAGACTCCATCATACTTCATGCCAGTGACTACGTCCTCAAACGAATCAATGTGATCCATAGGCTGCTCCGTTGGGTAACCATGAAATGCATTCTGTCTCATCAGCGAGTAGTAGATGGTTTTGATCTCAAAATCATTTCTTTCAAAAGCAGGAAGCACTAAAGCTGACCGGTTTCTATGAAACTCATCCGGTATGTTGTAGTCAGCTAAAGTCCTCTCATGGACAACCATCTGTCTACCTTGAGCTTGACCTTGGGCTTGCGCCTGCGGTTGTGGCTCAGGTGGGTCAGGGATCACGTTCCCTTCAGCATCAACCCGATGCCCAGCAGCATTGTACGGGTTGTTATCTCGGTCCCTCAGGGTACCGTCAGCATCTGGTATCAAGATCAGACGTTCTCGTACCATTCTCTCTCTCTTTTCTCTTCTGATAGTTCTTTCTAGACGTCTAAGTTCCTCTAGTCCGAGATTAACTAAGCTCGAGTTCGGATTACTTCGAGTTTTCTGCGTTGGCATAAACTGTCTGTAATCGTCCAGCAACGATCGATGATATCAGTGCAACGATCGATTCAATCTCAGAATCGCCTAGTGACGATCGACGCAAGGGATGCAACGATCGACGCAAGGCGAAAGTCGTACCTGCGACATAAAGAAACAGAGAAAAAGTTAGCAAATTATGAAAATAAAAACGAAAAAGCAAAAACAAAAAGAAAGGTTTCTAGTAAAAACCCTAAGTTCGGTCCTATCGAAGACTCTAAGAGTCCCCGGCAACGGCGCCAAAAACTTGATAGGTTCTAAGTTTTACCCTATTCTAAACTGCAAGTGCACAGTATCGTCAAAGTAGTATATAGGGTTATCGAATCCACAGGGACACTTGGTCTCAATAGATCAGAACAGTAGAGATTAATACTAGAAATAAGCAGATGGTGAAGTAAATAAATTGTGAAGCAAGAAAGTAAACAGTAGCAAGTTGGTTGTGAAAGCAATAAACTAAAAGCGTCAAGCCTAGGGTATTCTCAGGAAATCAGACAAGCAGACAAGTTAATCAGTCAGGATCAAATTAAACTCAGTTCTAGAACTCAAATCACGGAAATAGAATTAACCAAATCTCTTTGCGAAAACTCTCTAAGTCTAAGTGCAGTAACCCAAATCTCTTTGCGATTACTAACAGATTAAACTAGCATTAAGTTCAAGTTCGATATGTTCACAATTAAACTAAACCAAATCTCTTTGCGAATAATTTAATTGCTCAACCTAAATAGTTCAGATTCTAAAACACACTCTCGTGTCGAATTTAGCAACCTAAGATCTAGATTCTAATTGATCAAGTTAGAACTAGCATTAAGCACAATTTAGTTTGAAGAACATTCTAATCATATGAATCCTTAACTGAATTAAACAAGTCTAGCAAGTCATCAAACCCTAATGAGAAACCCTAAACTTAACTATGGATCTACTCAGACATGATTGATGAAAACATAATCATAGAAATAATAGATTGCATATAAGAGAATAAAATATCAAAGGGGTTCGAAATCTTCTCCAAAATAAGTGAATACAGGAAATAGATCAGCCCCGAAAGCTCTAAAAATCTCTTAGCTCTAAGTATGAAAGCGTCAGTAAATTAAACACCAAAATCCTCTATATATAAGCCTAATATCGGCTGGGGCTTCTGTGTAAATACTGGAACTATTCTGGGCCTCTTTGCAAATCTTCATAACTTGTTAAACCGACGCGTACGGCCCATCTCGCTAGTGTGTCGACCGATGCACAAGGTGTGTCGGTCGATGCTTGATCAATAAATTGGACAGTGAGTTAAGCTCTCGGCCAAAACGTCCCAAAAGTCCCAAAATGCTCCAAATATCTCCAATTAGCTCCAAACCTGATTAAACCTGTAAAAGACTCTAAACGAACACAAAAGACACTAAAAACACATATATATCATGGTATAAAATGGGTAAAAACCATGATATATCAATTAGCATCAGTACGCCCTGGAAGATATCCATCTTCCCTCTGAGCACATCCAACTGTTCTTGCAACTCTAGCATCAAGCTCCTTCATGTGTGTGTTCAGATATTCAAACTTCCCATTCAGCTCCTTATAGACTGTTTCTATCTTCTCGTTGACATCTGCAGCATTCTTAGTCTGACTTTCCACCAACTGTTTCATCATTGTTTCCATCCTACTCTCATGAGCTGTAGGTGCAGGAGGAGTCTGATAAGATGAAGATCCATAGGTTCTCTGAGAACTTTTTCCAAAAGGCTTCTGAAAACCACTAGTCTGTCCAAAAGAGTTTTGATTGCCTGTGAAGGCACTCTTCTGTCCTTGGTTGAAGAATCTGTTTCCCTGCTGATTACCAAACCTGTTACCTTGGAGACCAGATCCTCCAATGTAATTCACATCTTCTTCCTGAGTGTCCTCCTCAGTCTGAATTACTTCAACATCTTGAGCAAAGTGGACAGCCTTCTTGCTAGCCAGGAGATTACAGATTGTATCCATCCTAGATTTCAATTCAGCCATCTCTGAATTTTCTACACTTCCACCAGACTTCTTCCTCCTCTCATCCATAGTCTTGCAACTGTTGCTGCTTACTAGGTTCTCAATTAACTGCTTAGCTTGTGCAGGAGTCCTGGTGTTGAAGTTTGCATTACTGGAGTTATCCAGCGCAGACTGATATGGCAGATCTATGCCTCTGAAGAAGATACCAAGCAATTGGACTTCAGTGAATCCATGGTGTGGGCAATCACGCTGGTACTTCTTAAATCTCATCCAGGCAGCTTTCAAAGGCTCTACAGCTCCTTGGGAAAATGTGAGAATGTCCTGTCTGGACTGATCTAAACGCACATCATCATAGAAATGATGCAGGAACTCACTCTTCAGGGCTGCCCAAGTATCAAACTGCCCAGGTGGCAATTGCTTCAGCCATGCATCAGCGTCTCCAGCGAGACCTTGCGGAAAGAGCTTAAGGAACAAATAATCCTGGCAAACTCCATCATACTTCATGCCAGTGACTATGTCCTCAAACGAATCAATGTGATCCATAGGCTGCTCTGTTGGGTGACCATGGAATGCATTCTGTCTCATCAGTGAGTAGTAGATAGTCTTGATCTCAAAATCATTCCTCTCAAAGCCAGGCATCACCAAAGCTGACCGGTTTGCATGAAACTCATCTGGTCTGTTGTAATCAGCTAAGGTTCTCTCATGGATAACCACCTCTCTACCTTGGGCCTGTCTTTGACCCTGGTTCTGCTCCTATTGCGGTGGCTCAGGAGGATCAGGGATGACATTCCCTTCTGCATCAACCCTTTGCCAAGCAGCATTGTATGGGTTGTTATCTTGGTCCCTCAGAGTACCTTGAGCATCACATAATAGAATCAGCCTCTGTACTACCATTCTTTCTCTTCTGTTAGTACTCTCTAGACGTCCAAGTTCTTCAAGATCGAGATTGATTAGACTTAAGTTCGGATTACTTCGAGTTTCGCGCTTCTGCATAAACTGTCTGTAATCGTCAAGCAACGATCGATGCTAACAATGCAACGATCGATTCAATCTCAAATCGCTTAGTGACGATCGACACAAGAGGTGAAACGATCGACGCAAGGCGAAATCGGTACCTGCGACAGAGAGAAAACAGAGAAGAAATCAGTAGAATAAAATAAAAACGAAAAATAAAAACAAAAAAAAAAGAAAAATTCCTAGTAAAAACCCTAAGTTCGGTCCTATCGAAGACTCTAAGAGTCCCCGACAACGGCGCCAAAAACTTGATAGGCTCTAAGTTTTAATCCCTATTCTAAACTGCAAGTGCACAGTAATATCAATGTAGTATATAGGGTTATCGAATCCACATGGACTCTGGTTTTCAATAGAACGAAAGAGATTAATACTAGGAAGAAAGCAAATTGTTGTAAAGTAAATAGCAAGGCGAGAAAGTAAATCAGTAGCAGGAATTTGTTGTGAAAGCAATAAACTAAAAGCGCTAAGTCTAGGAAATTCTCAGGAAATCAGACAAGCAGACAAGTTAATAAGTCAGGATCAAATTAAACTCAGTTCTAGAACTCAAATCACGGAATTAGAATTAACCAAATCTCTTTGCGAAAATCCTCTAAGTCTAAGTGCAGTAATCCAAATCTCTTTGCAATTACTAACAGATTAAACCAGCATTAATTTCAAGTTCGATATGTTCACAATTAAACTAAGCCAAATCTCTTTGCGAATAATTTAATTGCTCAACCTAAATAGTTCAGATTCTAAACCTCACTCTCGTGACGTATTTAGCAACCTACGATCTAGATTCTAATTGATCAGGTTAGAACTAGCATTAAGCACAATTTAGTTTGAAGAACATTCTAATCATGTGAATCCTTAACTGAATTAAACAAGTCTAGCAAGTCATAAAATCCTTAATGAGAAACCCTAAACCTAACTATGAATCTACTCAGACATGATTAATGAAACAGAAATCATAGAATTAATAGATTGCATATAAGAAAATAAATAGATAAAGGGGTTCGAAATCTTCTCCAAAACAAGTCTAGCAAAATCATAGAATCTACCAAAGGTGTGTCGATCGATGCATGATCATCAAATCGGGCAGTTAGTTAAACTCTCGGCCTAAATGCTCAAAAACTCCCAAAATACTCCAAAATCTCCACATTAGCTCCAAACCTGATTAAACCTGTAAAAAACTCTAAAATAACACAAAAGACACTAAAAACACAACTATATCATGGCATAAAACCGGTAAAAACCATGATATATCAGTTGGCCTTGCTGGAGCAGCATTAATCCAAGGATCTTCCCATACTTTTGTGTCTACTCCATTTCCGATGTTACGTCGAATTCCTTTTTCCACAATAAACTTGGCCTCCAATATACTTTTCCACCCAAATGACGGGTTTGAAGCCTTCGGAACCAGCAATGGGTTAGAGGATCGAAAGTACCTTCCTTTAAGAACTCTTGCCAGAAGCGCATTCGGGAATTTTAGGATTCTCCAAATCTGCTTGCCCAGCAAAGCAAGGTTAAAGGTTCTCAAGTCTCTGAATCCCAGCCCTCCTTCGTCGAGCGGGACACAGATTTTATCCCACGCTACCCAATGTAGTCCTTTATTGTTCTCCTTTGTGCTCCACCAAAACCTAGCTATCGAGCTCGATAGCTTCTTTGTGATCCCTAGTGGCAGTAGATAGCTGGACATGACATAGGTGGGAATAGCCTGCGCCACCGATTTGATATAAACTTCTTTTCCACCTTTAGATAGTAGTCTACTAGACCATGTATTGATCCTTCCGTTCAGTCGGTCCTGGACATAAGAGAAGACTTGTTTCTTCGAGCCACTACATCCCCATTCCTCCCTCTTTTGTGATTCAGAGCGATCTTTTCAGATCTGTTTTTAAGGATGCTACTACCTTGGAACCGAACATAACTGAAGATTTCTCTTTATTCAGTTGTTGTCCTGAGGCGTTACCGTAGACATCAATGATCCTCACAGTTCTTTGCATTGCAATTGCTCTGCTTTGCAAAAGAAAAGACTATCATCGACAAAAAGAAGATGAGAGACCGAGGGGCAAGCTCTTGCGATCGTGATTCCAAAGATTTTGTTTTCTCGTTCAGCTTCCTTAATGTGAGATATCAGTACCTCTGTACATAATATGAATAAGAATGGTGATAGCGGGTCGCCCAATGAACGGTCGTGTCTTTTCGAATTTATTTATTCGTACCTTTTCGTATATAACTTCTATTTCGTTAAAGGATGCGTCTTTTCATTATACGATCACATATTTTAATCACAATCTTTCTAATTTCAAACATCCTTCATCTATTTTTATTTTACACAAGTTTTTGGCTCTTCCATTTGTTCCTCATTTAAAATCACAGTTATTGTTTAAGATATCAATTATCTATCTTTTTAGACAAAAATCTTTAAGTTTTATATTATATTCATCTAGCCACATCATTTTTCTTCTTTTTCTCCACACATATTACTATTTTGTCCTTTCTAACAAGTATATCCTAAATTAAAACCAGATTTCACATCCACAAAACACAAAGAACTTAACCACAATATTAATTCCAAGTACGTAATTTCATAGTTTTTACGGATTAATCTCTTGATATTTTTCGCATATAACTACTACTTTCGTCAAAATGTACGTGGTTTTTTATACAATCATGTTTTTACTTATATTATTTATTCACAATCTTTGAAATAATATTTATTTTTAAAACATAATTTTCTAAATTTTAAACACAATTCTTTAAGTTTTTCATTTATTGGGCTAATATGTTTTTCTTCTTTTCCGACAATCATATCTCAAATTAAAATAGATATCACACTCACATAGACACAAAGAACTTAATCACATATAACGTTCTAAAAATACCAAAAAATGGTCGTGTCTTTCCGGATTAGCATTCCGGCATTCGAAGGGAAGTAGACTACTCAAGAATTTTACATTTTTGTATGTCGTAATTTTTCTTCATACATTTTCGTATATAACTTCTATTTTCATCGAAAATGTGTGTCTTTTCATTCTATGGTCACTTATTTTGATTGTGTCTTTTATACACAACTTTTCAAATCCTATATATTGTTTTAAACATTCTTCATCTATTTTTTTAGCACAGTTCTTTTGGGTTTCCATTTGTTGCTCCTTTAAAATCTCGTTTTCTTTGAAATCCCAGTTATTGTTTAAGATATCAATCATCTATTTTTTTGAGACACAAGTCTTTAAGCTTTCTATTATATTCATCTAACCACATCAATTTTCTTCTTCTTTTTGTTCACTTATCTTATTCTTTTGTTTTTTCTAGTATGCATATCTTAAATTAAAACTAGATTTAGCACCTACAAAAACACAAAGAACTTAACCACAACATTAATCTCAAGTACTTAGTTTCAAAGTCTTTTTGAATTAATCATTTGATACCTTTTCGCATATAACTTCTTATTTCGTCAAAAGATGCATCTTTTTATTCTACGGTCACGTCTTTTACTTGTCTTTTATTCACAACATTTCAAATTATATATATAGTTTAAAATATTTTATTTATTTTTGGACACAAGTTTTTGGGTTTTATATTTTCACATCAGTTTTGTTTTTGTTTCCTCTACCCATTTCATTGTTTTGTTCTTTTCTAACAAGCATATTCTCACTTTAAACCAGATCTCACACCCACAAAAACATAAAGAACTTAACCATAACATTAAGTAAGGTACACAATTTTTAAAGTAGATTAAAATATAGTTAAACATTCTATTATTAAGCATACAATTCACCACTAAAATGTAATAAAGTGGAATTGTCTTCTTCATGTACCAATTTTCTATTACTAGTTGCGCAAGATCTACGATTTCATTATTGTTTAATGATGAATGTATTTCTACCAAGCCCATATACCTCAGTTGGTAGAGCGCAAGGCTTTTAATCTTGTGGTCGTTTAGACCAAAAAATGAATGTATTTCCATAAATAATAAAAATGTGAATATATACATTCGAGCGTTGTGTTTTCGAATTTCCATATTTTTAAGTTTTGTATATAATTTCTCATTTTTCAAAATTTATGTTTTTAATTATATGTTTACTTTTTTAATCAAAACTTTATCGATAATACAATATAAATATATTCTGAAATCAATAGTCACAAAATTGGTTAATTGAAATATATATATATATTCATTATAACATATTTTCTTCTATATTAAAGTATGATGAGATGATCAGAATATATATATATATATATATTGTCAAAAAAAAAATTATGGATAGTCAATCAAAATCTAATAAAATATGTGACAAGAAAAACAAAACACAGACTTTTTAAAGTTAGGTGTTGACGATCGTTATCAAGGCAAGCATGAAAAAATAAATAAAAATGTATTTTATATATAATAGAATCATTATCTAATTTCGTCGTACATAACAACAATCCCCTAAATAATCACTAAAAATTCGTGACACTATCATTAACCTTACATATTTTCATGATCTCACATACGGAAATATGTTAAAGAAACAAGTAATTCAAGATTAGATTAATTCATAAAATGTCATACCAAAACATGTTACTCAATATACAATTAATTCTTTATATGCAGATGCTAACATTTATAGAATATACAAATAACGAAGAAAAATATAAAATATATGTGATTTGTCAAAAATACTTTGTTATTTACCAAACTCTATTGGATTGACATTACAATTATGTCTTTGATGTTTAATGTTTGTAAGATTTAAAACAATTTATGAGTGTCATTGTTACTAGTGTCATTATTACTGTTTCAAACTACATTCTTAGAAATGATATTTTTAAATACGTAATTTACTTGTTATAAATAATTAATTACGAATATTCGATAGTTGCAAATATATTAAAATTAGTTTTGAAATATTAAATTTGAATTTTTTTTTTAAATATTTAAAAATTATATTTATACAAAATAAGTTCCTGCGAACGCGCGGATTCCATACCTAGTATAAACTAATAATCTATAAATTAATAAAATATAAAATTTATAGAGTTTTAGTTTTTACTGTATAAACTATTCTACTTTTCCTTAATAACACATTTAATTTTAATTTTATCAAACTTTGGCAATTAGTTGCTGTAAATCTGGTTGATTTGATCCGAATACATATTTGCATTGCATTAAATTTAATTAATTCGGTACTGAAATAACATTATAAATCGGTTTTAAAGAGAAAATTGGTGGTTTCGGTTTAAAAAATTTCAAGTCGTTTTTCAGAGGTTAGTTGTTCATGCCAGTGATATGAATTATGGTTTCTTTCAAAGAATTATACCCTTTTGGTTATGTTTGTCCTCGTGGAAATCAAGGAATGATTTATTATTCAATAAGAGAATAACGCAACCACAGGAAGTATATGTTAAGGCGTATAATAGTACCCAAGAATGGATTGATTATTTTAGTTCATAAACGGTTACTAGGACAAACGGTCGACAAACACGATGGGAACCTCCACCTTTAGGATGGCTGAAGTGTAATTTCGACGCAGGTTTTGGTGCAGATACAGGAGATATGACTATTGGTTGGATTATCCGTGATGATAAAGGGAGTCATTTGTTATCAGGTTACACTAAATTACCATCAGTGGGATCACCTTTACAAACAAAAGCGAGTGCATTTCTCTACGTACTTCAGTTGGTATGGTCAAGAAGCTTAAGATATGTATGGTTTGAAGGAGATAATAAGGAATTGGTCTCCTTGTTTAATAATGGTCAAAGGAGTACAGAGATTGGAAATCTGCTTGTTGATATTCGATACTGGTCCATGAAGTTACCAGACTACTCAGTGGCACACGTTCATAGGGAAGCAAACCAAGCTGCTCATCACCTAGCACAACTCGCAAAAGAAACGGGAAATGATTTCTTACTTAGTAATTCTGTATTGAAATATTTATATTCACCATTTACAGTTTAATATAATTATAAGGTGTTAGAAAAAAAAAATAAAGTGACAACCATTATTTTTAAGCGGGAATACAAACGAACAATGGAGACTCAGACAATCCAAGTCCCAACCAAAATATTTCTTGAGGCAAAAATAAAAACAAAGACGCTTTTTTTTTTTTTTTTTTTTGGCTCTGTAATTAGCTGATTAGATCCGTTCAAACGGTTAAGTCTGAAATATCTCTGGAAGACTGTTCAAAGTTATCATCTTCCTCTATGAGCGGCCGTTTATCCGCCGTAGGATCGTATCCCTGAACGACGAGCACCGAAGCGGTGGTTGTAAACTCTGACGACGACAACAAACGTCCAACTGGTCCTAACTCCGGACAATCCGTACTGTGAACCAACGACGCAACGGCCGCGTTTCTCCCGACAACAAACATATTGCATTTGCTCGTGGCTTTAAGCGTCGCGGTGACATCTTCTTTGCTGTCAACGACTTTCTCCTCGTATTCCAACGACTCATCTCCTTTTGGATCGTTCATCAACTCCCTCACAAACTCATCGTCGATCTCTTTTTCTTTCTTCTCTTTCTCATCTTCTTCTCCCGTGTCAAATCTCTTCAATGTCCCTCTCGCAGCCACGAATTTGAGAATGGTTAGTGTGATTCCTGGATGTTCCGCCATTTTCATCCCGTAGGCGAGAGCTTCTCTGTCGTCTAGGCCTCCGAAGAACGGTACCACGATTTTGTAAGATACCTCGCTGGCTACGACCTGTGAGGTTCCTCCGAGTCCTCTATCCACAAGAATCCCGACGGAGCAAGGAGCTCGTTGTAAGACCCGTTTGTTCACTTCGTGGAACGCATGTCCTATCGACTCCATCGTTCCATCTGCTCTCTGATGTTTGTGAAACGGAAGCAGAATCATCGCAACTCGTTTCTGGTGCGCGCTTGTGCATATGTCCACGTGGATGCTGCTAAGGTCAGAGATTGCAGTCATTGGTCTAACCGCCACGGCTCGGAGATGCTGGTAAGCCTCGAAGGCAATCACCATCTGGTCCGTTGATTTCTCGATCTTGTTCCAGATCGGGAGTCCATTGTACCGAGCTTTGTGAACCATCGCGATCGCTGATGACCGCTCAGAGAGCTCCATTAGATGCATCGCGTAAACGCAGAGACGTCCTTTTTGGCCTGTTCCTCTTGATGATTCGATCATATTGATCAATGTAGGGATGTTACGTGTACTGTGGAAGCAAGCTAGTATCCGTAGCTCGGAATCATGATCGATTCTTTGGATTGTTCTATGCTTGTATGGTGCTCCTTTTCTTGCAGGTTTGTAAATCGCCATCAAAAGTGGAGTTGTGATGAAGGTTGTGAACAATGCCATTAAGACTAAGATAGCAAATGCTTGATCATTTAGCACCTTCCGGTCCTTGCCGATGTTAAGAACAATAAGCTCTACTAAACCTTTGGTGTTCATAAGGACTCCAAGTGCCATGGCTTCTCTGAAAGGAACCTTGCAGAGCAGCGAGGCCACAACGGTTCCTGCAATCTTCCCGAAACAAGTGGTGAGTATGACAAGGACTAGAAGTCCCCATGATTGTGCTCCCCTGATCGTTGTTACATCAGTTTTGAGACCGCTAGACGCAAAATACAGAGGTAGAAGAAGTCCTGAGACAAGATCCTCGATCTTCTCTGTCAAAATCCTGCAAAACGGTCCTTCTTTAGGAGTCACTATACCTACCACAAACGCCCCGAACAGCGCGTGAATCCCGATGGTGTCTGTTACAAAGCTTGCTGCTAAAACCAAGGTTAGAGTGACACAGACATAGAGTTCCTTCACAGGCTCTCCTTCAGGACAGTGTCTAGCCATATAAGCAAGAAGAGGTTTGATTGCCACAACTGCAAAGATCACAAATCCAGATCCACAGAGAAGAACCCAAAGAGGTACAAGAGGAGAACTGTCATCTCCTGAGAGAGCAATCGCAAGGGCGAGGAGTATCCAAGCTGCAACGTCATTCACTCCCGCTGCAGACATCGCCATACGTCCAATGTCGGTTGTTAGAAGCTTTAGCTCAGCTAGGATACGAGCCAGCACAGGGAAGGCAGTGATTGATAAAGCAACACCCATGAAGACAATAAATGGAAGCTGATGGACTCCTTTGCTTATGGTGGAACTGAGAACAAAAGATGTGCCTACACCCATTATAAAAGGAAGTGAGATCCCAGCTACGGCTATCAACAGTGATTTCTTTCCGGTTTTTCTGATCGCTGAAAAGTCAAGCTCAAGCCCAACTAGAAACAAGAAAAACAGAAGACCGATGTTTGCGAGCGTGTCTAAAACGGTCATGCTCTTCTTTGGGAAGATGGTGTCAAGATACACCTTGCTTCGTCCCAGAGCAGTAGGTCCAAGCAGTATCCCTCCCTACATAATCATCCATTTAAGACACTTACTAGGTGATTAAATTATCATCGAAAAGTAAAAAAAAAAAATTCAAAGAGATTGAAGGATACTCACAATGATCTCGGCAATGACCCGGGGCTGTTTGAGAGGTTTAAGAAGGTAAGCTAAGAGCCTTGTAAACACAACCACCAAGCAGATCTGTAGGATGATGAGAGGAAGCGCGAAATCAAGAGGGCTTTCGTTTTGAAAGGCTCCATTAGAAGTAGCCTTCATTGCAGCCGGGCAATTCCCTGCAACATTCGTGCTAGCCATCCTAACTTTGGGGGTTGACGATTCTCGAGAAACAGGACTCTGCTTCAACCTTCAATAATACCTTGGCTGCTCCCTCATTACCTTGCCGAGCGAGGAATGAGACTTGGGCTAGAGGAGAAAAGGAAACAAGATCTATTCTGTTACGTCTCTGTTTTTCATAAACAGAATCCACTTCAAGAAGTGAGGATATAAAAAGGAGAAACAGAAAACTAATAATGTCAATAGTGCTAATAATAGGAAGAGACATACCAACTCCAGGGTAAGCATACACCTCGCACATTCTCTATTTATAGACTGTCGGTTACTTAACTTCCAACCAAATCGCATCTCTCCTTCATAGGCGTGAACTGCATACACTGCGCCGACGTTTTCGTCTCTGTTGTCTGTTTGTCCTAAATTTGCAGGCACTTGTACATGTCCCCTGAAAACAAGCATTTTGGTGTCTTACCCTTCGAAGATTCTTAAACATCAACTATTTTTACTTACATATCTATGTATATGCATTGGATATATGATATAGAAAACCACAACAATATTTAAACATTCATGAGATGCATATAAAAAGTAAGAACAACTGACCACATTATAGAGAAAGAAGTCAGCATTGTTCCAAGCCGACTAATCTACATTCAAATTCCCAATAGGAAACGAATGCTTTTAACTGAAGACCGTGTTCTTGTGCTACAGCAGCTAGAGCCTCTATTCGTCCGTGGTAAGTCCTGTCTCCATGCAGGATTTTGCTATAGTTTCCCCCAAACATCATACACATGTGGGAATAGCATCAGAAGTCCAAGGACAACATGAATCGAAAATGAATTCAGTGTCCATTCTTTCTTTTCATTATTGTTTGTCATTGTAAGATCCATTTAACCTAAAGTCTAATATCAGCCTTTTCAGTGACCAGAAAATTCATTTTTCTAGAAGCTAGAGAGTTACTGATGGATGATCAAACATATGGTTTAATTTGTCAAACTAGTTACAAATTCATTATGCCAACACTATTTGAAACACATTTTCTAAAAACACTCAGTTTCATCAGAAAAAAGACAATCAGTGTTTTTCCCTCGAAACTAGACTCAAATACAGGAACACTCACTTGCCATATGCAATACCAATACATGAAAAAATTTAGTGAAATTTTGAAGCTGTAGAAAGTGAAGTAACGGAGCTGTACCTTCTTATGAATACGAGAATGGCGGGGGATTCGGTCATCGTTGCTGGTTCTGGATTTGGCTTCCACCACCACCAAAGCCCCAAACTGAGGCGAAGAAGACCAAGGTTTCAGGAAAACGGCACGGTGTTCCAATCCGCTTCCCATGAACGCACTATGGTTCCAGACCAGCCTCACCGACCCACATCCGACAATGTTTTCCTTGATAGCGTAACAGTGCCATGTCTCTTTTTACATTTTGATCCCTATATTTTCTTATCTTATTAAATGCACCCAATTTATTATGTAACATCATTTTTTTCCCATCGTCTTTGTTTGCTTATTGCTTTCTCTCGAAGTGAAAAAGGAATCACCAATCAGATGGTTCTTTAGTTGAAGAAACATGTTAGTTATTTCTCTAGAACCCTCTAATCATTGTGTAACAAAAAATTACAGAATTAGTTTTTTTCATTACCTGCGCAAAGTCATATAGAACCAAATCTTCCAACAACAAAAGAGAAGACGGATTGAAGAAACACCACTAAGCCCTCTAGTCATATGCTAATGCAAGCTTCAGCTTCATTCACAGAATCACAGATCTTCCTCAGCTCTAAGAGATTAACTAAACCTCTCTACCCTTCGACGCCGCAGCTCATCTAAAGGAAGATCACTAGAAGAAGAATGTGCATGTCCCTGGTTCACTGACCACCCATTTCCTCTACTCTGTTCCGAGCCACACATCTCACAAGCACTTTGCCAACCAGAGTTGTCATATGTACACGACTGGCATCTCCAAATACCAGGTCCTGCTATCCCATTCTGGCCTCTTCCCACTCTTCCTCTCCCTGAAATCCTTCTCCTCCGAGACCTAACCATACTGTTCAGAAACCTCAAAGGCCAAGTCACCGCTCGGGTGACACCTCTAACCACCATGGTCACAGGATCCGAGCCTGAGTGAGAACCCTTCAGTTTCATATAGAGAATACCAGCAAGGATTCCACCTAAATGCCCAAGAAACGAAGCGCTCGGCATAAACATCTGCACTAGAATCAGCTCTGCCCAAGCAGCATACTTTGTTGGGACTAGGATGCCGTACACGCTCGTGTAATCCTCGGCCTGAGCATTGAGAACAACTTTCAAAGCAAAGAGGACGCCCGAGAATCCGACCGAGTACTCGTGGTAATAGGCTCTTTTGTAGTCGAAGAAGACGTGGAGTGATTTGGCTAACAGCAATGTGACTCCTTGGGACATACCAAGAAGTGTAAAGACCATTGAAGCAAACTCGCTGCTTCCCATGGACGTCTCGAGCTTGACACCTTTCCAGAGAAGGGACATCATGTTGTAGACTAGGTGAGGCTCGTTGAGATGGTAGAACGCTGATAGAAAGAAGCGTTTCAAGTCCTTGTGCTGTTCAAACAAAAAAAGACACAGCAAGAAAACAAGTTAGCAAAGATCAAATGCGTATGTTGATACCAAAGTTATTTAAGATCAACAGAGGCAAAGCACAAACTGTGAATTCTTCTATGAATGCTTAACTAAGGTACATGTACTATCTCAAAGAACACAATCCCGAAATTCTCCAGAAATTACAGTAGATCGAATTCCAACATCGGCGAAATTGCAATCATGTGAGTGTAATCGAATTTTCAAATAAACAATCGCGAAAAAAGAAGAAATTGAGGAGGTTACCTTGAGGATGAGGTTTGGATTGAACCAGACCTCACTGATGTGAGGGATAACCTGATCGATAAACGCCGGCCTGAGATAGACAAGAGTGTTTGCGGCCAATAGACCCGCCGTCACGGGCGGTTTCCACGGCAGTCTATAGTACTCCGCGACGGTGCTAAGCGCCAAGAGCGGAAGCATCCCTCCGCTTCCTCTTCTCCCTTCACCAAAATTCGCCATTACTTCGAGATGATTCTTTCCTTCTGATCTTAGAAATCTCTCTCAAATTCCTTTTAAGTAATTTAATCTAATTTCAGTTACATATATATAGCAGCTTGGTCTCTACGAAAACAATTTTCCAGACGCTTCTTTTCACCTCACGTAGACCACGTTGGACCCACTAGCTGGGGACTAAAAACCGAACCAAAACGAAGATTATAAACGGAGCTAAACCAAAATTTATGTACATTTTTTTTTTTAACGTCTGGTGGATTATATATTAATAGAACAGTCTGGAAATACAACAAATCCGGATTCATCGGTATCTAAACCCGATCGAATACCGGACAACAAAGGTGGCAAGGAACAAATTCCTTCCGCGGTCTAAAACCCACAAACGGGCAGCAAAACCCACAATCGGGCAACACAACCTACAAACCAGACAACAAAACCACTTTAGAGGTGAAACCACCGAAAGAAGAACTCTCCAGTAGATGGAAATGCAGAAAAGAGAAGAAGAAGCGGCTCAACTACACCTCCTTAGCTCAAGCTAAAAGGGAATCACCGACACGCGGAGACAACCACGACAAAGGCACACCGCTACAACTAAATCCATGAACTCCGACTAGACGATATAAAAAACGCAACGCGAATCTAACTCCTTCACACCTAATCTTAATCCCAACAAGTCTAAACCAAGAACTTTGCATCCCCACATGAGGTTAGCCTTACAAGAACCGATAAACGAAATGACCCTGAGACAAGACTAATTATTTATCTAAACTAAAGCGGCATAAAGGAGACGAAAGATTTAGATTTAGATTCAAACGAAGAAAGAGATACTCTAATCGAAGCAAAACCCAAGCCAATCACTAGAACTAAGACCGCATTCCATCCATCAAAAAGCAAATCAGATGATCTCAAGGTGACCCAATTCCCCGGAAGAGAAGAGCAATCTAAACTTATACCGTTGGAAAATGAATCAACCATACAACTCTAAAGTGCGTTGATATGCCCACACAATCAAAAACCCACAACTACAACCACTAATACCACCTTAAAGTCAACTCTAAATCACTAGCTCAACCCATAGAATCCACCTCCGTGACAGAGACGACGTACCACTTCACCTCAGAGACTTCCGGCCAAAGGGACAAAGCATCGTCTGAAGAAGAGCACTACCACATCAACCAGAAGAATACCACCAGCCAAACCACACCCGACCTCCGGAGAATAACGTCGACGCCTGACACACGCCTCGCGATCCTCCTGCAGCAACCACCAAAGACTCACCACCGGAGAAGTACGGCTCTCACCAACGGCGACGGAGAGATTGAGCAGCGAAACTACACCAGAACCACCTGCGAATCTTCTAGATCTCCCTCCCCGGCACCGTCCGGCCACCGGGGAGACCATTAACGACGGGGAAAAACCTTGGCCGCCGCGCCTCGAAACTCGTGCCTAGGAGCTTTTCACCGACTCAAGCACCTTTCCTAAATATATGAACATCTTATTCGATTAATGTTTTACTCGGTAAGAATGGTTCGCTTCGATTTAAAACTAAACTAAACGGATAAACCAATACTTTTATTTATTAATAAACAATATTATAATAGAACGAAATTTTTAAGCGTATAAAACAAATAGCAGAATGGCGATTTTTTGGCGAAATTTTTTCAGTTACTTTTGACGGCGGTTACACCGTATTATCGAGCGGTTTCTCTCATTATCACCGCGATTCACGGCGTTTCTTGCAAACTTCCCACTAAGGCCTCCACGATCCTTAGTGATGCACTTTCCCCTTCCGATTCGGAAGATGTATACCAGTATAAATTTGAGGAGTATCGATGCAAAGAGTTACTTTTTTCAATCTATCAATCACTTACAATCTATCCATTCCGACTTTACTCGATTCTTCGCAAAATGGCAGACAATCTGAGACGGGCTATGCAAGATCTGGATCTTGGTGCAGAGGATGAACCGATTATGCTTCCTCCGGAAGTGGTTCACCAAGCAGAAAATGAAAATCGTTTCATCGTGGTGGGTCGTCCGACGATTCCCCGCCGACAAAATCTCCGGTCTATTATCGCAAATCTCCCGCGAGTCTGGGGCCATGGAGATCAGGTTCATGGAAGAATTGTTGCTGGTGGGCGCTTCTGTTGGAACGTTTAGATGAATCCTGATTCAATTCCAGATTCAGATTATCCTAAACATGCGATCTAGGTTCTTCTCAGAATAGAAACAAATGATGATCTCACCTTATACCTGTTATTGCAGCGGAAATGGATGGTATATCTGAGATCAGAGAAACACCGAGGGATGAATCCTCCAAAGGTTCACACACGCTTTCACAGGAAACAGCTGCTAGACCACAAGGGGAACTCGGCGCAGAGAGAGAGAGTTTACGGCTCAAGTGTTAGGGTTAATCAGTCTGAAACTCGAGTTTTATGACACAAAACTCGTCCTGTTCCATTTGGGCCATTTGGCCCAAATACCAATTAACTCGTCGGTGTTGGCGCACTGCATCGATCGTTGCACCTTATGCATCGATCGATGCACAGTGGCTAAACCTTTTATTCTCTCTAAGTACAGTAAATGCCTAGCACTTTTACTGTACTTCTGCTAAACCGTTCCTACACATTTTCCTGTTAGCTTAGGCGTGTGACCCATATGGGATCATATAATAAAGGCAATAAGTCCAAGACTTATAGATCATGAGCGGACTCTAGCAAGCCATCATGACCCCCAGTATTATATGACTTATGTCTGATCATTGACATACTCTTACTTTCTAGAGACAGTACCGAGATTACTGGACACAATTCCAACAATCTCCCACTTGTACTGGAATCTCTGTATTCATAATCCTTTTGTCACAATATCTCGATTAGTCATAAGGCAAGATTGGTGTCATCCTTATAAAGCCTAATCTTGTTCATCGGACTCTGATTTGATACTGACAATCCAAACGACTCGGGAAAGTCCGTTTGAGCATGGCCATGCGTTTTCCAGTATTCAAATCTCCGATTGGCCTAGAGATATTCACTCCATTTATATTGGAGGGACAAATCCCATCTTGTTCCATCACTGTGAACTACTCATTTCATGATGTACCCAAACAAGGTCCTTATAGCTATCACAGAATGATAGCGTTAGACAATGATCAAAGTACATCAGTCCATGTGTAGTCACATGCATGTGAACTCAGGTCTAAGGACTATACTCTATAGTCGTAGTAAGAATCTCTTATGACACAGATATAAATATCCTGAAGAGTTCTTATAAGCGGGTCTTGTCCGGTCGTATGTTCCCAACATACACCTATGTACTGACTTTGATGCCGCGCATCTATGACACACCGAGACTTTGTCATAAGTCACGTACCAATCCAGTCTCACACGGTCGTTGATGTTCCAATTTCAACAACCTTCGACTGGGGACGGGATGATATAATACATCTATCAAATATAGGGTCTCATGATCAAGCTAAATGACTTCGATGACTCAAGATCAAGTCATTTACTTCGATGACCTATAAAATGGTTCATATCATTTTGGAACGATTATTTCATCACAGTTAAAATAATCTTGAAATAATAATTTCATTAAACATAAAATAATGTTTTACAAGAACATATCAAATAACTAAAATAAAGCTCACAAAACTCCCACTCAAATTTAGATTACATTTCAATGTTTCTAATGCCTACAGCTTTAGTCAGGAACTCGAGCTTAGGCCTTGGGAGTGGCTTTGTCAACGGATCAGCGACATTATCATCTGTCGGAACTCGGCTGATCTTGACTTCCTTTCTATTAATGATGTCACGTATCAAGTGATATCTTCTTAGAACATGCTTGGATTTCTGGTGTGATCTTGGTTCCTTTGCCTGAGCTATAGCACCATTGTTGTCACAAAACAGTGCCAGAGGCTCAGCCGCATCTGGTATCACACCTAGTTCCATAATGAACTTTCGTATCCAAACAGCTTCCTTCGCCGCTTCTGAGGCGGCGATATATTCAGCTTCTGTAGTGGAATCAGCAACGGTGTCCTGCTTGGAGCTTCTCCAACTTACTGCACCGCCATTCAGACAAAAGACATAACCGGACTGTGACCGGAAATCATCTGTGTCTGTCTGGAAACTTGCGTCCGTGAATCCACTGACTTTAAGCACATCACTTCCACCGTACACCAAGAACTTATCCTTAGTATGTCTTAGATACTTTAAGATATTCTTTACGGCAATCCAATGGTTTTCACCTGGATTTGACTGGTATCTACTCGTCATGCTCAATGCATAAGCAACATCAGGACGAGTACAGATCATGGCATACATGACAGATCCTATTGCAGATGCATAAGGAATATTCTTCATGCGCTCAAGCTCAGCAGCCGACGTAGGGCTCTGCTTCTTGCTTAGCGTTGTGCCATGTACCATTGGCGTGAAGCCCTTCTTGGAATCTTTCATGCTGAATCTTTGTAGGACTTTGTCAATGTATGAGTCTTGACACAAGCCTATCAGCCTCTTAGGTCTATCCCGATAGATCCTAATTCCAAGAACGTATGCGGCTTCACCCATGTCTTTCATGGAAAAACAACTTCCAAGCCAGTCTTTTACGGACTTTAGCATTGGAACGTCGTTTCCGAGAAGCAGTATGTCATCGACATACAGAATAAGAAATACAATTTTGCTCCCACTAGTTTTCTTATACACGCATTGTTCTTCTTCGTTTCTAATGAAGTCAAATTGCTTGATCGCTTCATCAAAACGAAGATTCCAGCTCCTCGATGCTTGCTTCAATCCATAAATGGATTTATGAAGCTTGCATACTTTCCCAGCATTCTTCGGATCTATGTAACCGTCAGGTTGTGTCATATACACATCCTCTTCCAGAATACCATTCAGGAAGGCGGTTTTCACGTCCATCTGCCAAATTTCATCATCATGAAAAGCTGCAGTTGCTAGTAGAATCCGAATAGATTTCATCATAGCCACTGGTGAATAGGTTTCATCGTAGTCCACACCGTGAACTTGTCTGAAACCTTTTGCCACCAACCTGGCTTTATAAATCTGGACATTTCCATCCACGTCAATCTTCTTCTTGAAGATCCATTTGCACTCGATGGCTTTTACACCAGCGGGTAAGTCAACCAACGAAAATACTTGGTTGACTGACATGGAGTCCATTTCGGAATCAGTGGCCTTGCGCCACTTAGAGGAATCTGGGCCCATCATGGCTTGATTGAAGTTCGATGGTTCATCACCATCAATGATCAAAAGATCATGACAGTCAGTCACGAGGAACCCTTGATATCTCTCGGGTTCGTGACGGATCCTCCCGGATCTTCGAACTTCAGGTACTACAGGTTCAGGCTCTACAATTTCTTGTAGGTCCTCCTGCTGCTCTTCCTCATTAGGTTGAGCAGTATCCTGTTCATCTTGAATTTCTTCAAGCAGTACCTTACTCCCACTGTCTTTCTTAGAGAGAAACTCCCTCTCAAGAAAGTTACAATCCCGGGCAACAAAAATCTTGTTCTCGGAACGTAGATAGAAGTAATAAGCCTTGGTTTCCCGTGGATAACCAATGAAATAGCATTTATCAGATTTTGGTGTAAGCTTGTCTGAGATTAATCTCTTGACATAAGCTTCACAACCCCAAATTCTGAGATAAGACAGCACTGGAGCTTCTCCAGTCCATAATTCATATGGTGTCTTTGCTACTGCTTTTGATGGCGCTCTATTTAGAGTGAACATTGCTGTTAGCAGAGCATATCCCCAAAGGGATATTGGAAGGTCTGTGTGACTCATCATAGATCGAACCATATCCAATAAGGTCCGATTTCTCCTCTCAGACACACCATTCCATTGAGGTGTTCCAGGAGGAGTGAGTTGGGATACAATCCCACACTCTCTCAGATGATCACTGAATTCCTGGCTTAAGTATTCTCCTCCTCGGTCAGACCGAAGAGCCTTAATGCTTTTGCCAAGTTGGTTCTGTACTTCATTTTGGAATTCTCTGAACTTTTCAAAAGATTCAGACTTATGTTTCATCAAATAAACATATCCATACCTACTGAAATCATCAGTGAAGGTAATGAAGTACTGATAGTTTCCTCTTGCATTTGTGGACATTGGGCCACACACATCAGTGTGTATCAGGCCCAATAAGTCACTGGCCCTCTCGTTAGGTTTATTAAAGGGGGCCCGTGTCATTTTGCCCATCATGCAGGATTCGCATTTCTCACATGACTCAAAGTCAAATGAGCCAAGAAGTCCATTCGAATGGAGCCTCTTGATGCGTTTCTCGCTGATGTGCCCTAAACGACAATGCCATAGAAACGTTCGGTTTTCCTCATTAGGTTTAAACCGTTTTGTATTAATGTTATAAATTGGCGCGGATTGATCGAGTATGTAAAGCCCATTCGTAAGAGGGGCAGAACCATAGAACAAATTGTTGCGATTGAAGGAACATAATTTATTCTTAACTGAAAAATCATAACCTTCCAAATCCAACAAAGAAATTGAAATAATATTTCTGCTTATAGCAGGTACAAAATAACAATTATTCAGTTCTAAAATCAATCCCGAAGGTAAAGACAACAAGTATGTGCCTACAGCTAGTGCTGAAACTTTCGCTCCATTCCCAACTCGTAGCTCCACTTGTCCTTGCTTCAGCCTTCTACTGTTGCTGAGTGCCTGCATATTAGTACAAATATGAGCCCCACAACCAGTATCCATGACCCATGAGGTATTATCAGAAGTAGTTGTATTAACTTCTATAACAAAAATACCTGATGAAGAAGTCTCGAAAGTCTTCTTCTTCAATTCCTTTAGACCTTCCTGGAATTTCTTACAATCTCTTCTCCAATGCCCCAGTTCTTTGCAGAACCTGCACATGTCAGTAGGCCCAGCCTTGGACTTGGGCTTGGGCTTTGGCGTGTCCTTGTCGGCGACTTGGACACCCTTGGCCTTTCCCTTATCCTTAGCAGAAGACTTCTTAAACCCCTTGCCCTTTTGTACCATAAGCACATTGGGGTCCTTGGCGGTTTTCTTCAAGTTGGGCTCTGCAGTCTTGAGCATTCCGTGAAGCTCAGGCAGTGTCTTACTCAAGCCATGCATGTTAAAGTTCAGAATGAACTGATCATAGCTTGCAGGTAAAGACTGCAGAATGATGTCGCAGGCAAGTTCTTGGCTGATTGGGCAGTCGAGTTTCTGAAGATGATCGAGATAACCCATCATCTTCAAGACATGAGGACTCACTGCCGCATTCGCAGCCAACTTACAGTCCAAGAGGTTCTTAACTGTCTGGAACCTCTCAGTCCTAGCCTGCTCCTGAAAAAGCGATTTCAGGCTTGCCATGATCTCGATGGGAGACAATACACTTTCGAACTGTTTTTGCAGCTCAGGAGTCATTGTCACCAACATCAGGCAATAAACATCATTTTCATCTGACGAATGCTTTTCCCAAGCATTGTGCAGAGTCCTGGCAGCATTGGCAAGAGGCCTCTCGGGGAGGGGATCTCGAAGGACATAATCCTTCTTCTCCTGCTTGAGGACCAGCCTCAAGTTCCTTGACCATGTCAGGAAGTTCGTTCCAGTCAGCTTCTCCTTCTCGAGAACAGACCGGATCGAGAATGTGTTTTGTGTGCTTGTAGTAGTCATATCTGAAATATATAAATAAAAAGGTTATTAGTTATTATGTTCAAAATGACTAATCTCGTATTAAAAATTAATATGATATGATTAATCACGCATTATATTCAATAACCTAAGTTACCCTCAATAGAATATAATGATTCCAAGATCCACATATAACTAAAATTAAAGTGGGCCACTGGCCGTCACCCAACCTTAGCTTATATCGGTAAGCCCTATATCGGCTAATTATATCCGTGATATAACTCTTGGTTGTAAATCTGGGCCCGAGGGCCAATCCACTCTGATGTCTCAAGGCCCGGGACTCCCGATGGCCTAGTCAAGAAAACCAGACTATACAGTCATGTAATCATTAATGTCTGGGACTCCCAATGACATTTATGAATCACAAACCGTCTTACTCACGCAAAAGCAGACATCCTCACACTGTAAGGCCATGAATGCAATTGAATGGGCTTTGACAGCTGACATAGCCTGGACAAGACATCCAACGCTTGATATTATTTGAGGTTCGTAGGTTTATTAAAATCATTCCCAAAATAGAAGATTACTATTTCGGGAAACTTTCCATTTTTGGAAACCTACTATTTTTGGAAACTTTCTAAAATTGGAAACTTTCTAAAACCGGAAACTTTCTAACTTTAGAAATTTCTTTAAAATCCAAAACCCGCAAATTCAGAAACTTCTATCTTAAGAAACTTTCTAATTTCAAAATTTCGGAAACTTTAATTTAAAAAGACTTTATAATTTTATAAAATAGATTTTAAATTAATCTGAAGAAAGACTCAAATAACTGGCCCAATTGTTTTAACTTCTTGGCCCGAGGCCCAAGAATTGGTCCATGTCCAAGACATGACCCAATTGTCCAATTAATTGACATAACCGGTCTGGTTCATTAAAACTGGTCTAACCAAGTTTTAATTACTACGATGACCACAATTGTCAACCGGTTATTTACTAAACCGGAATTTCTCAATTTATTTGGTCCAACCAAATCAAATTAGAAATTCCTGGTTTAGGCACTAAATCCAATATTTCTTTCGACATTGGATTTCTTATCCCGGTTTAACCAGATTTAATAAAATTATTAAAATCTGTTTATTAAACCAGGACGTTTAATTTTAATTAAATTAAACCGAGCCAAAACCCTAACCGCATCGATCGATGCTCACAGCATCGATCCTGCAACGATCGTTCATCGATCCTGCATCGATCGATGCTCTCACGTGTGCACGAACGGTTATCAGGTTTGGCCGAGAGATTCTCGTGAGGTCCATGCGATCGTTTGAACGATCCATGCGATCGCGGTCAATCTCTCGCGACTGCAACGATCGATCCTTGCATTGCATCGATCGATGCAATGCGATCTCAGTCGATGCAAAATCAGTTTAGATCACATACCAAATCAATATAGTTTGGTCATGCGATTTTTAAACAGTTTGTTTAGGATTCAATTCTTGTTTCTTAAGTGTTTTAATCTTATCAGTAGATTGATTCAAAAACACCTCTTTAAACAATCCTAAACATGAATCTAAACAAGAAAAACCAGAACCTGGCTCTGATACCACTGTTGGAACGTTTAGATGAATCCTGATTCAATTCCAGATTCAGATTATCCTAAACATGCGATCTAGGTTCTTCTCAGAATAGAAACAAATGATGATCTCACCTTATACCTGTTATTGCAGCGGAAATGGATGGTATATCTGAGATCAGAGAAACACCGAGGGATGAATCCTCCAAAGGTTCACACACGCTTTCACAGGAAACAGCTGCTAGACCACAAGGGGAACTCGGCGCAGAGAGAGAGAGTTTACGGCTCAAGTGTTAGGGTTAATCAGTCTGAAACTCGAGTTTTATGACACAAAACTCGTCCTGTTCCATTTGGGCCATTTGGCCCAAATACCAATTAACTCGTCGGTGTTGGCGCACTGCATCGATCGTTGCACCTTATGCATCGATCGATGCACAGTGGCTAAACCTTTTATTCTCTCTAAGTACAGTAAATGCCTAGCACTTTTACTGTACTTCTGCTAAACCGTTCCTACACATTTTCCTGTTAGCTTAGGCGTGTGACCCATATGGGATCATATAATAAAGGCAATAAGTCCAAGACTTATAGATCATGAGCGGACTCTAGCAAGCCATCATGACCCCCAGTATTATATGACTTATGTCTGATCATTGACATACTCTTACTTTCTAGAGACAGTACCGAGATTACTGGACACAATTCCAACAGCTTCCAGTTTGTTTTTCCTTCGGAGGAAACCATGGAGAATGTCCTGAATCGAGGTCCTTGGGCTTTTGCGGACCGCATGCTTGTTCTTCAACGGTGGGATCCACATTTAGATCCAGAGAATTTCCATTTCGTTGCTTTCTGGATCCAGATCAGAGGTATCCCTTTGCAGTTCATGAACCATGAAGTTGTTTCTCACATTGGACGCGCTATGTCTCGTCCCAATAGACATTTCCTGATGGACGTTGATTATGAATCTGAAGCTGCTGTAAGGGTCGAGTATGTCGGAGTCCGTATCAACTGGGACATCCGCCGACCATTGAGATTTTAGCGATACTTTCAGTTTACGGGAGGGGTCAACACACTACTTCGCTTTCGTTATGAACGTTTGAGAGGTTTCTATAAAATTTATGGCTTAATTACTCATGACTCTAGTAATTTCCTGATTCAGAATGGAGGACCTGACAACTCCGATGGAGACAATGATGATGACGGACCTGAGAATGGAGTTGGTCCCAGCAGTGACCGTTTCCATCATCGCAGTGTCCAAATTAGAGAAATCGATGATGATAAAGCAACACAGATCAATAACCAAGCAAGAAGCCTCAATGTCCCCAACGAAAATTATATGACTCCGATAGTGGAAGTTCCACCAGAGGAAGATGAAGATTCAGAGGCTTCTGAACCAGATGAAGCTGCTCTTCAGGAAGCGGCAGAGTTCTTGGAAGGTGAGGAGAGATTCAGCATATTTCGTCATGAACTGGAGATGAGTGAATTTCTTCATCCGGTTGCTCCAAACAGTAATGCAACCGGAGATCTAAATGACTCTCCACAGACCGCTTGCACAGAGGCAATACATTCAGTGACAAATCAGTATCCGGATAACACTGGTGCAGCAGAGCGAGGAGATGTTATTAAGCGCAAAAGAGAACCAGAAAGCGATGCGGACTAGGAGGAGATTCAACGATATGTACGTAGAGAGAGAGGTGAAGGCAGTACCCAAAACAAGGTTGATCATCCTAAAGCACCAGTGAGAGGTGAGGTGGACCCAAAACCACCAAGTCCTCCATGAGAACATCCTGTTAGAACTGTCGAGGTCTAGGCAATGACTCGACAGTTCGACGCCTAAAAGAGATAGTTCAGAGATATCTCTTGGACATCATATGCCTCTCTGAAACAAAGCAGCAAAACGATTTCATCCGAGACTTAGCAGCTGAAATGGATCTTCAGCATGTTTTGGTTCCTCCTAGAGGGTTAAGTGGGGGTTTAGTAGTTTTATGGAAGCAGCATGTTAATCTTTCTGTTTTATTTCAATCACCAAATCTTGTAGATTGTTATGTGGAATGCAATGGCGTTAACTATTATCTGTCTTTTATATATGGCCATCCTATTCCTGCCTTACGTAACAATCTATGGGAACGGTTGCAGCGTATCTCGATCACTAGAGATGATCCTTGGATCGTAATGGGTGACTATAATGAGATACTAGATAACACGGAGAAAGATGGAGGAAGATTGAGACCTGTAAGCAGTTTCCAAGATATTAGAAGAATGGTTCAAGTATGTGATATTACTGATCTGAAGTCTATGGGGAACAGGTTCTCCTGGTCAGGACAACGTGGAAACCATTTCGTACAATGTTGTCTTGATAGGACAATGGCCAATAGTGAATGGCATCGAATATATCCAGATTCGGAGGCTCATTTCCCGGAACTAGGAGAATCGGACCATCGTCCTTTGGTAACTTTCATTGCTCATTCTCCAACAATTCATAGAGGAAAATTCATTTATGATGAACGATTGGTTGGAAGAGAAGGATTTACAGATGCTATTCGAAGGGGATGGTGTAAAACTACACAAAACAGAGCTCCTTTATCGCTATACCAACGTCTGGTACATTGCAGACAACACATCTCACGATGGAAACAACTAAACTCAGTTAATGCAAGAGAGCAGATAGCGGTTAAACGTCATCAGCTTGACAAAGCTCTCACTTCTTCTGCTTCTTCAGATACAGAACGTGCAAGACTGAGACAAGAACTTAATCAGGCCTACATTGAGGAGGAAATTTATTGGAAACGTAAGAGTAGAAACAAATGGCTCAGGGAAGGAGATCGTAATACAAAATATTACCATTTGATTACCAAAACTAGAAGAAACAGGAACTGGCTATCGGCTATATTAGATGGCAATGGCAGTATCTGAAGAGGAGATAAAGAAATAGGAGAGGTTGCAGTTGGATATTTTCAGGAGCTTTTCACCTCACAAAGTCCTTGCTTATAGAATTTTGATGATGTGTTCCAAGGATTTCAACAGCGAGTTACACCAGAAACAAACACAGAGCTTACAAAACCTGTTACACGGGAAGAGATTAAGGATGCTATATTTTCCATCGGAGCATATAAATCACTGGGTCCAAATGGTTTTACTGGAGCTTTTTATCATCAACATTGGTCGGATATCAGTACTGAAGTGGAGATGGAAATCATCCAATTTTTTGAAACCGGGATGCTGGATCATAGAAGCAACCATACACATCTTTGCTTAATTCCAAAGGTAGTAGCTCCTAATACACTTGCTGACTTCAGGCCTATATCTTTATGTAATGTCAGTTATAAACTGATATCCAAAATTCTAGTCAATCAATTGAAAAGCCATCTAGGAAGCATTATTTCAGAGAATCAAGTGGCATTTGTTCCTGGCAGAATGATCACGGATAACATAATCATCGCTCATGAGATGTACCACACATTGAAGGTTCGTAAACGATAGTCTAAGTCCTACATGGATTTGAAAACAGATATATCCAAAGCTTATGATCGTCTAGAGTGGAGTTTTGTCAAAGAGGTTATGACCAGAATGGGTTTTGACAACAAATGGATTTCTTGGATAATGTCATGTATATCTTCAGTGACTTTCTCGGTTTTGATTAATGGTGTTGGATCCCACTGGATCTAGGGTTTGATATATTGAATGAAAAACCAACCTCGTTCTTACCTTTCTGGCAGCGGAATTGAGATGGTGAACGAGATCAGTGGAGCAACGGAAACGCCTTGCCTCTACCAGATACACACGCACGCTCGCTGGAAACGGGATGCTAGTGCCGGATCAACGGGAATCGATTCTCTCTGGTGTTTCTACTGTTTCTATCAAGAAAAGTGGACTGCCGCAGTGTTTAGGTCGAAACTTACTTGTTATATTAGACCTAAAACACAATTAACGGGCCAGACTTAATCAAGTCTTAATTCGAAAAGCCTTTCGAAAAACCCGAATTGTGTCGATCGACACACAAGCTGTGTCGATCGACACAACACCTTTTTATCGATTATAATGTGTATCCAATACACATTAATATGATCATTACCATAATGATCATTCCCATGTCGTAGCTTCCAGTTTGCTTAGGTGTGTGACCCTATAGGATCATATAGTACTGGTAGTAAGTCCATAACTTACAGATTGCAAGAGGCTTCTATCAAAACATTGCAACCGCCCAGTACTATACGAATGTCTGATCTCGACACACAACTATCATCAGGAGTGAGCACAAGTGTGATTAGGACACTATCCCAACAATCTCCCACTTCTACTGGAATCATCAATTCCTATAATCCTTTTGTCTCTATATCTCGATTTGGCATAAGGCAAGATTGGTGTCATCCTTATTAATCCAACATCGTGTTTATCGAACTCCTGATCTCATACTGAACATTACAAACAACTGAACTACAGTTCGTTTGAGTGCGGCCACACATTTTCTCAGTATTAAATCTTCGATAGGCCCTGAGATATTTATCTCCCGTTATACAGGAGGGACAAATCCCATCTTGTTCCATCCCTGTTTCAACGCACACTTCATGATATACTTGAACAGTGCCGTTATAGTCGCCAGTTACGGGTCGACGTTTGACAAAGTCAAAATGTACCAATTCATATGCAAGAAAGCATGATGAACTCAGGTCTAAGGACTATACTCTATAGTCGTAATGAGAACCTCTTATGACACAGATATAACTATCTTGTAGACTTCTCATTAGCGGGTCATGTCCGATCATATGTTCACTAACATATATCTATGTGACCGACGGCGATAATCATATCATTGGCTGTTGGGAATGTCCTGAAATCTACCGTACTATCTCTAGAAAGTATGATAAGTGTCGAGATCAGACATAAGTCATAAATACTGGGTGATCATGATGGCTTGCTAGAGTCCGCTCTTGATCTATAAGTTTAGGACTTATTACCAGTATTGTATGATCCCAAAGGGTCACACACCATAGCTAACGGGAAAGTTAAATGGAATTAATACGGTAAGATGCAATGGCATTTACTGTATTGGATCAGAGAATTGGGCCAGACAAAATGTAGGCTTTTGTCTAATTTGTGTCTTGGGCCCAAAAGATTAATGAGCCATTAGTCTAATGACTTGGGCCCATTAATGAGATATAAGAGAATTAGAAAGCCCTAAAGAAATTAGCAGTCTAGCGATTTTTTCTGTTTTTGGCGTCATCTCTCTCTCTCTCTTGATCTCTCTCTCTGATTCTTCCAGCTCTTTGGTCTAGCAGCCGTCCCGTGCTTGTAAGAGTGTGGATACACGAGGAGGAGCCGATTCTCATCAGCTCTAATCTGATCTCGACATTACAATCATTCCGCTGCAAAAGGTAATGTCCAGGTTTGTTTTATGATTCAGTTACAAGAACCTAGATCTGTTTAAGGATTTGTGTTAGGTTGTAATTGAGAATTAAACCTTGAATAAACACCATAATCCTTCAGTGGTATCAGAGCCTGGTTTTAGGTTTCTTGTAATTTAGATCATAGGGCTGTTTAATTGTTTAGAGAATCAATTATGTTAAGATTGATGATTAAACTAATTAAGAACCCTGATCGGTTTTGGCCGAATGTTTCTTTGTCATAATCGAATGATAATAGAATGAGCCATTGTTGTTGATTATCGAATAATGTTGCGATCGCTTTAATTCTATAGTGGGTCATTGATGTGTTGATTTTGTTTAATAATCTCTTGTTGACCTAACTGTAACGATCACGTGTAAAAGATGATAACCACATGCGTGTGGCTTTTATGTGCCGTGCGTGTGCTTAGTTCAATGATGCAACTGAATCCATTATATAATTGATCCGTTTGATAAACGCTGCATCAGTGGCCATCATTAATTACTCATTAGATCACTTGAAGACAAAAGTGATTTTGTCCATTAGTGATTTGATAATTAATTTGATATGTTCGTTGCAATTTCGATGATGTTATGCTTAATTATTGAATGAGTTGGGCCATCGATTGATTAATGGGCCTAGGCTTGGATCGTGGGTCCTGACCCGATCATGTATCTGATTGTTTGGCCCATTAAAATTTTACGTCCCGCGAATAGTCAATCGGTTAAACCGAGCTTCGCGGTTCGTTGCCCAAAACCACACCGATTTAACCGGTCCTTTTAATTGGCGGTTAATTGTGTGTTTAAAGCCTAAAACCGCGAGTTAAATCAAATTGGCTAAAACACTAGGTGTTTCTTCCCGGTTTTGGATTTAACTGAACCGATCCAATTTAATTGGTGGTTCAAGCGGTTAACCCAAATCGCGGTTTGCTGGAAATAATTTTATTTCTGGTTAAACCGGATTTAAATTCAAAAAAAAAAATTGAATTTTAACCTAAACCGAAGGCTGGTCTAAGTTTGATTTGGTTGGACCAAATAATTTAGAGCTGGTCTGGTTTAGTAAATAACCGATGGTTTTGATAGTTAATTTGGTCTTGGACCAGAATTAATAAACCGGATCGGTTATGTCAAATTATTGGGCCAGCTGGAATTCTATGGTCTTGGGCCAAGAATTGGGCCTATAATTTGTGACCCAACCCAAAATATTTATAAAATATTAAATTAGAAATTTCTATTTTTAGTAAGTTACTAAATTTAGAAAGTTTCTAAAATAAGAAAGTTTCCCAAAATAGTAATCTTCTATTTTTGGAAATAAAACTTAAAAATCCTCAAAAACAATATCAAGCTTGGATGTCTTGCCCAATCTTGTCAGCTACTTAACGCTTATTTGATTACAGATATGGCTTACAGTGTGAGGTGTCTGTTTTCGCGTAAGTAAAGTAGTATATAGTCACTAATTTCATTGGGAGTCCCAGATTTTAGTGATTATTTGGCTGTAAGAGATTGGTTTCCTTGACTGGGCCATCGGGAGTCCCGGGCCTTGAGACATCTGGTGAATTTGGGCCTCGGGTCCAATTCACAACCGAGAGTTATTGGTTATAACTAGCTGTGTGTATGCTTACCAAGTAAAGCTAATTCTGGGTGACGGCCAGTGGCCCACTTTGGATTTAGCTAAACATGGGTCTCGGAATCATTGTATTCATATGAGGTTAAACAAAGAAATTTTGAATACGATGCGAGTTTTCTTATAAGTTGTTAAGATTACTCTTTTATGAACTTAATAACTAAAACTCTATTTATCTCTAAATTTCAGCTATGACAAGCACAAACAATCAAAACACTTTCTCGATCCGGTATGTCCTTGAGATGGACAAACTGAACGGATCAAATTTCTTGACTTGGTCGCGGAACCTGAGACTAGTTCTCAGGCATGAGAGAAAGGACTATGTCCTTGAGAAAGCTCTCCCCGAGAGGATCGGATCCAAAGCCAGTCATGCAGTATATAATGCTTGGAATAAGCATTATAATGATGCGGTAGATGTGCGTGGTCTGATATTGGCTACCATGGAATCAGATTTGCGGAAGCAATATGAGAACATGGAGTCGCCAATAGAGATGATCAGCAGCCTGAAATTGAAATTTCAGGAGCAGGTAAGAGTGGAGAGATACCAGTTGGTTAAATCTCTCACTAGCTGCAAGCTACCAAATGATCATCCAGTAAGTCCTCATGTCAGTAAAATGATGGGTTACGTTGATAACCTGAGGAAACTGGATTATCCAGTTAGCCAAGAATTGGCAACTGAGATCATTCTGCGGTCACTGCCGTCAAGCTATGATAAGTTCAGAAGGAACTATATCAAGAAAGGCTTAACGAAGACGTTGACTGAACTGCATGACATGCTCAAGACAGTTGAGCCAAACGTGAAGAGTACCCTGTACAATCTCATGAACGAGAAGGGTAGGTTTACTAAACCTAATGCTGACAAGGGTGAAGTCAAAGTTGTCCAGATTTTGAATCATGGCAAGCGTGTGTCTTCTGAGCCCGAGTCAGATACCTCTTACGTTGGTAAGTGCTGCTACTGTAAAGAGACTGGGCATTGGAAGAGAGATTGCATTAAATTCATGGAAGATTATGAGGAGTTAAAGTTGATGTATGAGACTACTTCCTCAGGTATTCATGTTATTACTTCAAGTTATACCTTATAGGTATTGGATACTGGTTGTGGCACTGATATTTGTTATAATATGCAGAGCCTGAGCAACAGTAGAACGTTGAAGGAAGGGCAAGTGGAACTGCGTGTCTGGAAGGAGCTTAGGATGCTGCTTCAGCCATAGGGTTTTCACTTGATGATGCCTTTGAGGCTTGGTTTTATTAAGTAATTGTTACAATGTACCTGCTTTAAGCAGAGTTGTCTTTCAATTTCTTGTAAGAATTTGAATGTTTTTCATTTTGATAAAAGACAAGTTTGTTCTTTTGACATTAATGAAAAAATTAATTGTAGCACCATATTCAAGGAATGGGTTTTATGTATTAAACCAAAGAGTGCCTAAGATGTAACATAAATACTGCAATTGGTTTAAATCTAATGAATTAAACCTGATTTTTCTTGGCATAAATGTTTTGGTCAAAGAGAGTAAGTCAGATTCAGAAACCCCATAGTTATGGACTTTTGGGCTCATTTGAATGGATATCTTATGAGACTTGAATTCTGCTTACTAGACCAAAAGACAAAGGGCCCATCTTAGCCGAGCTAGAGAAAGGCCCAAAGGCTTATTGGAGATTGAACATACTCATGTATGTGGTCCGATAAGCAGTAATGCCAGAGAAAATTTCCTGTACTTCATTGTCTCTACTGATTACTTCAGTGAGTGTGACTGTGTTCATTTGATGAAACACAGGTCGGAATTCTTTGATATGGTCGAAAGAGTTCCAGAATGTAGTATAGAATCTGAATGACAGAAGTATTAAGACTCTCGATTAGATCACGAGTGAGAATACTTAAGTCATTGATTGTGTGATCATCTGAATGAGTGTGAAGTAGTTTCACAGCTCATTTCTCCTGAAAACCTAGAGGTGTTTCTGTGAGAATGAATCAGATCTTATTAGAAATGATAAAAGATGAGTCACACAAATCTTCCATGATATTCTTTAAGAATAACGCTCTAGAAATATCTAAGTTTACGCTGAAATAGTTCCACCAATATCAGTTGAAAGACACCACGTAAATGTGGATTGGAATCGATCCAAATTCGTCTTTACTGAGTATTTGTAGTTGTGCTACTTCGCTGGTTGTCCTAGGGAAACCAAGGCTTGTTACTTTTACGTCCATTCTGTTTTCTAAGAAGGGAAGTTACTTTCCAAGAAGAACAGTGGGAGTAAAAGTATAACTCGAAGAAATTCGAGAATTACAGGAGGCTGCTCAACCTGTTGAGGGAGAGCAGTGGATGGATTTACAGATTTCTGTAGAATCTACACCTGTAAAGCCTGAAATTCGCAGATCTGAATGAATCAGTTACTAATCCGAGAGTGATTTCTCGTCATTAGTTGAACCTGATGATCATTGAAAGTTCGCATGATCTGATGATTATTGAAAGCGACGAATCTGCGAAATTCAAAGAAGCGAAAGTGAGCCCGGACTCCGAAAATTACACTATGTGTAAGTTAGCTTCATTGATCCATTCATGGATGGAAGCAAACATGTCGGAGTTGGAATCTTCGTTCTGTTAAAGTAGTCAAGGTTTTGACTTGAACAGGAACGAAGTGGAACTATGCGTTTACTAAAAGATAAGTGGGAGCAATATTGCATTTCTCATAGTGTATGTCGATGACATACTGATTCTCGAATATAACGTCCCAATGCTGCAGTCGGTAAAGGACTGGATTGGGAGTTGGTTTTATGATTGACATGGGTAAAGCCACGTAGTTCTTGGATTTTGGATCTAAAGATAGAGATCCAAAAGAGCTGGTAGGACAAAGTCAGAATTCTTGAATTGATAAAGTCCTACACGTAATCAGCAATCCAAGAAGGGTTTTATGCCAATGTCACATGGCAATTCATTAAGCAAGATACAGTGTCCTGCGATATCTGCTGAGCTTAAATGCATGGATAGGATTCCATATGCGACGGCAATTGGATCTATCATGTATGCCATGACACGTACTTGTTTTGATGTTGCTTTAAAGTTAAGCAAGACAAGTAAAGACCAGTCAAATCCAACAAAGAATCACTGGATTGCCGTAAAGAATATCCTAAAGTATTTGAGGAATACTAAGGATAGGTTCTTGATTTACGGAGAAAGTGAGGTGCTACAAGTCGATAGAGTCTGAAAAGCAAGTTTCCAATAGACAAAGATACTTCCTGGTCACAGTCCGGCTATATCTTGTGTCTATCTGGCGGTGCAAGGCACTGTAGCTGACTCCATGACTTAAGCTGAACATTTCGCAGCTTGAGAAGCAGCGAAAGAGGTTGTTTGGATAGAAGAGTTCATCACTGAACTAGATGTGATTCCCAGCGTAGTTGAGACTAGCTGCACATCAGAGGTCCAAACACCTTGAGGATAGGTATAACCTATTCCGCGAGATAAATGACAGAGGTGTTAAGTAGATAAGCAAGTTTCATCGAATGAGAACGTTGCTAATCTATTAACAAAGCCACTCCTTATGCCTAAGCACGAGTCGCGGACTGTAGCTGTAGGATGAGTGAAATTAAGATATAGTCTTAATTTCAGTGGGAGTTTGTAAAGGGCTTTACTTAGTTATTTTGAACGGTTCATGAAAACATAATATTTTATGTTTATGAAATCTAATGATTTCTGGATTATTTTAACTGTGATATAAATAATCGTTCCAAAATGATTCATGTCATTATATATGGGCCATCGAAGTACATGAGTAGACTTGATCCTGAAACCCCATATTTAACGAAGTGACATAAATCATAGTGTCCATAGTCGAAGGTTGTTGAAATTGGAACACCAACAACCTGTCGAGACTAGATTGTGTTGAGACTTATGACCAAGTTTCGAGGGGTCATAGATGCGCGGCATCAAAGTCGACACATAGGTATATGTAGGGGAGCATATGACCGGACATGGCCCGCTGATGAGAAACTCTGCAAGATATTAATATCTGTGTCATAAGAAGTTCTCATATACGACTATAGAGTATAGTCCTTAGACCTGAGTTCGCATGCATGTGGCTGCACATGGAGTAATGCGCTTTGATCATTGTCTAACGCTGTTTCGTAACTGGGAGCTATACGGACCTTGGTTGGGTGTATTATGAATTGTGTAGTTCATAGTGATGGAACAAGATGGGATTTGTCCCTGCCGTTTAACGGAGGTAATATCTCTAGGCCAATCGGAGATTTGATAGCTGGTAAGAGAATGGCCATTCCCAAACGGACTTGCCCAAGTCGTTTGCATTGTCAGTATCAAATCTGGTCCGATAAACATGGTCTGGCTATATAAGGATGACACGCATCTTGCCTTATGCCAGATCGAGATATTGAGACAAAAGGATTAGGGAATGTAGGATTCCAGTACAATCTGAAGATTGTTGGGAATGTCCTTTGTAGGATTCCAGTACAAGTGGGAGATTGTTGGGAATGTCCTGAAATCTACCGTACTATCTCTAGAAAGTATGATAAGTGTCGAGATCAGACATAAGTCATAAATACTGGGTGATCATGATGGCTTGCTAGAGTCCGCTCTTGATCTATAAGTTTAGGACTTATTACCAGTATTGTATGATCCCAAAGGGTCACACACCATAGCTAACAGGAAAGTTAAATGGAATTAATACGGTAAGATGCAATGGCATTTACTGTATTGGATCAGAGAATTGGGCCAGACAAAATGTAGGCTTTTGTCTAATTTGTGTCTTGGGCCCAAAAGATTAATGAGCCATTAGTCTAATGACTTGGGCCCATTAATGAGATATAAGAGAATTAGAAAGCCCTAAAGAAATTAGCAGTCTAGCGATTTTTTCTGTTTTTGGCGTCATCTCTCTCTCTCTCTTGATCTCTCTCTCTGATTCTTCCAGCTCTTTGGTCTAGCAGCCGTCCCGTGCTTGTAAGAGTGTGGATACACGAGGAGGAGCCGATTCTCATCAGCTCTAATCTGATCTCGACATTACAATCATTCCGCTGCAAAAGGTAATGTCCAGGTTTGTTTTATGATTCAGTTACAAGAACCTAGATCTGTTTAAGGATTTGTGTTAGGTTGTAATTGAGAATTAAACCTTGAATAAACACCATAATCCTTCATTGGCTCCATGAAACTTAGCCAACAGTCACCTCACAATCTAGTCTCTAACGGTTGTCAGTGTCCCAATTCTACAACCTCGACTAGGGACAAAATAATTTATTAGCTTATAGGGTTTCATGATCAAGTCCTCAACTTGATGACCTATAACATGTCATAAACTTATTTTGGGACCATTATTTAGATCACAATAAATAATGCTGAAATCAAATTTCATTAAACACTTCTAAAAGAATGTTTACAAGAGCATCTTATTATAACTAAAACAAAACTAAAACTCCCACTAGAATCAAGATTACATCTTAAGATCTCTAATGCCTACAGCGGTCGTATGACTCTCATGGGGAGTGACTTAGTCAGAGGATCAGCGACATTCTCGTCTGTCGGAACTCGGCTGATCTTCACATCACCTCTATTGACGATATCACGAATTAGGTGATATCTTCTCTCCACGTGTTTGGACTTCTGGTGTGACCTGAGTTCTTTCGCCTGAGCAATGGCTCCATTGCTGTCACAAAATAAAGCCACTGGCTCCAAGATACTAGGAACCACACCAAGCTCAGTCATGAACTTCTTAATCCAAACAACTTCCTTTGACGCTTCTGAAGCAGCAACATATTCAGCTTCCGTTGTGGAATCAGCTACGGTATTCTGCTTAGAGCTCTTCCAGCTCACTGCACCGCCATTTAGACAGAAGACATATCCAGATTGTGATCGGAAATCGTCTCTGTCCGTCTGAAAACTCGCATCGGTGAATCCATTCACCACAAGTTCTTCACTTCCTCCATACACAAGGAATTTATCCTTAGTATGTCTCAAATACTTGAGAATATTTTTAACAGCTGTCCAGTGAACTTCACCTGGATCAGATTGGTATCTACTCGTCATGCTTAACGCGTAAGCTACATCTGGACGAGTGCAGAGCATGGCATACATAATAGATCCTATTGCAGAAGCATAAGGAATCCTATTCATGCGCTCTCGCTCAGCAAGTGTCGTCGGACACTGCTTCTTGCTGAGACTCATGCCATGAGACATCAGTATGAAGCCCTTCTTGGAATCTTGCATCCTGAATCTGTGCAACACCTTATCAATATAAGTGTCCTAGCACAATCCAATCAGCCTATTCAATCTATCTCTGTAGATTCTGATTCCAAGAATGTACGCGGCTTCTCCCATGTCTTTCATGGAAAAACAACTTCCAAGCCAAGTCTTGACAGACTGAAGCAACGGAACGTCATTCCCGAGGAGGAGTATGTCATCGACATACAGTACAAGAAACACAATTTTGCTCCCACTAGTCTTCTTGTAAACACATGGTTCTTCTTCATTCTTGATGAAACCAAATTGTTTAACTGATTCATCAAAACGAAGATTCCAACTCCGTGATGCTTGCTTCAATCCATAAATGGATTTATGAAGCTTGCATACCATCCCAGCTTTCTTAGGACCGACAAAACCCTCAGGCTGTGTCATATACACATCCTCTTCCAGAATACCATTCAGGAATGCAGTTTTGACATCCATTTGCCAAAACTCATAATCATAATGAGCGGCAATTGCAAGAAGAATCCGAATGGATTTAAGCATAGCGACTGGGGAATAGGTTTCATCATAGTCAATACCATGAATTTGCTTGAAACCTTTAGCCACCAACCTCGCTTTGTAAATCTGTACATTGCCATCCACGTCAATCTTCCTTTTGAAGATCCATTTACACTCAATGGATTTTGCACCATTAGGTAAATCGACCAAGGACCATACTTGGTTTTCTGACATGGATCCCATTTCGGACTTAGAGGCTCCAAGCCATTTTTCGGAGTCCGGGCCCATCATTGCTTCCGCGAAGGTCGCTGGTTCGTCATTATCAATGATCATCAGATCATTTGAATCGGTCACGAGAAATCCATAGTATCTCTCGGGTTCGTGACGGATCCTTCTGGATCTGCAAACTTCAGGCTCCACAGGTGCCGGTTCCACATAACTTTGTGGATCCAGCTGCTGCTCTTCCTCAATAGGATGAGTAGCTTCCTGTGCATCTTGAATTTCTTCAAGATGTACTTTACTCCCACTGTTTTTCTTAGAGAGAAACTCCCTCTCAAGAAAAGAACAGTCCCGAGCAACAAATACTTTGTTCTCAGATTGGTTGTAAAAGTAGTATGCCTTGGTTTCCTTAGGACAACCAACGAAGTATCATTTATCTGATTTGGGTGCAAGCTTGTCAGAGATTAAACGTTTGACATAAGCTTCACAACCCCAAATCCTCAGGAAAGACAGACTAGGAACATTCCCAGTCCACAGTTCATGTGGTGTCTTTTCCACATATTTAGATGGTACCCTATTTAGTGTAAACGCAGACGTTTCTAGAGCGTATCCCCAAAAGGATAATGGAAGATTAGAATGACTCATCATAGACCGAACCATATCCAATAAGGTTCGATTTCTCCTCTTTGACACTCCATTCCATTGGGGTGTACCAGGAGGAGTGAGTTGTGAAATAATTCCACACTCGCTCAGATAGTCGCTGAATTCTTGACTCAAGTATTCTCCTCCGCGATCCGATCGCAGAATTTTGATACTTTTGCCAAGTTGGTTCTGTACTTCATTCTTGAATTCCTTGAATCTATCAAAGGATTCTGACTTGTGTCTCATCAAATAGACATAGCCATACATACTGAAGTCATCAGTGAAGGTAATGAAGTACTTGTAATTTCCTCTGGCAACAGTACTCATCGGCCCACATACATCAGTATGAATAAGGCCCAATAAGCCACTGGCCCTTTCATTTGGTTTGTTGAAAGGGGCTCTAGCCATTTTGCCCACCAAGCAAGATTCGCATTTCTCACATGATTCAAAATCAAATGAGCCCAAAAGCCCATTTCGATGGAGCCTTTGGATGCGTTTCTCATTGATATGGCCCAAACGACAATGCCATAAGAAAGTCGGGTTTTCGTCATTGGAATTAAACCGCTTTGTATTTATGTTAAAGTTAGGCATTTCTTGGTCTAATACATATAACCCATTTTCTAATGGGGCGCTACCATAAAACGTACCATCACGATTAAAAGAACAAACTTTATTCTTAACAGCAAAATCAAAACCTTCCAAATCCAAAACGGAAACTGAAATTATGTTTCTGCTAATCGCAGGTACAAAGTAGCAATTATTCAAAATTAAAACCATGCCCGAAGGTAAGGACAACTCGTAGGTTCCTACGGCCAGTGCAGCAACCTTAGCTCCATTCCCGACCCGTAGCTATACTTGTCCTTTCTTCAGCATCCTACTGTTTCTTAGTGCCTGCACATCAGTACAAATGTGAGCACCGCAGCCGGTATCCAATACCCACGAAGTAGAACGAGAAGATATAACATTAATTTCGATAACATAAATACCTGAATCAGACGCATCATACGTCTTTTTCAGCTTCTTGTAATCTTCCTTGAACTTCTTGCAGTCTCTCTTCCAATGCCCCAACTGCTTGCAGTAGTTGCATTTATCCTCAGGAGAAGGCCCGGATCTGGGCTTGGGCTTGGGCTTGTCTTGACTTTCAGTCTCGACAACCTGGGCCTTTCCCTTGTCCTTCTTCGGTTTCTTAAACCTTTTACCCCCTTGTACCATCAGGACACTGGGAGTAGCCTTCTTGAGATCTGGCTCTGCTGTCTTCAGCATACCGTGCAACTCAGTCAATGTCTTAGTCATGTTTTGCATGTTGTAGTTCATGATGAACTGATCAAAACACGACGGCAAAGACTGCAGAATCATGTCAGTGGCTAGCTCCTGGCTAATGGCACAGTCCAGTTTCCCCAGGTTATCAATGTAACCCATCATTTTAAGGACATGAGGACTTACTGGACTGTCCTTAGCCAGCTTGCAATCCATGAGAGATTTAACCGTCTGGTATCTCTCTGTGCGAGCTTGCTCCTGAAACAAAGCTTTCAGGCTGTTAATCATCTCAATGGGTAACAACACGTTCTCATATTGCTTCTGCAACTCAGAGTTCGTAGTCACCAGCATTAGACAATTAACATCTTTGACATCCGCTGAATGCTTATCCCAAGCATTATTTTCTGTCTGCGGAGCATTGGAACGTGGCCTCTCGGGGAGAACTCTTTCAAGGACATATTCCTTGTTCTCCTGCCTGAGAACTATTCTCAGGTTCCGATACCATTCCAAGAAATTAGATCCATTTAACTTGTCCTTCTCAAGGACGGATCTTAGTGAGAAAGTGTTGATGTGATTTGAGATAGACATAGCTGTAATTCAAAAAGGTTGATTTTAGTTATAATGCTCAAGAAATGAGAATTCTTATCTAATAAGAAGAACTCGCATTGTATTCAAAACTATGTTTCCTCAGATGAATACAATGAGCCAAGATCCTCAGATTACTAAAATTCGAGTGGGCGACTCGCCGTTACTCAAACTTCAGTCATCTAGGTAAGCAAATCATTGCTAATTGTACCCAGTACAACTCCTGGTCGTGGATAAGACAAACTATGTTTAATCCACTCTGATGTCTCTGGGCCCAGAACTTCTGACAGCCCAGTCAAGTAAAACCAATCTCTTCTGTCTTGTGATCATTAATAGTTGCACTGCAAATCTATCAATGATCACCTGCATTTCTTATGTTGCTGTGGACACCAAGGACTCCAAGGATGTCCAACAACAACACGAGTCGTGACAGTAGACGAGATCGGGCAAGACATCAAGATCACTTGATATTTAGTTGAGGAAAGGAACTATTTAATCTTGATGCATATCCAATATACATCCAAGAATTTATTAATTTATTTAAAACATTCAGTTTTAATTAGTTTAGATTCATCTACAACTTTTAGGATTAAATTGTTATGGTATATGCAAATATGCGGTCCAACCAGCATATCTGCGAATGTCGTGTCGATCGATGCCTACTAAGGGCATCGGTCGATGCAACTAGAATTAAACCGTTCTTCGATAACCGGTCAAACCAGATCGAGTTTACATTACCGATTCAATCCAATTGAACCGGTTCGGTTTAATAGTCCATGTCGATCGTCACACACTGTGTGTCGATCGACATGACCAAACCAGAACCAATTGGTTAATGAAATTAACCGAGCGAGATAACCGGTCAATCCAATTGAACCGATCTATCTAATCGCATTGCCTGTGTCGACCGACACACCCAGTGTGTCGATCGACACAGCGGGAATACAGGTACTCGATCTCAGATCGAAACCCTAAAATTATTTGCGGATTTTCGCCTTGTGTCGACCGACACACGCTTTGTGTCGATCGACACTTTGCGACAAACCCTAAAATTTATTGCGAGTTTTCGCTCTGTGTCGACCGACACACGCTTTGTGTCGATCGACACCCTGCGACAAACCCTAAAATTTTACGTTTTTGTTTCGCGGCGTGTCGACCGACACACGCTTTGTGTCGATCGACACAGTGCGATATCAATAGTATCATCGTTTTCAACATGAACAAAATCCGAGATTAACATTCAATAAAACGATTTTAACAGGCAAAATTCAATCCAACAATATCAAGTTTCGAAATAATTTCACCAGATTCAATAGCTAAACCCTAACACGCTCTGATACCACTGTTGGATCCCACTGGATCTAGGGTTTGCTATATTGAATGAAAAACCAACCTCGTTCTTACCTTTCTGGCAGCGGAATTGAGATGGTGAACGAGATCAGTGGAGCAACGCAAACGCCTTGCCTCTACCAGATACACACGCACGCTCGCTGGAAACGGGATGCTAGTGCCGGATCAACGGGAATCGATTCTCTCTGGTGTTTCTACTGTTTCTATCAAGAAAAGTGGACTGCCGCAGTGTTTAGGTCAAAACTTACTTGTTATATTCGACCTAAAACACAATTAACGGGCCAGACTTAATCAATTCTTAATTCGAAAATCCTTTCGAAAAACCCGAACTGTGTCGATCGACACACAAGCTGTGTCGATCGACACAACACCTTTTTATCGATTATAATGTGTATCCAATACACATTAATATGATCATTACCATAATGATCATTCCCATGTCGTAGCTTCCAGTTTGCTTAGGTGTGTGACCCTATAGGATCATATAGTACTGGTAGTAAGTCCATAACTTACAGATTGCAAGAGACTTCTAGCAAAACATTGCAACCGCCCAGTACTATACGAATGTCTGATCTCGACACACAACTATCATCAGGAGTGAGCACAAGTGTGATTTCAGGACACTATCCCAACAAATGGTGCACCATCAGATACATTCACTCCAGGACGTGGTCTCAGGCAGGGAGATCCATTATCCCCGTATTTGTTTATCTTGTGTGCAGAGGTACTTTCTCATTTGATGACTAAAGCAGGCTCTGAAAGAAGAATTACTGGAATGAGGATTTGTAATCAAGGACCTGCAGCAAATCATTTTTATTTGCTGATGACTCATTGTTTTTTCACATTGGCTAATGTGAAAACATGTAAAGAAATTCAACAAGTATTGGCAAGATATGAGGAAGCATCTGGTCAAGTTGTCAACCTGACAAAATCGGCTCTCACTTTCGGGAGCAGAGTTCAAAACCGAGTAAAAACACAAATCCGAAGCATTTTAAACATTCACAATGAAGGCGGAGGAGGCAAATACCTCGGTATTCTTGAACAGTTTGGCAGAACAAAGGTTGACATGTTTCAATATATTATTCAGAAGGTTGAAGAGAGAACTACAGGATGGAGCAAAAGATATTTAACACCAGGGGGCAAAGAAGTTTTACTCAAAGCAGTGGCTGCTGCTATGCCAGTTTTCTCCATGAACATCTTCAAGCTTCCAAAGACCATATGTGATGAAATCAATTCCATTTTAGTGAAGTTCTAGTGGAGCACAGGTGGGGAGAGGCGTGGTATGCACTGGTATACTTGGGATAAATTATGTATGCCGAAACGAGAAGGTGGCCTCGGTTTTAAGGAATTAGAGGCTTTTAATGTTGCTCTATTAGGGAAGCAAATATGGAGGATCTTACAATTCCCTCAATGCTTGATGGCACGCATGCTTAAGAGTAAATACTTTCCCTCGCCAAATATACTAAAGGCAGGACATGTCAAGTACCAGTCGTATGTGTGGAAATCATTACTTGAAGGAAAGAATTTACTACTCAAAGGAATCAGAGTCAATATTGGAAATGGAGAACAAACTGATTATAGGGAGGATAATTGGTTGGCAACTGATCCGCCAAGACCACCAAGACCAAGACATGAACTCCCTCCGCCAATGATGGTTCAACAATTGATCACAGGAAATCGAACATGTGATGAACACAAAATCCGTGAGCTCATAGTTGAAGATGATGCCAATATGATTTTATCCTCTCATCTCAGCAGACGGCCAGCAAATGATACTATCGGATGGCATTATAACAACACTGGAATCTATTCTGTCAAGTCGGCTTATTGGCTTGCTACGCACAACCCGCATCATAACATGAATGCTTTACCAGGTTCTGTTCCTCTTAAGCAATCTATTTGGAAATTTCATACGGCACCTAAGTTACAACATTTCCTGTGGAGAATGGTATCTAATGCGCTAGGTACAAAATCAGAGCTGCATCGTCGCCATATAACTCACTCTGGATTATGCCCTCGATGTACTTCTCAAGAGGAAACAACACATCTCTTTTTTGAGTGTCCATATGCACAACAAGTTTGGCGTGCTTCAGGGTTTCCAAACTTATTGATTCAAAACCCATCCATTGGTATAAATGACAAACTGGGAATTCTCCTATCTAACAATAGTTCCATACCATCACACACAGGTCAAACTGCTCTCTGGATTCTTTGGAGATTATGGAAGTATCACAATATATTGGTGTATCAACGCAAACAAGTGGGTTGGGAAATACTTATTCAGCAAGCTACTATGGATGCAACAGAATGGCTGGAAAATCAGGTATTTATCACCAGGATGGGCCAGGCGTGCGAGCTAGATCAACAAAGGAATACACAAGAAGTATGGACAAGACCACTACATGGTTGGATCAAATGAAATTTTGATAGTTCTTTATCTACAAATTCTGCGGCAAGATGGATTCTTAGGGATACCAATGGTGTATATCGAGGAGTAGGACATGCCAAAACAATGAATGTATCTACACCACAACAAGCAGAGATACAAGCCTTACTCCTCTCGATGCAACAATGCTGGATCATGGGATATCGGAAGGTACATTTTGAAGGTGACTGTCAGACCCTGATGAGTGTTATCAATCGACAGTCTATGGATTTCAACAATATCAATTAGTACCATGATATATGGTATTGGAAGGACAAATTTGAATAGACTAAATTCACATGGATTCCAAGGAGATTGAATGAAGCAGCACACATATTGGCAACACATGACCGTCATATTCATTCTACTTTTCATTCATATACTTATCCACCAAGTTTCATTCATCATGTGTTGCATAAAGACTATGTATCATCACAGCTCTAATACTAATCGAAGACAAAGAAAACAATATTATAATATATATGTATATATATACTATTATGATTAGCACAACCATTAACAAATAATTATAATAATTTTTTTTTAAAAAATCTATTTAATTTAGTATTAATAATATTATATAAAAATATTTATATCATAATAATTAAATATACATATAAACATTATTATATTTAACCTTTTACTAAAACATTTTATAGTTTATATATAAAATTAAAACTAATAGCAACAAAATATATCTAAAATTATATATATAGATATATGAATATCTAAATTTACTTTGTAAATATATTTTCATATTAATTATAATAAATTACATCAATATATTTAAAATTTTATTAATTTTTTTATCTTTTATATTTATGCAAATTCAGAATTCATATAAATAATATGAATTATTTATACTAATCATATTTAAATCTCATACTTCAAAAATATTTTTGTATTTATCATGAAATTTTGTATATAAGATTGTATTTATCTCTAAAATAAAATAAAATAAAATAATTTTTAAAACTAATATAATAAATAAATAAAAATTGTCAATATAAACTAAAATTAACATAGTAATCATTTTGACAGTGAATAAAATATCAAAAACACTTCTCAATTAATATTAAGATTATGTAAAATCTAGGTTTTTTGTGTGTTAATTTTCACTTTTTCTTTAATACAAGTAACCTAACTTTATATTTCTTTACACGAAGAGACAAATTTTATGTTTAAGTTTTTATTTAATTTTATAAATTAATTATTTTGAACCAAAATAAATCAAAGACTTTGTAATTAAACTAAACAAAATCCAAATTAAACTAAACTGGACCGAATTAAATTCAAACCGAACATAAACCAAATTAAATTTAGTTTAGTTGAGTTCAGTTGGAAATTTATTAAATTCAAATGAGCCGAACCGAACCAAATCCGAATACGAATCCATAATTAAACCAAAGTTTACACCCCTAAAACCTACTATCACATTTAAATACCGTTTGCTTACTCACAAGCCTAACTAAGCTCTCTTAAAGCATAATTAAACTCTATCAAGTCTTGAGTCTTACCTTTTGTCTTTCTTGATTATGAAATCTCAAATCACATTTTTACCACCATGAAAAATTCAAATTATTGGAGATGTGTTACTAATAATAAAGCCATGCATCTTATAACGCTTGGAACAACTAGTCTACATTTCTCTCTCTTTTTTTTGTTTCTTAAGTTTAAGTTTGATCAGATCAAAGCTGATAAGATGTTTCCGACTATGTAGGAAGTGGACTAGTTCATTTATTAGTTAGTTTCTTTAAACTTAAGTTTTTAGGAAGTTATTTGTAATCAAGTCTATTTAAAGACTTTCTTTGTTCACGATCAGTCTAAGCACTTTTCAGAATTGATATCTATTCAAAATTTACTAGAGCTAGAACTAAGAAGTGGTATCAGAGCCATAACGAACCTGATACCTAAAAGAGAGAGAAACCCATGAGTGAAAAAGATTTGATAATAATATCCAAGTTTGATGGAGATTATGAGCATTGGGCAATGCTCATGGAAAATCTATTGAGATCTAAGAAGTGGTGAGATCTCATTGAACGAGGGATCACTCAACCGAAGCCAAACGTGATTTTGACTGGAGCACAGAGCGAGCTGAGATGATTTTCAAAGATCATAAAGTGAAAAACTATCTATTTGCTTCGATAGACAATCCTCAAGACGATCTTGAAGAAGGATACTTCAAAGGACTTATGGGACTCAATGAAGAAGAAGTATCAAGGTAATGATCGTGTACAAAGTGCACAACTGCAGAGTCTAAAAAGAAACTTCGAAATTCTTGAGATGAGAATTGGAGAAAGCATCACAAAGTACTTCTCAAGAGTTATGGAGGTGGGGAATGATATGTGAAACTTAGGGGAAGACATGCTAGAATCCAAAGTAGTAGAGAATATTTTGAGAACTCTTGTGGAGAAATTCACTTATGTAGTATGTACCATTGAAGAATCAAACAACATCATAGACATGACGGTGGATGGGATACATAATTCATTTATGGTCTACAAGAAGAACTTAAGCAGATGCGAGAGAGATGAACATGTTTAAAGGTAGAAGGCCAGTGGAGACAACAAGGAGGAAGAGGTAGAGGAGGATATCCGACCAGAGGCAGAGGAAGAGGTGAATGTCAAGGAAGAGGACGTGGGAGTACAAGCTTCAACAAAGAGATGATTGGATGCTTTAAATGCCTAAAATGAGGTATTACAAGTATGAGTGTTCAAGTTGGAAGAAGGAAGCTAACTATGCTGAGATGGAGGAAGACTCCTCATGACACATGTAAACAAAGAAGAATCTGCTAAGGAAGATGTCTTGTTTCTTGACTTTGGATGCGGAAACCACATGTGTGGTACAAGAGAGGGGTTTTTGGATCTAAACATAAGCTATAAGCAAAATGTGAAGCTTGGTGATGATCATAGAATGACAGTTGAAGGAAAAGGAAGCTTACGGTTGGAGATTAATGGGATAGTTCAAGTAATATATAATGTCTACTTTGTACTAGGGCTAAAGAACAACCTTATAAGCATATGACAGCTGAAACAAAGAGACATGTGAATCATCATAGATTATGATACTTGCGAAGTATGGCACAAACAACAAATGAAGTTGATTATGCATTGTGCAATGACAAGAAACATAATGTTCATAATCACAACAACTATCCGAGAGAGGAAGGAGATGGATGAGTCTAGATGTCTACATGTAATGGAGAAGGCAGACGACATGGTGTTGGATCTCCTAGGATCTAGGGTTCGTTATATTGAATTTACCAACCTCGTTCTTACCATGAACTGGCAGCGGAATGAATTTTGTGAACGAGATCAGTGAGCAACGCAGACGCCTTGCCTCTACCAGATACACACGCACACAAGCTGGAAAACGGGATGCTAGTGCCGGATCTACGGGATCTGAGAGTTTCTGGTGTTTCTACTTCTCCTGTCAAGAAAAAGTTGACGGCTTATGTTCTAGGTTGAAAACCATCAGGTTTTATTCGACCTAGAATCACACTTAACGGGCCAGACTCGTTTGAGTCATAAAATCAAAAAGTCCTTTCGAAACCCAAACTGTGTCGATCGACACACATGCTGTGTCGATCGACACAACACCATTTTCTCGATATTAATGTGTATCCAATACACATTAACATGATCATTACCATAATGATCATTCCCATGTTTTAGCTTCCAGTTTTCTTAGGTGTGTGACCCTATAGGATCATATAATACTGGCAGTAAGTCTACAACTTACAGATTGCAAGAGGTTTCTAGCAAAACATTGCAACCGCCCAGTATTATACGAATGTCTGATCTCGACACACAACTATCATCATGAGTGAGTACAAGTGTGATTTCAGGACACTATCCCAACAATCTCCCACTTGTACTGGAATCATCAATTCCTATAATCCTTTTGTTTCTATATCTCGATTTGGCATAAGGCAAGATTGGTTTCATCCTTATTAAGCCAACATCGTGTTTATCGAACTCCTGATCTTATACTGAACATTACAAACAACTGAACTACAGTTCGTTTGAGTGCGGCCACACATTTTTCTCAGTATTAAATCTTCGATAGGCCCTGAGATATTTATCTCCCGTTATTCAGGAGGGACAAATCCCATCTTGTTCCATCCCTATTTCAACGCACACTTCACGATATACTTGAACAGTGCCGTTATAGTCGCCAGTTACGGGTCGACGTTTGACAAGGTCAAAGTGTACCAATTCATATGCAAGAAAGCATGATGAACTCATGTCTGAGGACTATACTCTATAGTCGTAATGAGAACCTCTCATGACACAGATATAACTATCCTGGAGACTTCTCATTTGCGGGTCATGTCCGATCATATGTTCACCAACATATATCTATGTGACTGACTGTGATACTCATATCATTAACTCCATGAAACTTAGTCAACAAACACCTCACAATCTAGTCTCTCGCGGTTGTCATTGTCCCACTTTGACAACCTCGACTAGGGACAGAACATAATCTATGTCATCTACGACTTATAGGGTTTCATGATCAAGTCCTCAACTTGATGACCTATAATATGACATAAACTTATTTTGGGACCATTATTTAGATCACAATAAATAATGCTGAAATCTAATTTCATTAAACATATCCAAAAGAATGTTTACAAGAGCGTCTTATTATAACTAAAATAAAACTAAAACTCCCATTAGAATCAAGATTACATCTTAATATCTCTAATGCCTACAGCAGTCATATGACTCTCATGCTTAGGCCTTGGGAGTGGCTTAGTCAGAGGATCAGCGACATTCTCGTCCGTCGGAACTCGGCTGATCTTCACATCACTTCTATTGACGATATCACGAATCAGGTGATATCTCCTCTCTACGTGTTTGGACTTCTGGTGTGACCTGGGTTCTTTCGCCTGAGCAATGGCTCCGTTGTTATCACAAAACAAAGCCACTGGCTCCAAGATACTAGGAACCACACCAAGTTCAGTCATGAACTTCTTGATCCAAACAACTTCCTTTGCCGCTTCAGAAGCAGCAACATATTCAGCTTCCGTCGTGGAATCGGCTACGGTATTCTGCTTATAGCTCTTCCAGCTCACTGCACCGCCATTCAGACAGAAGACATATCCAGACTGTGATCGGAAATCGTCTCTGTCCGTCTGAAAACTCGCATCAGTGAATCCATTCACAACAAGCTCTTCACTTCCTCCATACACCAGGAATTTATCCAGCATGTCTCAAATACTTGAGAATATTCTTGACAGCTGTCCAGTGAACTTCACCTGGATCAGATTGGTATCTACTCGTCATGCTTAACGCGTAAGCTACATCTGGACGAGTGCAGAGCATGGCATACATAATAGATCCTATTGCAGAAGCATAAGGAATCCTATTCATGCGCTCCCGCTCAGCATGTGTCACCGGACACTGCTTCTTGCTGAGACTAATGCCATGAGACATCGGTATGAAACTCTTCTTGGAATCATGCATCCTGAATCTGTGCAACACCTTATCAATATAAGTGTCCTGGCACAATCCAATCAGCCTATTCACTCTATCTCTGTAGATTCTGATTCCAAGAATGTACGCGACTTCTCCCATGTCTTTCATGGAAAACAACTTCCGAGCCAAGTCTTAACAGACTGAAGCAACAGAACGTCATTACCGAGGAGGAGTATGTCATCGACATACAGTACAAGAAACGCAATTATGCTCCCACTAGTCTTCTTGTAAACACATGGTTCCTCTTCGTTCTTGATGAAAACAAATTGTTTTACTGCTTCATCAAAACGAAGATTCCAACTCTGTGATGCTTGCTTCAATCCATAAATGGATTTATGAAGCTTGCATACCTTCCCAGCGTTCTTAGGATCAACAAAACCTTCAGGCTGTGTCATATACACATCCTCTTCCAGAATACCATTCAGGAATGCGGTTTTGACATCCATTTGCCAAATCTCATAGTCATAATGAGCGGCAATCGCTAGAAGAATCCGAATGGATTTAAGCATTGCGACTGGAGAATAGGTTTCATCATAGTCAATACCATGAATTTGCTTGAAACTTTTAGCCACCAACCTCGCTTTGTAAATTTGCACATTGCCATCCACGTCAATCTTCTTCTTGAAGATCCATTTACACTCAATGGCTTTTGCACCACCATAAGGTAAATCGACCAAGGACCATACTTGATTTTCTGACATGGATCCCATTTCGGATTTAGCGGCTCCAAGCCACTTTTCGGAGTCCGGGCCCATCATTGCTTCCGCGAAGGTCGCTGGTTCGTCACTATCAATGATCATCAGATCATTGGAATTGGTCACGAGAAATCCATAGTATCTCTCGGGTTCGTGACGGATCCTTCCGGATCTGCGAACTTCAGGCTCCACAGGCGCCGGTTCCACAGAACTCTGTGGATCCAACTGTTGCTCTTCCTCAGCAGGTTGAGCAGTCTCCTGTGCATCTCGATTTTCTTCAAGATGTACTTTACTCCCACTGTTTTTCTTAGAGAGAAACTCTCTCTCAAGAAAAGAACAGTCCCGAGCAACAAATACTTTGTTCTCAGATTGGTTGTAAAAGTAGTATGCCTTGGTTTCCCTAGGATAACCAACGAAGTAGCATTTATCTGATTTGGGTGCGAGTTTGTCAGAGATTAAACATTTGACATAGGCCTCACAACCCCAAATCTTCAGGAAAGACAGACTAGGGATGTTCCCAGTCCACAATTCATGTGGTGTCTTTTCCACTGATTTAGATGGCACCCTATTTAGTGTAAACGCAGACGTTTCTAGAGCGTATCCCCAAAAGGATAATGGAAGATTTGAATGACTCATCATAGACCGAACCATATCCAATAAGGTTCGATTCCTCCTCTCTGACACTCCATTCCATTGGGGTGTTCCAGGAGGAGTGATTTGTGAAATTCCACACTCGCTCAGATAGTCGCTGAACTCTTGACTCAAGTATTCTCCTCCGCGATCCAATCGCAGAACTTTGATACTTTTGCCAAGTTGGTTCTGTACTTCATTCTTGAATTCCTTGAATCTATCAAAGGATTCTGACTTGTGTCTCATCAAATAGACATAGCCATACCTACTGAAATCATCAGTGAAGGTAATGAAGTACTTGTAATCTCCTCTGGCAACAGTACTCATTGGCCCACATACATCAGTATGAACAAGGCCCAATAAATCACTGGCCCTTTCATTTGGTTTATTGAAAGGGGCTCTAGCCATTTTTCCCATCAAACAAGATTCGCATTTCTCACATGATTCAAAATCAAATGAGCCCAGAAGCCCATTTCGATGGAGCCTTTGGATGCGTTTCTCATTGATATGGCCCAAACGACAATGCTATAAGAAAGTCGGGTTTTCGTCATTGGACTTAAACGGATTTGTATTTATGTTAAAGACAGGCATTTCTTGGTTTAAAACATATAACCCATTATCTAATGGGGCACTACCATAATACGTACCATCACGATTAAAAGAACAAACTTTATTCTTAACAGCAAAATCAAAACCTTCCAAATCCAAAACGGAAACTGAAATTATGTTTCTGCTAATCGCATGTACAAAATAGCAATTATTCAAAGCTAAAACCATGACCGAAGGTAAAGACAAATCGTAGGCGCCTACGGCCAGTGCAACAACCTTAGCTCCATTCCCGACCCGTAGCTCCACTTGTCCTTTCTTCAGCGTTCTACTGTTTCTTAGTGCCTGCACATCAGTACAAATATGAGCACCGCAGCTGGTATCCAATACCCACGAAGTAGAACTAGAAGACATAACATTAAGTTCGATAACATAAATACCTGAGTCAGACGCATCATACGTCTTCTTCAGCTTCTTGTAATCTTTCATGAACTTCTTTCAGTCTCTCTTCCAATGCCCTAACTGCTTGCAGTAGTTGCATTTATCCTCAAGAGAAGGCCCGGATTTGGGCTTCGGCTTGGGCTTGTCCTGACTCTCAGTCTGGACAACTTGGGCATTTCCCTTATCCTTCTTAGGTTTCTTAAACCTTTTACCTTCTTGTACCATCAGTACACTGGGAGTTGCCTTCTTGAGATTCGGCTCTGCTGTCTTCAGCATGCCGTGCAACTCAGTCAATGTCTTAGTCATGTTTTGCATGTTGTAGTTCATGATGAACTGATCAAAACACGACGGCAAAGACTGCAGAATCATGTCAGTGGCTAGCTCCTGGCTAATGGCACAGTCCAGTTTCCCCAGGTTATCAATGTAACCCATCATTTTAAGGACATGAGGACTTACTGGACTATCCTTAGCCTGCTTGCAATCCATGAGAGATTTAACCGTATGGTATCTCTCTGTGCGAGCTTGCTCCTGAAACAAAGCTTTCAGGCTGTTAATCATCTCAATGGGTGACATCACGTTCTCATATTGCTTCTGCAGCTCAGAGTTCATAGTCACCAGCATTAGACAATTAACATCTTTGACATCAGCTGAATGCTTATCCCAAGCATTCTTTTCTGTCTGCGGGGCATTGGAACGTGGCCTCTCGGGGAGAACTCTTTCAAGGACATATTCCTTGTTCTCCAGCCTGAGAACTATTCTCAGGTTCCGATACCATTCCAAGAAATTAGATCCATTTAACTTGTCCTTCTCAAGGACGGATCTTAGTGAGAAAGTGTTGATGTGAATTGAGACAGACATAGCTGCAATTAAAAGAGGTAGAGGTTTTAGTTATAATGCTCAAGGAAATGAGAATTCTTATCTAATAAGAAAAACTCGCATTGTATTGAAAACTATGTTTCCTCAGATGAATACAATGAGCCAAGATCCATACTTCACCAAAATCTGAGTGGGCGACTCGCCATTACCCAAACTTTAGTTATCTAGGTAAGCAAATCATTGCTAATTGTACCCAGTACAACTCTTGGTCGCAGATGAGACAAACTATGTATAATCCACTCTGATGTCTCTGGGCCCAGAACTTCTGATAGCCCAATCAAGTAAAACCAATCACTTTTGTCTTGTGATCACTGACAGTCGCACTGCAAGTCTATCAATGACCACCTGCCTTACTCATGTTGTTGTGGATACCAAGGACTCCAAGGCTATCCATCAAACAAAACGAGTCTTGACAGTAGACAAGATCGGGCAAGACATCAACATCACTTGATATTTAGTAGAAGAAAAGAACTATTTGATCTTGATGTATATCCAATATACATCCAAGAAGTTATTAATTTAATTAAAACATTCAGTTTTATTAAGTTTAGGTTCATCTAGAACTTTAGGATTAAATTTGGTCTGGCATATGCAAATTTATGGTCCAACCAGTAATTCTGCGAATGGTGTGTCGATCGACGCCAACCATTGGCATCGGTCGACACAACCCAATTTAAACCGGTCTTCGATAACCGGTCAAACCGGATCGAATTTCCTTAACCGATTCAATCTAATTGAACTGGTTCAGTTTAACGGTCCATGTCGATCGTCACACAACTCTGCGTCGATCGACATTACCAAACCAGAACCAAATAGGTTATTAACCGAGCGAGATAACCGGTTCAATCCAATTGAACCGATCTATCTAATCGCTTTGCCTGTGTCGACCGACACACCCAGTGTATCGATCGACACAGCGGGAATACGGGTACTCGATCTCAGATCGAAACCCTAAAATTATTTACGAGTTTTCGCTCTGTGTCGACCGCCACACGCTTTGTGTCGATCGACACTCTGCGACAAACCCTAAAAGACTTTATGCGTTTTCGCGGCGTGTCGACCGACACAAGCTTAGTGTCGATCGACACAGTGCGATTTCAACAGTTCATCGTTTTTCAACAGGGACAAAATCCGAGATTAAAACCTTGAAAACACGATTTAGCAAGCATCAATCTAATCAATTACATCAGTATTTGATTTAAATTCTCCAGATTCAATAGACTAAACCCTAACACGCTCTGATACCACTGTTGGATCTCCTAGGATCTAGGGGTTCGTTATATTAAATTTACCAACTTCGTTCTTACCTTGAACTGGCAGCGGAATGAATTTGGTGAACGAGATCAGTGAGCAACGCAGACGCCTTGCCTCTACCAGATACACACGCACACAAGCTGGAAAACGGGATGCTAGTGCCGGATCTACGGGATCTGAGAGTTTCTGGTGTTTCTACTTCTTCTGTCAAAAAAAAGTTGACGGCTTATGTTCTAGGTTGAAAACCATCAGGTTTTATTCGACCTAGAATCACACTTAACGGGCCAGACTCGTTTGAGTCATAAAATCGAAAAGTCCTTTCGAAACCCGAACTGTGTCGACCGACACACATGCTGTGTCGATTGACACAACACCATTTTCTTGATATTAATGTGTATCCAATACACATTAACATGATCATTACCATAATGATCATTCCCATGTTTTAGCTTCCAGTTTGCTTAGGTGTGTGACCCTATAGGATCATATAATACTGGCAGTAAGTCTACAACTTACAGATTGCAAGAGGCTTCAAGCAAAACATTGCAACCGCCCAGTATTATACGAATGTCTGATCTCGACACACAACTATCATCAGGAGTGAGTACAAGTGTGATTTCAGGACACTATCCCAACACATGGGGCATTGAAGATTTGGTCATCTTAATCACAAAGGATTGAGATCACTTTCTGCGAAATAAATGGTGAATGGCTTGCCAAAATTCACCCAAGAAACAAAAGAAGCAGTATGTGAGATTTGCTTGAGAGAAAAACAAAACATGTAGATCATTCCAAAAAAGAGTACATGGAAGTCAACTCGAGGTCTGACTTTAGTTCACATTGACATTTGTGGACCGATCTCTCCCACATCAAGAAAGTAGAATAAGATATATACATCATCAATTTTCAGCAGGAAGTGTTGGAATGATTTCTTAACAGAGAAATCAGATGCTTTTAAAGTTTTTAAGGAGTTTAAGGCAGCAGCTGAGAGAGAAGTGGGGCAGTTGTTGGTATGCTTAAGGTGAGATAGTGGTGGAGGATACAACTCAAAGGGTTTTAAAGAATATTGCAAGGAGATGTGCATAGAAAGACAACTCATTGCACTATACACACCTCAACAAAATGGAATTGTAAAGAGGAAAAATAGGAGCGAAATTGCAATTTTAAACAACCAATAATGTGTAAATTAGTTTCCATGAAAAGTTACCTTTTCACTGTTACTATTTACTCATCAAAATTCTGTTATATCCCTATTTTACTAAATAATTACAATTTTGCGAACTTCTCTCTCTCTCTCTCTCTCTGATGATGCGCCGGGCTCTTCATGTCAGTTTACAGACACCATATGTTAGGAACAAAACGTGTTCATGTCAGTTAGGAACAAAACCTGTTCAATCTTCATAGTGCTTCAAACCAAAATTTACTCTAGGGATACAAAATATCAAGTTTGTGAAGATTTGTTTGAATTAATATATAATGGATTTGATTTCAGACACCGGATGTTAAATAATAATAGAAGATGTGATGTAATTGAACAGTGTTTTTAGTGGTGACATAAAGAAGAAGATGAATAGTATACACTAACTTTGTTATCAAACATGTACTGTAACATATAACAAAGTTAGTTCATAAGTTATCCATATATTTTTGTTAAATCTATTTCGATAACAAAATTATTTATGTAACAATACACTTTTTAATTATAAAATAATTTGGTTAACACGATAATATGTATATATTTAATTGCTAACCTAAATTAATGTTAACAAAATATTTTTTAGTTAACCTAATTGTATGGTAAACACATATAATATAACTTAGTTAACAAAATAACATTGTTAGCAAGTTATTTATGTAGTTGTTAGATGAATAGTATTCGTTGGAATATGAATTATTATCAAAATGGCATTTTTGTAAATATTTCAAAAAGATGGAGTTTTTTTTAACACAACTCTTTTTCTCTTTCTTCTTTACCTAATTATTAAAGTTTCATTCTTTTCTAGTTAATTTCTATAATTTTTATTCTCTCGAACCTCTATCACCCAAAAGAGGAGTGTCATAAATATTACAAGGTGTATGATGCTGGAAATGTTTGTACCAAAAATATTCTGGCCGGAAGCTGTGCAGTACGCGGTTTACATTCTGAATAGGATTCCATCAAAGACGCTTGATGATACAACACTAGAACTAATTACAAGCCTGCAATTGATCATCTTAGGATATTTGGATGCATTGTATATGCCTTAGTGCCGTATGAGAGAAGAACCAAGCTGGATGAAAAGAGCATAAAGTGCATCATGTCTGGGATAAGCTGATCATTGTTGTTCTGCAACACCTGTTGATCCAGCTGCTTCCATGTCCGGAACCACACTCTCCTCTGAAAAATTTACAAACCAATTTTTTCAAAATCAAAGTATATTATAAAAACAACTTTTTCAATAAAATAACTAACCAGTTTTAAGCTTCTTGGGGAAGAAGAAGAACACGACTTCCCACTGGGTCGTTGAGGAGACATCAAATATATTTTATCTGTCTTTTGAAATTTTTGATGAAGACAAGAGTAGAGAGAGTATGAGGTTAAAGAGAATATTGATAGGCTCAGGATTTAATCCTATTCTACTGCAAGTGCACAGTTATGCAATTATAGTATATAGGGTATCAAAATCCACAAGGACTCTGGGTAACGATAGATTTAAGAACGATCGAGTTAAACTATGTGAAAGTAGTGAGAAAGCAGTAAATCAGACAGCAGAAAGTAAATCAAGCGAGTTTGTGAGCAAGGAAGCGAAGGCGTTAAGTCTATGGAGTTCTCAGAAAATCAGGAACACATGCAATCAATCAAGCGGGATCTAATTAGGAACTGTTCTAGAACTCAAACACAGATATAGAACTAACCAACTGTCGTTGTGAGAATTCTCTAAGTCTAATAACAGAAATCCAAATGTCTTTGTAATTCCTACCACATTAAACCAGCTTTAAGATTAAGTTCAATATGTTCACAATTCAATTAAACCAAATTCCTTTGCGAGTAAATCAAATTGCTCATCTAGGTTCTTTCTAGCTAATTAACCAACTGTCGTTGTATCAATCAACCTAAAATCATAAATCTGGATAGCTACTTCAGATTAAGCATTAAAAACAACCCTAGACGAAGAACTAGAAAGTATGAATCCCTAACAGATTGATTAACCTATAATTCCATGAAATCCCTAATGAGAATCCCTAAACCCAATAGGTAATCTATTCAGACATGATCATCGAGACAGAAAACATCATGAATAGAAAACCAAATATCATAAAATCAAGTAAAGAACTGGGGTTCGAAATCAAGTCTCTTTCGAGAACAGGATCAGCCCCTCAACTCTCTCTGAAAGCGTAAGTAAAAGTGTAGGTAAAAGCGTAGCCTAAACAATGGCTTAAAACCCCTAATATAATGATCTAATCACGGCTGGGGCTTCTTTGTAATTATGAGAAACTTCTGGGTAAAAGTGCAAATCCATAAGTATTCATTAAACGCTCGCGAGCAGTCTGTGTCGACCTTGTGTCGATCGATGCACAAGATGTGTCGATCGACACAGGTCTGTGAAATCGATAATGACGTCTATCTCTCGGGTCAATACTCCAAAATGCTCCAGAATGCGTCATAATGTCCAAATCCGCTACAAACGTGCCTAGACCTGAAAACATAGATAATAGGACTCCAAAGGACTCTAAACGACTCGATAACAAGACATATACCATGGTTAAAAACCCTAAAATCCATGGTATGTCAACTCCCCCACACTTAGCTCTTGCTTGCTCTCAAGCAAGTAAAGAACCAAAATATAAGAGAAGAAGTTTGAAAACACAGATACTCATTTCGTCCTAGGAACTTTCGCATTCACATTCACTTAGTAATCCATTGAAAACTTTCCTACAGAACTTAAAACCACAATGTACTTCCCCCACACTTAGCAACTGTCCCAAGTAAACTCCACAATCAAGTTAGGACATCTAAATTCACCACACTAGCCTCTGTATACAATTAGGTGCGGTCTCACAGAGGGAGTATCGAATCAAAGGACACATGCACTCAACCTATTCAGTATCTGACCACCAAACTGTCGGTTTCTGGTTTCTTTCTTTTCCCTTTCTCCCTTAGCACTGATTTTTCCCCACTGGGTATCATTTTATTTTTTCTATCAGTGCTCTTCCCTTACTGGGGCATACTTTGGACATGTTTCCATGGATACACAGGAGGTAATAGGGGTCTCTACTAGTCCCGCGACCACTTCGAAGCTACTAGCTTATCCTCGGTTTTTATTCTTTTTTTTTTACTTTCAAGGGAGGGAAAAATCAGAAACCATACTTTAGAACTGAAGGATTATGGGTGTTTTTCCAAGGTTCAATTCCCAATTGCAACCTAACACAAATCCTTAATAGATCTAGGTTCTTGCAAAACGAATCATAAAACAAACCTGATCTTTACCTTTGCAGCGGAAATTGGTGGTAATGACAAGATCAGCTAGAACAGATGGATCACCTATTCCTCCTTGAGTATCCACACTCTTACAAGCACGGGACGGCTGCTAGACCAAAGAGCTGGAAGAATCAGAGAGAGAGATGAAGAGAGAGAGAGAGATGACGCCAAAAAGTTAAAAGTCGCTGGAGAGTTAATTTCCTTTTAGGGCTTTCTAACTCTCTTATATCTCATTAATGGGCCCAAGTCATTAGACTAATGGTTCATTAATCTTTTGGGCCCAAAATACAAATCAGACAAAAGCCTGTATTTGTCTGGCCCAAAACTCTGATTCAATACAATAAATGCCATTGCATCTTACCGTATTAATTCCATTTAACTTTCCCGTTAGCTATGGTGTGTGACCCTTTGGGATCATACAATACTGGTAATAAGTCCTAAACTTATAGATCATGAGCGGACTCTAGCAAGCCATCATGATCACCCAGTATTTATGACTTATGTCTGATCTCGACACTTATCATACTTTCTAGAGATAGTACGGGTAGATTTCAGGACATTCCCAACAATCTCCCACTTGTACTGGAATCCTACAAAGGACATTCCCAACAATCTTCCGATTGTACTGGAATCCTACATTCCCTAATCCTTTTGTCTCAATATCTCGATCTGGCATAAGGCAAGATGCGTGTCATCCTTATATAGCCAGACCATGTTTATCGGACCAGATTTGATACTGACTATTCAAACGACTTGGGCAAGTCCGTTTGGGAATGGCCATTCTCTTACCAGCTATCAAATCTCCGATTGGCCTAGAGATATTACCTCCGTTAAACGGCAGGGACAAATCCCATCTTGTTCCATCACTATGAACTACACACTTCATAATACACCCAACCAAGGTCCGTATAGCTCCCAGTTACGAAACAGCGTTAGACAATGATCAAAGCGCATTACTCCATGTGCAGCCACATGCATGCGAACTCAGGTCTAAGGACTATACTATATAGTCGTATATGAGAACTTCTTATGACACAGATATTAATATCTTGCAGAGTTCTCATCAGCGGGCCATGTCCGGTCTATGACCCCTCGAAACTTGGTCATAAGTCTCAACACAATCTAGTCTCAACAGGTTGTTGGTGTTCCAATTTCAACAACCTTCGACTATGGACACTATGATTTACGTCACTTCGTTAAATATGGGGTTTCAGGATCAAGTCTACTCATGTACTTCGATGGCCCATATATAATGACATGAATCATTTTGGAACGATTATTTACATCACAGTTAAAATAATCCAGAAATCATTAGATTTCATGAACATAAAATATTATGTTTACATGAACCATTCAAAATAACTAAGTAAAGCCCTTTACAAACTCCCACTGAAATTAAGACTACATCTTAATTTCACTCATCCTACAGCTACAGTCCGCGACTCGTGCTTAGGCATAAGGAGTAGCTTCGTTAATAGATTAGCAACGTTTTCATTCGATGAAACTTGCTTATCTACTTAACACCTCTGTCATTTATCTCACGGAGTAGGTTATACCTATCCTCAAGGTGTTTGGACCTCTGATGTGCAGCTAGCCTCATCTATGCTGTGAATCACATCAAGTTCAGTGATGAACTCTTCTATCCAAACAACCTCTTTCGCTGCTTCTCAAGTTGCGAAATGTCCAGCTTAAGTCATGGAGTCAGCTACAGTGCCTTGCACCGCCAGATAGACACAAGATATAGCCGGACTGTGACCAGGAATTATCTTTGTCTATTGGAAACTTGCCTTTCAGACTCTATCGACTTGTAGCACCTCACTTTCTCCGTAAATCAAGAACTTATCCTTAGTATTCCTCAAATACTTTAGGATATTCTATACGGCAATCCAGTGATTCTTTGCTGGATTTGACTGGTCTTTACTTGTCTTGCTTAACATTAAAGCAACATCAAAACAAGTACGTGTCATGGCATACATGATAGATCCAATTGCCGTCGCATATGGAATCCTATCCATGCATTCAAGCTCAGCAGATATCGCAGGATACTGTATCTTGCTTAATAAATTTCCATGTGACATTGGCATAAATCCCTTCTTGGATTGCTGATTACGTGTAGGACTTTGTCAATTTAAAAATCCTGACTTTGTCCTACTAGCTCTTTTGGATCTCTATCTTTAGATCCAAAATCCAAGAACTACGTGGCTTTACCCATGTCAATCATACAATAACTCCCAAGCCAGTCCTTTACCGACTGCAGCATTGGAACGTTATTTCCGAGAATCAGTATGTCATCGACATACATTATGAGAAATGCAATATTGCTCCCACTTATCTTTTAGTAAACGCACAGTTCCACTTCGTTCCTGTTCAAGTCAAAACCTTGACTACTTTAACAGAACGAAGATTCCAACTCCGATATGTTTGCTTCCATCCATGAATGGATCAATGAAGCCAACTTATACAAAGTGTAATTTTTTTCGGAGTTTGGGCTCACTTTCGCTTCTTTGAATTTCACAGATTCGTCGCTTTCAATGATCATCAGATCATGCGAACTTTCAATGATCATCAGGTTCAACTAATGACGAGAAATCACTCTCGGATTAGTGACTGATTCATTCATATCTGCGAACTTCAGGCTCTACAGGTGTAGATTCTACAGAAATCTGTAAATCCATCCGATGCTCTCCCTCAACAGGTTGAGCAGCCTCCTGTATTTCTCGAATTTCTTCGAGTTATACTTTTACTCCCACTGTTCTTCTTGGAAAGTAACTTCCCTTCTTAGAAAACAGATTGGACGTAAAAGTAACAAGCCTTGGTTTCCCTAGGACAACCAGCGAAGTAGCATAACTACAAATACTCAGTAAAGACTAATTTGGATCGATTCCAATCCACATTTACGTGGTGTCTTTCAACTGATATTGGTGGAACTCTTCAGCGTAAACTTAGATATTTCTAGAGCGTTATTCTTAAAGAATATCATGGAAGATTCGTGTGACTCATCTTTAATCATTTCTAATAAGATCTGATTCATTCTCACAGAAACACCTCTAGGTTTTCAGGAGAAATGAGCTGTGAAACGACTTCACACTCACTCAGATGATCACACAATCAATGACTTAAGTATTCTCACTCGTGATCTAATCCAGAGTCTTAATACTTCTGTCATTCAGTTTCTATACTTCATTCTAGAACTCTTTCGACCATGTCAAAGAATTCCAACTTGTGTCTCATCATGTGAACACATTCACTCTCACTGAAGTAATCAGTAGAGACAATGAAGTACAGGAAATTTTCTCTGGCATTATTGCTCATCGGACCACATACATTTGTATGTTTAATCTCCAATAAGCCTTTGGGCTTTTCTCTAGCTCGGCTAAGATGGGCCCTTTGTCTTTTGGTCTAGTAAGCAGAATTCAAGTCTCATAAGATATCCATTCAAATGAGCCCAAAAGTCCATAACTATGGGGTTTCTGAATCTGACTTACTCTCTTTGACCAAAACATTTATGCCAAGAAAAATCAGGTTTAATTCATTAGATTTAAACCAATTGCAGTATTTATGTTACATCTTAGGCACTCTTTGGTTTAATACATAAAACCCATTCCTTGAATAGGGTGCTACAATTAATTTTTCATTAATGTCAAAAGAACAAACTTGTCTTTTATCAAAATGAAAAACATTCAAATTCTTACAAGAAATTGAAAGACAACTCTGCTTAAAGCAGGTACATTGTAGCAATTACTTAATAAAACCAAGCCTCAAAGGCATCTACAAGTGAAAACCCTATGGCTGAAGCAGCATCCCAAGCTCCTTCCAGACACGCAGTTCCACTTGCCCTTCCTTCAACGTTCTACTGTTGCTCAGGCTCTGCATATTATAACAAATATCAGTGCCACAACCAGTATCCAATACCTATAAGGTATAACTTGAAGTAATAACATGAATACCTGAGGAAGTAGTCTCATACATCAACTTTAACTCCTCATAATCTTCCATGAATTTAATGCAATCTCTCTTCCAATGCCCAGTCTCTTTACAGTAGCAGCACTTACCAACGTAAGAGGTATCTGACTCGGGCTCAGAAGACACACGCTTGCCATGATTCAAAATCTGGACAACTTTGTCTTCACACTTGTCAGCATTAGGTTTAGTAAACCTACCCTTCTCGTTCATGAGATTGTACAGGGTACTCTTCACGTTTGGCTCAACTGTCTTGAGCATGTCATGCAGTTCAGTCAACGTCTTCGTTAAGCCTTTCTTGATATAGTCCCTTACGAACTTATCATAGCTTGACGGCAGTGACTGCAGAATGATATCAGTTGCCAATTCTTGGCTAACTGGATAATCCAGTTTCCTCAGGTTATCAACGTAACCCATCATTTTACTGATATGAGGACTTACTGGATGATCATTTGGTAGCTTGCAGCTAGTGAGAGATTTAACCAACTGGTATCTCTCCACTCTAACCTGCTCCTGAAATTTCAATTTCAGGCTGCTGATCATCTCTATTGGCGACTCCATGTTCTCATATTGCTTCCGCAACTCTGAGTCCATGTTAGCCAATATCAGACCACGCACATCTACCGCATCATTATAATGCTTATTCCAAGCATTATATACTGCATGACTGGCTTTGGATCCGATCCTCTCGGGGAGAGCTTTCTCAAGGACATAGTCCTTTCTCTCATGCCTGAGAACTAGTCTCAGGTTCCGCGACCAAGTCAAGAAATTTGATCCGTTCAGTTTGTCCATCTCAAGGACATACCGGATCGAGAAAGTGTTTTGATTGTTTGTGCTTGTCATAGCTGAAATTTAGAGATAAATAGAGTTTTAGTTATTAAGTTCATAAAAGAGTAATCTTAACAACTTATAAGAAAACTCGCATCGTATTCAAAATTTCTTTGTTTAACCTCATATGAATACAATGATTCCGAGACCCATGTTTAGCTAAATCCAAAGTGGGCCACTGGCCGTCACCCAGAATTAGCTTTACTTGGTAAGCATACACACAGCTAGTTATAACCAATAACTCTCGGTTGTGAATTGGACCCGAGGCCCAAATTCACCAGATGTCTCAAGGCCCGGGACTCCCGATGGCCCAGTCAAGGAAACCAATCTCTTACAGCCAAATAATCACTAAAATCTGGGACTCCCAATGAAATTAGTGACTATATACTACTTTACTTACGCGAAAACAGACACCTCACACTGTAAGCCATATCTGTAATCAAATAAGCGTTAAGTAGCTGACAAGATTGGGCAAGACATCCAAGCTTGATATTGTTTTTGAGGATTTTTTAAGTTTTATTTCCAAAAATAGAAGATTACTATTTTGGGAAACTTTCTTATTTTAGAAACTTTCTAAATTTAGTAACTTACTAAAAATAGAAATTTCTAATTTAATATTTTTATAAATATTTTGGGTTGGGTCACAAATTATAGGCCCAATTCTTGGCCCAAGACCATAGAATTCCAGCTGGCCCAATAATTTGACATAACCGAGTCGGTTTATTAATTCGGGTCCAAGACCAAATTAACTATCAAAACCATCGGTTATTTACTAAACCAGACCAGCTCTAAATTATTTGGTCCAACCAAATCAAACTTAGACCAGCCTTCGGTTTAGGTTAAAATTCAATTTTATGAATTTAAATCCGGTTTAACCAGAAATAAAATTATTTCCAGCAAACCGCGATTTGGGTTAACCGCTTGAACCACCAATAAATTGGATCGGTTCAGTTAAATCCAAAACCGGGAAGAAACACCTAGTGTTTTAGCCAATTTGATTTAACTTGCGGTTTAGGGCTTTAAACACACAATTAACCGCCAATTAAATGGACCGGTTAAATCGGTGTGGTTTTGGGCAACGAACCGCGAAGCTCGGTATAACCGATTGACTATTCGCGGGACGTAAAATTTTAACGGGCCAAACGATCGGATCCATGATCGGGTCATGGACCCACGATCCAACCCTAGGCCCATCACGATCGATCATCGATCACCACGATCTCACGATCGTGAAGATGAGCCATTGATGATCGCAAGCCCACACCTCACGGCCCATTAACATGACTTGATCCCATCGACCACGCGATCTTTTGCAGCGCACGGCAGCCGCACACAAGGCACACGCACAAAGTCCATTAGAATGACTTTAAATTATAGAATGACTGGTTCAATTAGAGAATGACTTTATCGCATCATCTTTAGCAACGTAATAGCTACGTTTTAGATTTAGTTATTAATTGCACCTCACGTGTATACATCCCATTCAAGCGATCATGTGTATACACGCATCATTAAATTATCAACATATTCATAACAAGCGATCGCACTATTCAATAATTGAACAATAACATTCGGCCAATAACATAACTTTTCAATCAGCCGATTTTAAAACTGAATCACATTCGATTATGAGTAACTTGGCCGAGACCAAAAATTCAAAGATTTTCAATAATCAATTTTCAATCAAAATCAATTAATCAATTAATCAATTTTCATATGATCCAATTTCACAAGAAACCTAAAACCTGGCTCTGATACCACTGAAGGATTATGGGTGTTTTTCCAAGGTTCAATTCCCAATTGCAACCTAACACAAATCCTTAATAGATCTAGGTTCTTGCAAAACGAATCATAAAACAAACCTGATCTTTACCTTTGCAGCGGAAATTGGTGGTAATGACAAGATCAGCTAGAACAGATGGATCACCTATTCCTCCTTGAGTATCCACACTCTTACAAGCACGGGACGGCTGCTAGACCAAAGAGCTGGAAGAATCAGAGAGAGAGATGAAGAGAGAGAGAGAGAGATGACGCCAAAAAGTTAAAAGTCGCTGGAGAGTTAATTTCCTTTTAGGGCTTTCTAACTCTCTTATATCTCATTAATGGGCCCAAGTCATTAGACTAATGGTTCATTAATCTTTTGGGCCCAAAATACAAATCAGACAAAAGCCTGTATTTGTCTGGCCCAAAACTCTGATTCAATACAATAAATGCCATTGCATCTTACCGTATTAATTCCATTTAACTTTCCCGTTAGCTATGGTGTGTGACCCTTTGGGATCATACAATACTGGTAATAAGTCCTAAACTTATAGATCATGAGCGGACTCTAGCAAGCCATCATGATCACCCAGTATTTATGACTTATGTCTGATCTCGACACTTATCATACTTTCTAGAGATAGTACGGGTAGATTTCAGGACATTCCCAACAAGAACATGATCATAGGCTGTGCCAAACACATCAAAGGAATCCGACCCAAAGATTACCAAGCCCCTAAGTGAGAAATTAAAATCAAGATTAAGGTGAGACTAGTAATGAATCCTCTCAATACCTGGTTAGATATGGGTGTCCTTGGTAGGTTGATCTGTTTGGGGTTTTCTAATAGTCATAGAGGCTCTGCAAGTCTGTCCAATGGTCACTTAGTTCCTGTTCAAGCGAAAACTTTCCTCGAAAAATCATAGTTTCATACTGAATAAAACAATTTTGAAAAACAAAGGACTGACTCTAAGAAAACAAAAGCGTGCGTCAGTAGCGACCTCTCCCACACTTAAACTACACTGTCCCCAGTGTAATCAAAGCATGAGCTCGGTGAAAACAGATAATCAAATTGAAAAGAGTCTGGAAAATCAGAGTTACGTACCTCTCGTCGCACTGTGTCGATCGATGCTATGCATCGATCGACGCAAGGCGCATTTGCTCGATTCATTGATGTAATTGCACTATGTCGATCGATGCTAGGCGATTTTTTACTTGTTCTCTCGGCTGAAAACACCAAAACGAAAAAAAAATCAAAGTAACAAACACCTAAAAATGAAAAATAAAAACGAAAACTGACTCTATAGTGGGTTGCCTCCCACTCAGCGCTTGTTTTTAGTCATTAGCTTGACTATGGGACACAGATTTGACTCATGGCGGTTTCAACAGAGACTTTGAGTGTCTCTGTGAATGTCTCCTCATCCAAGGTGGCGTATATGCTGTCGGATCATGAGGTTTCCCAAGGAAAGAGTAAACAGAATCAGGGCGGGAGCGAAACTTGGGTGGGATACTACGTTTTCCTGCATTCAAAGCAATGCAGTTATGAGGTTTAAGCTTAGATGATTTGTATCTTACCTTTGGTGGAAATGAGATGTCTGGAGCTTTTTTCTTAACAGCAGTTGCAGGTACTGAAGATGTTAGAGCAGGTTCAAGAGGAACCACCATCTCTTTTTCTCCAATTGGAACCTCTGGTTCAACCTCAACACTGGAGCTCTTTCCATCAATGGTGGCTCTCTGCTTCCTGTCCATCTTGAACTGTAATGGCTTATCTCCCAGTTGGAGATCAATCAGACCACATCTCACATCTATCACAGCTCCAACAGTAGCTAAGAATGATCTCCCAAGCAGAATAGGATCATCTGGTTCAATCTCATACTTCAGCACTACAAAGTCCGTTGGAATCAAGTAGTTTCCAACTCTGATATGTACATCCTCGAGAACTCCTTCAGAGTACCTCTTTGATCGATCAGCTAGGATAAGAGAGATCCTAGTAGGCTGGAATTCCATCATTCCCAATCTCACAGCAACTGAGTACAGCATTAGATTCACACAAGATCCTAAATCACACAGAGAACGCTTGAATCTGTCCTTAGAGATGGAACAGTCTAGCATAAAGGCTCCTGGGTCTGGTATCTTCTCTATGATCTGAATCAGCTTCTTTTCCATCACTTTCGTGCAGTTAGCCACTTCTAGCTTCTGTTTATACGGTTTAGAAACCTTAGGATATGGCACAGAGGGCTTATAGACTCGTTCTAGGACTGTTGCAGGTTTCTGATCTCGTCTGCGATTTGTGTCGATCGATGCATAAAGCGTGTCGATCAACACAAGGCGATTTTGTACATATTCATCAGACACATCGGGCTTGCATCGATCGACATCAAGTGTGTGTCGATCGATGCATGTCTCAGACAGACAAAATTCTTCCAAAAAATCTGAGATTATGCTCTCTTCTTCTCCTAGCAACTCAGTCTCATCTCCAGTGCTCACATCATTGACGTATTGCTTCCGTTCAGCTTTCTCAGCTTCATTTTGCTTCTATATTGCTTGAGATGTATGTTGGACTTGAACATCTAGTCTCTTCACATGAGTGCTCAAAGATTCAAACTTCCCATTCAGATTTTCATGCATAGCATCCAGCTTCCTGTCCAAGTCTACAGCAGTCTTAGTCTGATCCTCTAGCAACTGCTCCATCATGGCTTCCATCTTACTCTCATAAGCATTAGCAGCAGGAGGTGTCTGATAAGAAGATGATCCATAGGTTCTCTGATAAGAATTACCTTGCTGATAAGGCTTCTGATAACCAGCAATCTGTCCATATACAGAAGAGTTCTTATTGCTTGTGAAAGTACTCTTCTGTCCACCATTAAAGAACTTGTCACCTTGCTGATTACCAAACCTGTTTCCTTGGAATCCAGAGCCACTGATGTAGTTCAAATCTTTTTCCTGCTTTTCCAATAACTGCTCCATCATGCTTATCAGCTTATCAGACTGTGTATTTTGAGGAGGAACATGCTGATATAATGGAGATTCATAATCTCTGGTGAATGAATAAGAACCATAGCCTCTGCAGAATGAGTTATTCTGCTGATTTTCCAACATTCGTTCCATCATTCCCATCATCTTACGCACTGTGTCGATCGATGCAAAGCAGTGTCGATCGATGCAAAGGCGAAGATGTGTCGATCGATGCAAGGGCGAAGATGTGTCGATCAACACACATGACCGTGTCGATCGATGCAAGGCGATTACACGCGTACCTGAAACGCAAGAAACAGAAAAAAAAACAAAAAGGAAAAACCTAGTCTAAACCCTAAGTTCAAATCTATTGAAGACTCAAAAGAGTCCCCGGCAACGGCGCCAAAAACTTGATAGGGTCAGGTTTTAATCTTATTCTACTGCAAGTGCACAGTTATGCAATTATAGTATATAGGGTATCGAAATCCACAAGGACTCTGGACAACGATAGATTTAAGAACGATCAAGTTAAACTAGGTGAAAGTAGTGAGAAAGCAGTAAATCAGACAGCAGAAAGTAAACCAAGCGAGTTTGTGAGCAAGGAAGCGAAGGCGTTAAGTATAGGAAGTTCTCAGGAAATCAGGAACACAGGCAATCAATCAAGCGGGATCTAATTAGGAACTGTTCTAGAACTCAAACACAGATATATAACTAACCAATTGTCGTTGTGAGAATTCTCTAAGTCTAATAGCAGAAATCCAAATGTCTTTGTAATTCCTAACAGATTAAACCAGCTTTAAGATTAAGTTCATATTCACAATTCAATTAAACCAAATTCCTTTGCGAGTAAATCAAATTGCTCATCTAGGTTCTTTCTAGCTAATTAACCAACTGTCGTTGTATCAATCAACCTAAAATCATAAATCTGGATAGCTACTTCAGATTAAGCATTAAAAACAACCCTAGACGAAGAACTAGAAAGTATGAATCCCTAACAGATTGATTAACCTATAATTCCATGAAATTCCTAATGAGAATCCCTAAACCCAACAGGTAATCTACTCAGACATGATCATCGAGACAGAAAACATCATGAATAGAAAACCAAATATCATAAAATCAAGTAAATAACTGGGGTTCGAAATCAAGTCTCTTTCGAGAACAGGATCAGCCCCTCAACTCTATCTGAAAGCGTAAGTAAAAGCGTAGGTAAAAGCGTAGCCTAAACAATGGCTGAAAAACCCTAATATAATGATCTAATTACGGCTGGGGCTTCTTTGTAATTATGAAAAACTTATGGGCAAAAGTGCAAATTCCATAAGTCTTCATTAAACGCTCGCGAGCAGTCTGTGTCGGCCTTGTGTCGATCGTTGCACAAGATGTGTCGATCGACACAGGTCTGTGAAATCGACAGTGAAGTCTATCTCTCGGGTCAATACTCCAAAATGCTCTAAAATGCGCTATAATGTCCAAATCCGCTCCAAACGTGCCTAGACCTGAAAACATAGATAATAGGACTCCAAAGGACTCTAAACGATTCGATAACAAGACATATACCATGGTTAAAAACCCTAAAATCCATGGTATATCAAATATCGAACCAAAGAAAATTGTTTTTCCCCCTTCTTTTGGACAACTGAAAGTCTGAAACCAATCAAACAAACATATAACTCTGCAACTCTTTTGACGAAAAATCTTGAAAAAGGTATGTTTGGCTTATAAAAGAACACGTAGCTTTACGAAAGACCACAAATGCAAGAGTTGCAATGTCGAAACTTGCAGTTGCAGAGCACATATATATATCTCCGTTTTGAATTTTCACTGTTTCTGATTGGCTGATTGTTATGTGTTTAGGTCTTAAAGTCTTTGTTCATGATTTCTTATGGAAACAACCTTTATTGACAGAGCGTGTGGTTTTAAGACAATTATTACTGTCTTGAACAATACAAACGTACTTACAGACAAAGTCAGAGAGACTGTGTGTATCTGTTTGCATGGCGTAGAAGAAAGCATGCACTATGAAACTCATCATGTAGTCATGCTTTTACATCGTTTCTACTCCTCGAAAAACTTTAATTTATTTTAATTTATTTTTGTGTCGGAGCACTTTTCCTATAACTCCGTCCAAAAATTAAATCATCTCATTGTTCAAACCCAATAGTAAGGAAGAACAGTGCATCACGGCATGGTCCACACCCACCTTCACAACAAAGAGAAAAATATGATTAATGTAAATTAATGATATTAAAAATGAAAAATAAAAACAAATCTCCGAAAATGAAAGAAATTTCAAGAGTATTCAGATTTAACGTTATCATATCAAAGAGATTTTAAAAAATAGACTTAGTTCTCCTGATATAAATATATATGCCTTATGCAAAAAAGATCCATCTTGAATGATTGTACTGAACCCTAGTTCCAGAGCAGAGAAATCAATTCCGATTTTGAACTCTAAAATTAGTAAAAATGACTGCGTTTTCCGGTAAAATTGCCTTTAGATCTTTTAGTTTGAATTACCCAGTCCACAATCTCGATTAATTTACTCAATTAATCCTTGTGGAAGCTCGGCTTCAACAATTGGCGATGTATGTGGGGACTTTGGGTATATTCATACGACCAAAAAAAGATCAGAGCTGATAGATAAAGTTGTTATGGACCTAATTCAAGCCCATTAAGAGACTTGGGCCACGAAAATCCTACAAGAGAGAAGAATAGGCCTTGAAAGTTTTGGTGCAATGAATCTACAAAAATTTATTGGCCCAAACCCAAGGGGCTTTTAAATGGACTCTACAAGTGTAAGATGGATGTTAAAATGAAGTGTATTTGGCCAACATCTGGAGAGAAGGCGTGGCACAAGATGGGAGAAGAGAGGAGACAAATGGAGGGTGGAGATCACTCCACTTTTGCTATAAAAAGAGGCCTTTATGTAACGCCCCTTTCCCATTATCCGCAGACCGTCGAGCTGATCGGTCAACAATCAAACAAGAACATGACCGATTGAACCCGAGCAAGTCAACAGGAAAGGTTCGCCACAGGACGAATCCAGAGATAGATCGGTTTGAGACAAAGGCTCGCACTAATCCATCTTTGACCTCGTCATCCTCATTTCCAGAGTACAAAGCTGTACAACTTGTACTACTTCAATGAGTTGTGTCGGTTCGGACTAAATACAATATCAGGGAAGCAAATTCATTTTTGAGTAATCAAACGTTAAGCACAACGTTTAATAGATTTTTACAAACATTTGCCATTCCAAAACACACAATTAAACTAAACCGAGAAAACACCACAAAATACCGAATCAAAATCCTGCCACAAGAAATCCCGAAACTACACCGAGGACCTCCCGCGTCCATCGCTGCTAAACCTGTAAAACACAAAAGAGTAATGAGCGATCTAAGATCACCCAGTGAATCGACTCCCCACTAACGGCTTCTAATCTATCTAGCGTCTACAGTTTCCGTATATAGATTAATTCATACTCGTTCTTAGTACTTACATATGCATAATGATCCTAACCATGCGACGTCTATATGAATGCATCACTCAATTATCACTAACAACTTAACGGCACGCAATTGATTTACATTTTAAGTCCTAATATCTTAACATGCATTTCTAATCCCTATCCGGTTTATCTTAAATCAGCCATCCAGTTAATCAATCACATTCGAACAAGGTATGCAAATCCGAAGACTACAGTTTCTTGGTTCCCGGTCTATATGCATTGACTAACTAAAGGTTCTGAACCGACTCACAGTGAGATAAGCGCGGAATGACGGATCTGACGCGGTATGAATCCCAAGACCTCCGAACTGAAATCCGAATCTCCCGGCTGCACGAACACGAACCCCGAGGCTTCCTGAACACCCAAACACGAACCGCAAGTCGCAAACTGGCCGGAGTCAATGTGTTGACTGGCGTTGACTGGCATTGACCGGCCGGTTGACTCTGACTCCGGTTGACCGTTGACCTTGACTTGAACCGATTGACTTCCCAAATTAAACCGGTTGAACCACTGAACCAGCTGAACCGATCAAACCACTTCCAATCGAACCAGTTAGGTTAAACCGGTTGAAATTAAACTGTTGACTTGTTTAACCCAACTTTGACCGTGGTTTAACCAGCCCTAAACCAACTCTAATTTCAGATCCAATCCACTCAATCCAACCCTTGAAGAACCGGCTTCAATCTGACGGCAGCGAGGCTTCTCCGGTGACCGGCTCCGGCGTTGACCGCGGCGAAGCTGCATTGACCACGACGGAGATGACTTTTTCGGCAGCTTCTGCTGAGTTCAGGCGATGGAGAGCACCTTTAGGTCCATCCTGAAGCTTCTGAGAGGCGAGAGAGAGCTTGAAACACCAAGGTAAGAGAGAGAACAAGGAGAACCTCGCCGGTGGCGGTTCTCCGGCCAGATTCCGGCAACATCCAGCGACGGCGACGGCAAGGAAGAGGTGGCGGTTGAAGCTGAGATCAAGAGGAGTCTATTGGCTTTTACAGAAGTGAATTTGGGTTTGTAGATTGAAAGTTAAAGGCTTTCTTGCTCACCAAGCTATGAAGAGCATACTAGGGTTTTTAAGGTTTCTTTTGAAGATTCAAGGAGATTGATGAGTTTCTGGGTTTGTTCTTTGCATGTGTTTATCAGAGAGAGAGAGAGAGAGAACCGAGTGGGAGAGGCTAGAGTGTAGGTTGAGTGTTTGGTTAGATGAAATGAATGTGATTAGATGGGTTTCTTGCATGAAAAATGGTTCATTGCATCATCTTCATGCAATGCATCCGATAGGATAGAGGTGGCGCCATTCCTCATGAGACATCTGTCTCTAATGAGTGTTTTAGTTGCCAAAAACCCCTCCTAAACCGTCCTTAACCAATGCTTATCCCGACTTAACCCATTGCTTCGGTTTCCTTCGATTTCATGTTTAATATTTTAAAAAACCTTCTAAACGTTCCCATAAATCTTCAAATCCTAAAAATCAGATTCTCCATACTATAAGACGAATTTAGAAAGTTGAATCACTCCATTTGGGCTTACGTGGCTCCGATTATGAATTTTTGAAGTTTCTTCGGGTTTATTGGTTTCCATTCCCGATAAGCCGAAAACATATTTTTGTTTTGTTTCTTACAATTCTGGTCTTGTAAATGTTCTTTATGTTGTGAAACATGAACATTTGGCCCGTCATAGCTTCCGTCTCGAACTTTGGCAAATTACCAGTGATAGGTCAAGAATTAATCTCTATACTAACTGCAAGTGCACAGTGATGTAGTTGTAGTACTTAGGGTATCGAATCCACAGGGACTCCGGTCAATGATAGATTAAAAACGATAAAGATTAAACTAGGTGAAAGTAATGAGAAAGCAGTAAATCAAGCAAGCAGAAAAGTAAATAGATCGGTTGTAAGCGAGGAAGCGAAGGCGTTAAGTCTAGGGAGTTCTCAGGAAATCAGGAACACAATCAATCAATCAAACGGGATCTAATTAGGAACTGTTCTAGAACTCAAACACAAATATAGAATTAACCAGGTGTCGTTGCGAGAATTCTCTAAGTCCAAGTGCAGCAATCCAAATTCCTTTGCAATTACTAACAGATTAAACCAGATTTAATTCTAAGTTCGATATGTTCACAATTAAACTAAACCAAATTCCTTTGCGAGTAATTCAATTGCTCATCTAGGTTCTTTCTAGCTAATTAACCAACTGTCGTTGCATCAATAAACCTAACATCATAAATCTAAGTGGTCAGTTCAGATTAAGCATTAAGAACAATCCTATACGAAGAATTAGAAAGTATGAATCCCTAACAGATTGATTAACCTAATATTCCGTGAAATCCCTAGTGAGAATCCCTAAACCTAACAGGTAAACTAGTCAGACATGTTCATCGAAACAGAAGACATCATGAATAGAAAACCAAATATCATATAACAGAATAAAGAACTGGGGTTCGAAATCAAGTCTCTTTCGAGAACAAGATCAGCCCCTAAAACTCTCTCTGAATAAAATAAAGCGTAAGTAAAGCGTTGCCTAAACAATGGCTTAAAAACCCTAATATAATGATCTAAAGTCGGCTGGGGCTTCTTTGTAATTATAGAAACTTCTGGGCTTAAGTTGCAATATCCAAACTCTTCATAAAACTCGCCTAGAAAAGTCTGTCACGATCTTGTGTCGATCGATGCATATCTTGCAACGATCGACACACATGTCTGATCTGCTAAATGCTCCAAATAGCTCCAGAATGCGCCATAATGTCCAATTCCGCTCCAAACGTACCTAGACCTGAAAACATAGATAATAGGACTCCAAAGGATCTAAAAGAATCGATAAGAAGACATATACCATGGTTAAAAGCCCTAAAATCCATGGTATATCAACTCCCCCACACTTAGCTCTTGCTTGCCCTCAAGCAAGTTAAGAACCAAAATAAAACTCATTTCGTCTTAGGAACTTTCGCATTCACATTCACTTAGTAATCCAATGAAAACTTTCTTACAGAACTCAAGACCACAATACACTTCCCCCACACTTAGCAACTGTCCTAAGTAAACTCCACAATCACATTCACACATTCAAATTCACCCTACTGACTTCTGCGAGTATTTAAGTGCGGTCTCACCTAAGGAGTATTGATCAAAGGGCACATGGACTCTTACCTTGTCAGCTCTAGACCACCATACTATCTTTCTCTGGTCCCTCTCTTCTCTTTTCCCTTCCTTAACAACTGATTTTTCTCCACTGGGTATCATTTTATATTTTTTTATCAGTGTCCTTCCCGTTTTGGGGTGTACTTTGGACACATTCCATGGATCGCACAGGAGGTAATAGTGGTAGCTACCACTCCCGTGACCACTTCGGAGCTACTAGCTCATCCTCAGTTTATATTCTTTTTTTTTTTTACTTTATGGAAGGGGAGAAGGGAACCAAATATGACAGGTTTACAAGCTGTGTCAGAACTAACAAAGGAACCGACTCAAGGTATTCCAAGCCCTTAGGTGAGAAAATTAAGTCAGTATTAAGGTGAAGTCAGTAAAAGGATCCTCTGATACCTGAAGTGATATGGGTGTTCTCAGTAGGCTGATCCGTGTTGGGTTTTCTAACAGTCATAGAGGCTCTGCAAGTCTGTCCAATGGTTACTTAGTTCCTGTTCAAGCAAAAAATTTCCTCGAAAAATCATAGTTTCATACAGATTTTGACTCAATAAAACAATTTTGAAAAACAAAGGACTGACTCTAGCACGACCTCCCCCACACTTAAACTACACTGTCCCCAGTGTAATCAAGCTTAGGATCGATGAGAAAAGAAATCAAATTGAAATGAATATGAAAGTTGCAGAACACTTACTGTTGTCGTCCTGCATCGATCGATGCCACAAGGGTGTCGATCGATGCAAGGCGATTTTTTCCCGCGGTTACGTAGATAACCGATGTCTGAACCGCAATCAATTCGGCTAACCGTAAATCGCAATTGTGTCGACCGATACACTATGTGTGTCGATCGATGCAGTGCGATTCTGTCTGTTTCTATCGGCTCTGAACACACTTACACAGAAAAATCAAAATATCAAAACCAAAACGAAAAATGAAAACAAAAACGAACCTAACAGTGGGTTGCCTCCCACTCATCGCTTGTTTAAAGTCAATAGCTTGACTATGGAGAGGGATCAGACTCATGGGGGTTTCAACAGAGACTTGGAGTGTCTCTGTGAATATCTCTTCATCCAAGGTGGTGTATATGCATTATGATCATGAGGTCTCCCAAGGAAAGAATGAATAGAATCAGGGCGGGAGCGAAGCTTGGGTGGGATACTGCGTTTTCCTGCATTCAAAGTAATGCGGTCAGGAGGTTTAAGCTTAGATGATTTGTGCCTTACCTTTGGTGGAAATGAGATGTCTGGAGCTTTCTACTTAACAGCAGTTGCAGGATCATAAGATGTTAGTGAAGGAATGTTTAGATGAATCCTGATTCAATTCTCTGATTCAGATTATCCTAAACATGCGGATCTAGGTTCTCTTGATTAGAAACAATTGTTGATCTCACCTTTTACCTGTTTATGCAGCGGAAAGAGAGAACAGGTCAGAGATCAGCAGAACCACCAAGGGATGGATCCTCCAAAGGCTCACACACGCACACCGTCAGGAAAGAGGCTGCTAGACCACGAGGAGGGAGGCGCAGAGAGAGAGGAGGCTCGCGGCCAGGTTAGGGTTCGAGAGGAAAACAGACTCGAGTTTTATTTATAAAACTCGTCCGGTTCCTCTTGGGCCATTTGGCCCTAATACCAAATAACTCGAAGGCGTTCGCGCACTGTGTCGATCGACACACCTTGTACATCGATCGACACACAGTGGCCAAACCCTTTTATTCTCTCTAAGTACAGTAAATGCCTAGCACTTTTACCGTACTTCTGCTAAGCCGTTCCTATACCTTTCCTGTTAGCTTAGGCGTGTGACCCATATGGGATCATATAATAAAGGCAATAAGTCCAAGACTTATAGATCATGAGCGGACTCTAGCAAGCCATCATGACCCCCAGTATTATATGACTTATGTCTGATCATTGACATACTCTTACTTTCTAGAGACAGTACCGAGATTACTGGACACAATTCCAACAATCTCCCACTTGTACTGGAATCTCTGTATTCATAATCCTTTTGTCACAATATCTCGATTAGTCATAAGGCAAGATTGGTGTCATCCTTATAAAGCCTAATCTTGTTCATCGGACTCTGATTCGATACTGACAATCCAAACGACTCGGGACAGTCCGTTTGAGCATGGCCATGCATTTTCCAGTATTCAAATCTCCGATTGGCCTAGAGATATTCACTCCATTTATATTGGAGGGACAAATTCCGTCTTATTCCATCACTGTAAACTACTCATTTCATAATGTACCCAAACAAGGTCCTTATAACTATCGCAGAACGATAGCGTTAGACAATGATCAAAGTGCATCAGTCCATGTGCAGTCACATGCATGCGAACTCAGGTCTAAGGATTATACTCTATAGTCGTAGTGAGAATCTCTTATGACACATATATAAATATCCTGAAGAGTTCTCATAATCGGGTCTTGTCCGGTCGTATGTTCCCAACATACACCTATGTATTGACTTTGATGCCGAGCATCTATGACACACTGAGACTTTGTCATAAGTCACATACCAATCCAGTCTCCCACGGTTGTTGGTGTTCCAATTTCAACAACCTTCGACTAGGGACAGGATGATATAATCCATCTATCAAATATAGGGTCTCATGATCAAGCTAAATGACTTTGATGACTCAAGATCAAGTCACTTACTTCGATGACCTATAAAATGGTTTATATCACTTTGGAACGATTATTTCATCACAGTTAAAATAATCTTGAAATAATAATTTCATTAAACATAAAATGTTTTACAAGAACATATCAAATAACTAAATAAAAGCCCTCAAACTCCCACTCAAATTTAGATTACATTTCAATGTCTCTAATGCCTACAGCTTCAGTCAGAAACTCGAGCTTAGGCCTTGGGAGTGGCTTTGTCAACGGATCAGCGACGTTATCATCTGTCTGAACTCGGCTGATCTTGACTTCCTTTCTATTAATGATGTCACGTATCAAGTGAAATCTTCTTAGAACATGCTTGGATTTCTGGTGTGATCTTGGTTCCTTTGCCTGAGCTATAGCACCATTGTTGTCACAAAACAGTGCCAGAGGCTCAGTCGCATCTGGTATCACACCTAGTTCAATAATGAACTTTCGTATCCAAACAGCTTTCTTCGCAGCTTCTGAGGCGGCGATATATATTCAGCTTCTGTAGTGGAATCAGCAACGGTGTCTTGCTTGGAGCTTCTCCAACTGATTGCACCGCCATTCAGACAAAAGATATAACCGGACTGTGACCGGAAATCATCTTGGTCTGTCTGGAAACTTGCGTCCGTGAATCCACTGACTTTAAGCACATCACTTCCACCGTACACTAAGAACTTATCCTTAGTATGTCTTAGATACTTCAAGATATTCTTTACGACAATCCAATGGTTTTCACCTGGATTTGACTGGTATCTACTCGTCATGCTCAATGCATAAGCAACATCAGGACGAGTACAGATCATGGCATACATGATAGATCCTATTGCAGATGCATAAGGAATATTCTTCATGCGCTCAAGCTCAGCAGCCGTCGTAGGGCTCTGCTTCTTGCTTAGCGTTGTGCCATGTACCATTGGCGTGAAGCCCTTCTTGGAATCCTTCATGCTGAATCTTTGCAGGACTTTGTCAATGTATGAATCTTGACACAAGCCTATCAGCCTTCTAGATCTATCCCGGTAGATCCTGATTCCAAGAACGTATGCGGCTTCACCCATGTCTTTCATGGAAAAACAACTTCCAAGCCAGTCCTTTACGGACTTCAGCATTGGAATGTCGTTTCCGAGAAGCAGTATGTCATCGACATACAGAATAAGAAATACTATCTTGCTCCCACTAGTTTTCTTATACACGCATTGTTCTTCTTCGTTTCTGATGAAGTCAAATCGCTTGATCGCTTCATCAAAACGAAGATTCCAGCTCCTCGATGCTTGCTTCAATCCATAAATGGATTTATGAAGCTTGCATACTTTCCCAGCATTCTTTGGATCTATGTAACCGTCAGGTTGTGTCATATACACATCCTCTTCCAGAATACCATTCAGGAAGGCGGTTTTCACGTCCATCTGCCAAATTTCATAATCATGAAAAGCTGCAGTTGCTAGTAGAATCCGAATAGATTTCATCATAGCCACTGGTGAATAGGTTTCATCGTAATCCACACCGTGAACTTGTCTGAAACCTTTTGCCACCAACCTGGCTTTGTAAATCTGGACATTTCCATCCACGTCAATCTTCTTCTTGAAGATCCATTTGCACTCGATGGCTTTTACACCAGCGGGTAAGTCAACCAACGAAAACACTTGGTTGACCGACATGGAGTCCATTTCGGAATCAGTGGCCTTGCGCCACTTTGAGGAATCTGGGCCCATCATGGCTTGATTGAAGTTCGATGGTTCATCACCATCAATGATCAGAAGATCATGACAGTCAGTCACGAGGAATCCTTGATATCTCTCGGGTTCGTGACGGATCCTCCCGGATCTTCGAACTTCAGGTACTACAGGTTCAGGCTCTACAATTTATTGTAGGTCCTCCTGCTGCTCTTCCTCATTAGGTTGAGCAGTATCCTGTTCATCTTGAATTTCTTCAAGCAGTACCTTACTCCCACTGTCTTTCTTAGAGAGAAACTCCCTCTCAAGAAAGTTACAATCCCGGGCAACAAAGATCTTGTTCTCGGAACGTAGATAGAAGTAATAAGCCTTGGTTTCCCGTGGATAACCAATGAAATAGCATTTGTCAGATTTTGGTGTAAGCTTGTCTGAGATCAATCTCTTGACATAGGCTTCACAACCCCAAATTCTGAGATAAGACAGCACTGGAGCTTCTCCAGTCCATAATTCATATGGTGTCTTTGCTACTGCTTTCGATGGCGCTCTATTTAGAGTGAACACTGCTGTTAGCAGAGCATATCCCCAAAGGGATATTGGAAGGTCTGTGTGACTCATCATAGATCAAACCATATCCAATAAGGTCCGATTTCTCCTCTCAGACACACCATTCCATTGAGGTGTTCCGGGAGGAGTGAGTTGGGATACGATCCCACACTCTCTTAGATGATCACTGAATTCTTGGCTTAAGTATTCTCATCCTCGGTCGGACCGAAGAGCCTTAATGCTTTTACCAAGTTGGTTATGTACTTCATTTTGGAATTCTCTGAACTTCTCAAAAGATTCAGACTTATGTTTCATTAAATAAACATATCCATACCTACTGAAATCATCAGTGAAGGTAATGAAGTACTGATAGTTTCCTCTTGCATTTGTGGACATTGGGCCACACACGTCAGTGTGTATCAGGCCCAATAAGTCACTGGCCCTCTCGTTAGGTTTATTAAAGGGGGCCCGCGTCATTTTGCCCATTATGCAGGATTCGCATTTCTCACATGACTCAAAGTCAAATGAGCCAAGAAGTCCATTCGAATGGAGCCTCTTGATGCGTTTCTCGCTGATGTGCCCTAAACGACAATGCCATAGAAACGTTCGGTTCTCCTCATTAGGTTTGAACCGTTTGGTATTAATGTTATAAACTGGCGCGGATTGATCGAGTATGTAAAGCCCATTCGTAAGAGGGGCAGAACCATAGAACAAATTGTTGCGATTGAAGGAACATAATTTATTCTTAACTGAAAAATCATAACCTTCCAAATCCAACAAAGAAATTGAAATAATATTCCTGCTTATAGCAGGTACAAAATAACAATTATTGAGTTCTAAAATCAATCCCGAAGGTAAAGACAACAAGTATGTGCCTACAGCTAGTGCTGGAACTTTCGCTCCATTCCCAACTCGTAGCTCCACTTGTCCTTGCTTCAGCCTTCTACTGTTGCTGAGTGCCTGCATATTAGTACAAATATGAGCCCCACAACCAGTATCCATAACCCATGAGGTATTATCAGAAGTAGTTGTATTAACTTCTATAACAAAAATACCTGTCGAAGAAGTCTCGAGAGTCTTCTTCTTCAATTCCTTTAGACCTTCTTGGAATTTCTTACATTCTCTCCTCCAATGCCCTGGTTCTTTACAGAACCTGCATATGTCAGTTGGCCCAGCCTTGGACTTGGGCTTGGGCTTTGGCGTGTCCTTGTCCGCGACTTGGACAGCCTTGGCCTTTCCCTTATCCTTAGCAGAGGATTTCTTAAACCCCTTGCCCTTTTGCACCATAAGCACATTGGGGTCCTTGGCGGTTTTCCTCAAGTTGGGCTCTGCAGTCTTGAGCATTCCGTGAAGCTCAGGCAATGTCTTACTCAAGCCATGCATGTTAAAGTTCAGAATGAACTGATCATAGCTTGCAGGTAATGACTGCAGAATGATGTCGCAGGCAAGTTCTTGGCTGATAGGACAGTCGAGTTTCTGAAGATGATCGAGATAACCCATCATCTTCAAGACATGAGGACTCACTGCCGCATTCGCAGCCAACTTACAGTCTAAGAGGTTCTTAACAGTCTGAAACCTCTCAGTCCTTGCTTGCTCCTGAAAAAGCGATTTCAGGCTTGCCATTATCTCAATTGGTGACAACACACTCTCGAACTGCATTTGCAGCTCACCAGTCATTGTCGCCAACATAAGGCAATACACATCATTTTCATCTGACGAATGCTTTTCCCAAGCATTATGCAGAGTCCTGGCGGCATTGTTAGCAGGCCTCTCGGGGAGAGGATCACGAAGGACATAATCCTTCTTCTCCTGCTTGAGGACCAGCCTCAAGTTCCTTGACCACGTCAGGAAGTTCGTTCCAGTCAGCTTCTCCTTCTCGAGAACAGACCGGATTGAGAATGTGTTTTGTGTGCTTGTAGTAGTCATAGCTGAAATATATGAGATAAAAAGGTTATTAGTTATTATGTTCAATATGATTAATCTCGTATTATATTTAATATGATTAATCACGCATTATATTCAATAACATAAGTTACCCTCAATAGAATATAATGATTCCAAGATCCACATATAACTAAGATTAAAGTGGGCCACTGGCCGTCACCAAACCTCAGCTTATATCGGTAAGCCCTATGTCGGCTAATTATATCCGTGATATAACTCTTGGTTGTGAATCTGGGCCCGAGGCCCAATCCACTCTGATGTCTCAAGGCCCGGGACTCCCGATGGCCTAGTCAAGAAAACCAGACTATACAGTCATGTAATCATTAATGTCTGGGACTCCCAATGACATTTATGAATCACAAACCGTCTTATCCACGCAAAAGTAGACACCCTCACACTGTAAGGCCATGAATACAATTGAATGGGCTTCGACAGCTGACATAGACTGGGCAAGACATCCAACGCTTGATATTATTTGAGGTTCGTAGGTTTATTAAAATTTTATTCCCAAAATAGAAGATTACTATTTCGAGAAACTTTCTATTTTGGAAACCTACTATTTTAGGAAACTTTCTAAAATTGGAAACTTTCTAAAACCGGAAACTTTCTAACTTTAGAAATTTCTTTAAAATCCAAAACCCGCAAATCTAGAAACTTCTATTTTAAGAAACTTTCTAATTTCAAAATTTCGGAAACTTTAATTTAAAATCGACTTTATAATTTTATAAAATAAATTTTAAATTAATCTGAAGAAAGACTCAAATAATTGGCCCAATTGTTTTAACTTCTTGGCCCGAGGCCCAAGAATTGGTCCATGTCCAAGACATGACCCAATTGTCCAATTAAATGACATAACCGGTCTGGTTCATTAAAATTGGTCTAACCAAATTTTAATTACTACGATGACCACAATTGTCAACCGGTTATTTATTAAACCGGATTTTCTCAATTTATTTGGTCCAACCAAATCAAATTAGAAAATCTTGGTTTAGGCACAAAATCCAATTTTCGACTTTGGATTTCTTATCCCGGTTTAACCAGAACTTAATAAATTTATTAAGTCTGTTTATTAAACCGTGACGTTTTTAAGTTTTAATTAAATTAAACCGAGCCAAAACCCTAACCGCATCGATCGACGCTCTCAGCATCGATCCTGCATCGATCGTGCATCGATCCTGCATCGATCGATGCTCTCACGCGTGCACGAACGGTTAACAGATTTGGCCGAGAGATTCTCGCGAGATCCATGCGATCGTTTGATCGATCCATGCGATCGTGGTCAATCTCTCGCGGTTGCAACGATCGATCCATGCATTGCATCGATCGATGCAATGCGATCTCAGTCGATGCAAAAATCAGTTTAGGTCGCATACCAAATCAATATAGCTTGGTCATGCGATTTTTCAACTGTTTGTTTAGGATTCAATTCTTGTTTCTTAAGTGTATTAATCTTATCAGTAGATTGATTCAAAAACACCTCTTTAAACAATCCTAAACATGAATCTAAACAAGAAAAACCAGAACCAATGGCTCTGATACCACTGAAGGAATGTTTAGATGAATCCTGATTCAATTCTCTGATTCAGATTATCCTAAACATGCGGATCTAGGTTCTCTTGATTAGAAACAATTGTTGATCTCACCTTTTACCTGTTTATGCAGCGGAAAGAGAGAACAGGTCAGAGATCAGCAGAACCACCAAGGGATGGATCCTCCAAAGGCTCACACACGCACACCGTCAGGAAAGAGGCTGCTAGACCACGAGGAGGGAGGCGCAGAGAGAGAGGAGGCTCGCGGCCAGGTTAGGGTTCGAGAGGAAAACAGACTCGAGTTTTATTTATAAAACTCGTCCGGTTCCTCTTGGGCCATTTGGCCCAAATACCAAATAACTCGAAGGCGTTCGCGCACTGTGTCGATCGACACACCTTGTGCATCGATCGACACACAGTGGCCAAACCCTTTTATTCTCTCTAAGTACAGTAAATGCCTAGCACTTTTACCGTACTTCTGCTAAGCCGTTCCTATACCTTTCCTGTTAGCTTAGGCGTGTGACCCATATGGGATCATATAATAAAGGCAATAAGTCCAAGACTTATAGATCATGAGCGGACTCTAGCAAGCCATCATGACCCCCAGTATTATATGACTTATGTCTGATCATTGACATACTCTTACTTTCTAGAGACAGTACCGAGATTACTGGACACAATTCCAACAGTTAGAGCAAGTTCAGAATAAACTGCCATCTTCTCCTCTCAAATAGGAACCTCTGGTTCCACCTCAACACTGAAGCTATTTCCATCAATGGTGGCTCTCTGCTTCCTGTCCATCTTGAACTGTAATGGCTTATCTCCCAGTTGGAGATCAATCAGACCACGTCTCACATCTATCACAGCTCCAGCAGTAGTTAAGAATGATCTCCCAAGAAAAATAGGATCATCTAGTTCAATCTCATACTTCAGCACCACAAAGTCCGTTGGAATCAAGTAGTTTCCAAATCTGATATGTACATCCTCAAGAACTCCTTCAGGGTACCTCTTTGATCGATCAGCTAGGATAAGAGAGATCCTAGTAGGCTGGAATTCCATCATTCCCAATCTCACAGCAACTGAGTACGGCATTAGATTCACACAAGATCCTAAATCACACAGAGAACGCTTGAATCTGTCCTTTGATATACCATGGATTTTATGGCTTTTAACCATGGTATATGTGTTATTTATCGAGTCTTTTACTATGTTTTAGAGTCTTTTCAGGTGTTTATTAGGTACAAACACATTTGGAGCATATTTGGTGATTTAGACACTTTCTGGAGCTAATTGGAGTATTTGGCCGAGAGAGAGAGTTCACTGTCCGAAACAGAGAAAGGTGTCGATCGTTGCATTCCTAGCATCGATCGATGCACCAGCGAAATGGGCCAAAAGACGGTCTAATAAAGAATGATGAAACTGCAGTCCTTCCCAGAAGTTCCCAATATTTACAAAGAAGCCCCAAAACGTGTTTTAGGATTATAATTAGGTTTTACAGCCACTTGTTAGGCTAAGCTTTTCTTACGTTAAGTTTTGCTCAGAGAGAGTTGAGGGGCTGATCCTGATCTCGCAAGAGACTTGATTTTGAACCCCAGTTCTTATTTGATTTTATGATATTTGGTTTTCTACTTAAGATGTTTTCTGTTTCGATGAACATGTCTGAGTAGATCACCTGTTAGGTTGAAGGATTCTCATTAAGGAATTCAGAGAATTATAGTTTAATTAATCTGTAGAGATTCATATCTGCTAGTTCTTTATCTAAGTTGTTCTTAATGCTAAATCTGAAGTAGCTAATCAGAGTTATGATGTTAGGTTGATTAATTCAGCGGAAGTTGGTTAATTTAACTAGAAAGAATTTAGATAAGCAATTAAACTGTTCGCAAACGAAAGTTTGGTTCAGGTTAATTGTGAACATATCAAACTTGGAATTAATGCTAGTTTAATCTGTTAGTTCTCGCAAACGGAAGTTTGGTTTGCTGCACTTAGACTTAGAGAATTATCGCAAAGGAATTTGGTTAATTCTATATCAGTGTTTGAGTTCTAGAATAGTTATTGATTGGATCTAGATAGATTGATTGCTTGCGTTCCTGATTTCCTGAGAACTCCTGAAACCTAACGCTTTGCCCTCTTGCTTACAAACTCACTTGATTTACTTTGCTATTTCGTTTACTGTTTTCACATCTGCTTCGCTTAATTAAATCTGAATTACTAATAATCTATTGTGTGACTGAGAGTCCTCGTGGGATTCGATACCTTATATACTACGATTGCATTAACTGTGCACTTGCAGTAGAATAGGGATAAAACTAGACCTATCAAGTTTTTGGCGCCGTTGCCGGGGACTCTTTAAGTTCACCTATAGATTTAGTACTAGGATCTAGACTGAGCATTCTTTTTAATTTTCTTGTTTACTCACGTTTTTGAATTTTGGATTCGCAGGGATTCGCACTGCATCGATCGTTGCTCACATTGCAACGATCGACACAAGGCGAGAACAGCGATGCTGAGATCTGAGACGTTCAATAGGTTCCGCGCCATGGAACCTGTTATTTTGATTCGCGGTGAAAACGGCGTTTTACGAGACCAAGAGGGTCACATATGCAACGCAAAAGGTCAGAAAATAGATGGGAAAGGAAACCCCATCTTACCAGATTACCATGTATTGGTTGGGCAAGTAACTGAAATGCAGAGTAAGATAGATGACAACCACGACATCTTACTTAGGGAGAGACAGTTCCGAGCAGAGGCAAAAACTGGTAAATTTGCAGAGGTACATTACATGGCTGGAGCCGACTCTTATGGACATACCTTGGAACATCAGCAGAGACAGGGTTCTAGGCACACTCAAGGATCGAGAGACCATAATTATACTTCCCATCTGGCATCTCCTACACAAAGGAGCAAACTAGAGATGATGTTGGAGCAATCAATTGAAAGACAACAGCAGAACACAGCTTCTTTCAGCTCGAAGCTAGAGAACCTGTACACTAATTTGAATGAGAAATTTGAATCCTTGAGCACTCGCATGAAGCAGCTGGACACACAGATGGATCAAGTTCCAAGTTCTACCCCAACAAAGGATTCTCAAGAAGCTCATGACAGCAACATTCTCACTCAGGATAACACACAGATGGATCATGGATCAAGTCTAGCAGTTAAGGCTGTGGAATTTGTGGAAGACAGAGGGAGATTTGATGTTGGATTACCTGAGCTCGAAAGCTTCGATGCACCTGACTCAACAGAGATTGACATGGATCTTTTGACTTGGATAGTCCAGATTGAAGCGGTACCAAGCCAAGAAGAGAAATTTGAATCTGAGATAGCTGGAATGGACCGAGAAGCAGATAGACCCGAGACTGTAGTTGAAACACGAGTTGAGACGACAGCATCGATCGTTGCATCACGCGCACCGATCGTTGCACCTCGAAAGGAACCAGTTTCACCCATATCTCGAGAACCTGCTAAGGAAAAAGCCTACAAACCTCCGATACCATTCCCGAAAGCTCCCGTTAAATCTACAAATGAGATTCAGTGTACATTGGTGGTTGACAAGAAGATGATGGTTCCACAAGAGCCTATTCTAACATCTTCAAAGCCTAAAACTACTCATAAACAGAAGGCTCCGAACATCAAATCTCTACCAAAGGTAAAACATACATCCTCTAAGTCTAAACCTCCAGACTCCACTGTTTTGAATGCAGGAAAGAGCGTTAAAACACCCAAGTGTCAATCCCACCCTACATTCCTCCCCACATTCCTAGGACGACATCATGCTGCTACTGCTTACACCCCACCATGGATGATAAGGCATTCACAGAGACACTCAAAGTCTCTGTTGAAACCACCATAAGTTTGACCTCTTTTCCAAAAGTCAAGCTAATGACTTAAAACAAGCGCTGAGTGGGAGGCAACCCACTGTTAGGTTTAATTATTTTTCTTTTTCATTTTTGGTGTTTTTGTTAGGATTTTACGTTTGTTTTTGTTTCTGGTGAGTTTATGTTTGCAGGTCTCGGTTAAATCGCAGTGCAGCGATCGATGCATTTCTGCATTGATCGTCACAACACGAAAGTAATCGCATTGCAGCGATCGTTGCGGTCCTGAGCAACGATCGACTATACACGAAAATCGCCAAGTAACGGTCGATGCACTTAGTGCAACGGTCGATGCTGAGCGACAGAGGTAACCCGACAGACATAATTTCACCTTTTCAATTTTTATTTTCTTTTTACCAATCCTTCGCTGGACACTACTGGGGACAGTGTGTCTTAAGTGTGGGGGAGGTGCTACTGACTTTTGTTTTCTGTTTTCTTAAGAGTCAGTCCGTTTTTCAAAATTTTTGTTTTATTGAGTCAAAATTGTTTAAGTAAGAAACTATGATTTTCTGAGAAGATTTACAAGACTTGCAGGAACTTAAGTAACCATTGGGATGAAGTTGCAGGATCTATCTATGACTATTAGAAAACCCCATCACAGATCAACCTACTGGGAACACCCACATCACTTCAGGTATCAGAGGATCCTTTACTGACTTCAACCTTAATACTGACTTAGATTTCTCACCTAAGGGCTTGGTATGCTTTATGTCGGATTCCCTGTTAGTTCTGACACAGCCTGTAAACCTGTCCTATTTAGTCCCCTTCTCCCCTTCTATAAAGTAAAAAAAAAAAATAATAAACTGAGGATGAGTTAGTAACTCCGAAGTGGTCATGAGAATAGTAGCAAACACTATTATCTCTCATGTGATCCATGGAATGTGTCCAAAGTATACCCCATAACGGGAAGAACACTGATAAAAAAAATAAAATGATACCCAGTGGGGAAAAATCAGTTGTTAAAGAAGGGAAAGAGAAGAAAGGGACTAGAGAAAGATAGTATGGTGGTCTAGAGCTGATAAGGTAAGAATCCATGTGCCTTTAGATCGATACTCCTTAGGTGAGACCGCACTTAAATACTTGCAGAAGTCAGTAGGGAGAATTTGAATGCTTGAATGTGATTGTGGAGTTTACCTAGGACAGTTGCTAAGTGTGGGGGAAGTACATTGTGGTCTTGATATCCTGTGATTGATTCTTGCAGTGGTTTACTAAAGGGAATCTGAGTATTGTAGCTTCTAGGATGAAATGAGTTTCTGAAGAGTTTTCAAACCTCTTGACTACATTTGGTTCTTTGTCTTGCTTGAGGACAAGCAAGAGCTAAGTGTGGGGGAGTTGATATACCATGGATTTTATGGCTTTTAACCATGGTATATGTGTTATTTATCGAGTCTTTTACTATGTTTTAGAGTCTTTTCAGGTGTTTATTAGGTACAAACACATTTGGAGCATATTTGGTGATTTAGACACTTTCTGGAGCTAATTGGAGTATTTGGCCGAGAGAGAGAGAGTTCACTGTCCGAAACAGAGAAAGGTGTCGATCGTTGCATTCCTAGCATCGATCGATGCACCAGCGAAATGGGCCAAAAGACGGTCTAATAAAGAATGATGAAACTGCAGTCCTGCCCAGAAGTTCCCAATATTTACAAAGAAGCCCCAAAACGTGTTTTAGGATTATAATTAGGTTTTACAGCCACTTGTTAGGCTAAGCTTTTCTTACGTTAAGTTTTGCTCAGAGAGAGTTGAGGGGCTGATCCTGATCTCGCAAGAGACTTGATTTTGAACCCCAGTTCTTATTTGATTTTATGATATTTGGTTTTCTACTTAAGATGTTTTCTGTTTCGATGAACATGTCTGAGTAGATCACCTGTTAGGTTGAAGGATTCTCATTAAGGAATTCAGACAATTATAGTTTAATTAATCTGTAGAGATTCATATCTGCTAGTTCTTTATCTAAGTTGTTCTTAATGCTAAATCTGAAGTAGCTAATCAGAGTTATGATGTTAGGTTGATTAATTCAGCGGAAGTTGGTTAATTTAACTAGAAAGAATTTAGATAAGCAATTAAACTGTTCGCAAACGAAAGTTTGGTTCAGGTTAATTGTGAACATATCAAACTTGGAATTAATGCTAGTTTAATCTGTTAGTTCTCGCAAACGGAAGTTTGGTTTGCTGCACTTAGACTTAGAGAATTATCGCAAAGGAATTTGGTTAATTCTATATCAGTGTTTGAGTTCTAGAATAGTTATTGATTGGATCTAGATAGATTGATTGCTTGCGTTCCTGATTTCCTGAGAACTCCTGAAACCTAACGCTTTGCCCTCTTGCTTACAAACTCACTTGATTTACTTTGCTATTTCGTTTACTGTTTTCACATCTGCTTCGCTTAATTAAATCTGAATTACTAATAATCTATTGTGTGACTGAGAGTCCTCGTGGGATTCGATACCTTATATACTACGATTGCATTAACTGTGCACTTGCAGTAGAATAGGGATAAAACTAGACCTATGTTTTCTGTTTCGATGAACATGTCTGAGTAGATCACCTGTTAGGTTGAAGGATTCTCATTAAGGAATTCAGAGAATTATAGTTTAATTAATCTGTAGAGATTCATATCTGCTAGTTCTTTATCTAAGTTGTTCTTAATGCTAAATCTGAAGTAGCTAATCAGAGTTATGATGTTAGGTTGATTAATTCAGCGGAAGTTGGTTAATTTAACTAGAAAGAATTTAGATAAGCAATTAAACTGTTCGCAAACGAAAGTTTGGTTCAGGTTAATTGTGAACATATCAAACTTGGAATTAATGCTAGTTTAATCTGTTAGTTCTCGCAAACGGAAGTTTGGTTTGCTGCACTTAGACTTAGAGAATTATCGCAAAGGAATTTGGTTAATTCTATATCAGTGTTTGAGTTCTAGAATAGTTATTGATTGGATCTAGATAGATTGATTGCTTGCGTTCCTGATTTCCTGAGAACTCCTGAAACCTAACGCTTTGCCCTCTTGCTTACAAACTCACTTGATTTACTTTGCTATTTCGTTTACTGTTTTCACATCTGCTTCGCTTAATTAAATCTGAATTACTAATAATCTATTGTGTGACTGAGAGTCCTCGTGGGATTCGATACCTTATATACTACGATTGCATTAACTGTGCACTTGCAGTAGAATAGGGATAAAACTAGACCTATCATCCTTAGAGATGGAACAGTCTAGCACAAAGGCTCCTGGGTCTGGTATCTTCTCTGTGATCTGAATCAGCTTCTTTTCCATCATTTTCATACAGTTAGCCGCTTCTAGCTCCTGTTTAGACACTTTAGGAACCTTAGGATATGGCACAGGGGCTTATAAACTCGTTCTGGGACTGTTGCAGGTTTCTGGTCCCGTCTGCGATCTGTGTCGACCGATGCACGATGTGTGTCGATCGACACAAGGCGATTTCGAGCAGTTTCATCAGACGTATCGGGACTGGTTCGATCGATGCTTGAGCTGTGTCGATCGATGCAAGTCTCAGACAGACAGAATTCATCCAGAAAATCCGAGATTATGCTCTCTTCTTCTTCTAGCAACTCAATCTCATCTCCTGTGGTCACAACACTGACGGATCTGTTATGTTCAGCTCTCCTAAATTCATTTTGCCTTTGCGCTGCTTCAGCTGTTTGTTGAATTCGAACATCCAACTTCTTCACATGTGTGTTCAAAGATTCAAATTTTCCATTCAGATTCTCATACAATGCATCTATCTTTGAGTTGTAGCACACAACGATTTGTTGTTGTCCCTCAAGAAACTGCTCCATCATGGTTTCCAATCTGCTCTTATATGCAGGTGCAGGCGGTGCGTGGTAAGAGGATACACCATAGTTCCTCGAGAAGGAGTTACTCTGTTGCTGGAAGGGTTCCTGGAAAGCATATTTCTGACTGTAGAATCCATTCCCATCTTGCGCGTACATTCCAAGCAGAAGACTATGTAGAGAGTCAACTTTGTTCTTCAACCCAGCTATCTGTGAACTGTCAATCCCTGAGCTGAAAGTATCATTCCGACACATCGTCTTTACGATCTCTTCTTGGTGCTTCCGCGAAACTGTGTCGACCGATGCAATAAGAGCGTCGATCGATGCAGTGCGAAAACTGTGACGATCGACACACAGGACCGTGTTGATCGATGCAGGGCGAACAGGCGTACCTGAAACGCAAGAAACAGAAGAAAAAAATTAGTGACAAAAAACAAAAACGAAAAACCTAGTCTAAACCCTAAGTTCAAATCTATCGAAGACTCAAAAGAGTCCCTGGCAACGGCGCCAAAAACTTGATAGGTCAAGAATTAATCCCTATACTAACTGCAAGTGCACAGTGATGTAGTTGTAGTACTTAGGGTATCGAATCCACAGGGACTCCGATCAACGATAGATTAAAAACGATAAAGATTAAACTAGGTGAAAGTAATGAGAAAGCAGTAAATCAATCAAGCATAAAAGTAAATAGATCGGTTGTAAGCGAGGAAGCGAAGGCGTTAAGTCTAGGAAGTTCTCAGGAAATCAGGAACACAAGCAATCAATCAAATGGGATCTAATTAGGAACTATTCTAGAACTCAAACACAGATATAGAATTAACCAACTGTCGTTGCGAGAATTCTCTAAGTCTAAGTGCAACAATTCAAATTCCTTTGCAATTACTAACAGATTAAACCAGCTTTAATTCCAAGTTCGATATGTTCACAATTAAACTAAACCAAATTCCTTTGCGAGTAATTCAATTGCTCATCTAGGTTCTTTCTAGCTAATTAACCAATTGTCGTTGCATCAATAAACCTAACATCATAAATCTAAGTGGCCAGTTCAGATTAAGCATTAAGAACAATCCTAGACGAAGAACTAGAAAGTATGAATCCCTAACAGATTGATTAACCTAATATTCCATGAAATCCCTTGTGAGAATCCCTAAACCTAACAGGTAAACTACTCAGACATGTTCATCGAAATAGAAGACATCATGAATAGAAAACCAAATATCATATAACAGAATAAAGAACTGGGGTTCGAAATCAAGTCTCTTTCGAGAACAAGATCAGCCCCTAAAACTCTCTCTGAATAAAATAAAGCGTAAGTAAAGCGTTGCCTAAACAATGACTTAAAAACCCTAATATAATGATCTAAAGTCGGCTGGGGCTTCTTTGTAATTATAGAAACTTCTGGGCTTAAGTTGCAATATCCAAATCTTCATAAAACTCGCCGAGAAAAGTCTGTCACGATCTTGTGTCGATCGATGCATATCTTGCAACGATCGACACACATGTCTGATATGGGCAGTGACTTCTTCTCTCTCGGCCAAATGCTCCAAATAGCTCCAGAATGCGCCATAATGTCCAATTCCGCTCCAAACGTACCTAGACCTGAAAACATAGATAATAGGACTCCAAAGGATCTAAAAGACTCGATAATAAGACATATACCATGGTTAAAAGCCCTAAAATCCATGGTATATCAACCAGTTTGCCCCTACCTTTGGTAAAATGACAATTCTGCCCCTGTTGGCTTTTCTGCTGCCCGTTGACCATATTTTTAGATACTGGGTATTACATTCTTCTCCACTTACAGGAATTCGGTCCCCGAATTCTCCGTCACTAACAGACTTTGAATTGGTACCAAACCCTGCATGTTTCTCTGTCACTCAACTCCAACGCTTCTTTATTCGAACACTGCTGCATATGTTTGACTGCTGACCTTCCTGCGCTCTTTCCAACGCCTATTCCCTTTCTGGATTCTTAGTCTTGTGTACCTTGCCTTGTTTCCTTCTTCACTGTCTCCATCTGATTCGATCTCTGAACTCTTTCGCGGTTAACTACTTTGCTCTGATTCTCACTTCTGACTTCCTCACTTTGCTTCGACTTCCACATCGTTCCGATCCCGACTTTTCTTTCTGGGACACTCTTCAAGAATTTGATCACTTGCCTCCTTCCGACTGATCTAACATTCACGTTGATCTTTCTTTCTAAATCTCTTTGCTAGCTCATCATACTTCACAATTCCACTCTGTTGATTGCCTTACGCTGATACATTTTCTCGCTGATAACTTTTACCAACTGCTTCACATCCCGGATCAACTTGTCTCGCGGCGTCTTGTCACTTCGTCTTGCTTTCGGGTTCGGGTTCGGTCTCGTATTCATATCGTATCGCCATTCCGTCCTACAATCAATTCAACAACTCTCCCTGGAGCGGTTAGATTCAATACAATCTATCCTCGATACCACTTCCTCATAGAAATATGGTTACTTAGGCATGTACCAGGCGGTTACCCATGATTAAGTAACAATACACTATAAGTCCGTTCCTTCGTGAATCGATGGTTGAACGCAACCATTCTTGAGTTAGCTCAATACTTTAGATAGAAAGCTTTGTAACCATTTTATTTCTAACAACCTAACAATTGAAAAGACGACCATTTGAGAGCTACTCAAACCAACAAAACGCAACTAATAGTCAAACAGCTTACTAACACCACCAACGATTACCAAAAGCTATGCATGCTATAAAAGAACAAGCATCCTAACAGTGCCACACCAAAGAAACACCATCCTAATGCACTAATGAACCAACAAGCAGAACAAACAAACAGGAATTGAAAACAAGCAATCTAACGATCGGTCTAGATGCGTCTTCAGTCCGGGTTCAGGTCGTGATGAACGGTCGTCAGTTCCGCTCATCATTTGGTTTCACATAGTAATCTATTTGCTTTAATAGTCATCACAATCATGCAAACAATTACTATGTTGCTTGAAATGATTAGCCGAACACTCTGCATCCACCACATACATAAAAAGATACATCATACATATGAAAGTTCTAGTACATGGTTCCGATCAGAGTCCATACATATGTAGCCGTCATCATATCCATAAACCCATATTGCGCCGCTATACATCAGATATGTCAAAGACGACACGCAAAGTCGCCTATCTGCCGATCTATATACATAAACACACAAAAGAAGGTTAGTGCCCCCATACTTACCTGGCCTAACTAACCTTAATCCAAACAACCCCAACAAGACCGGAATGCTCAACACAGGCGGCATCGCGGCTCACTGCGGTATCCGTTGGCAGGTGCACCGGGAAGGTGTGGCGGGTGTGTATCTCGAGACGGTGCTCCAACAGGCTGTAGCTCGGCTATCGAACATAGGTGAGCAACATGACCTTCGCGGCCACACAACTGACAGACTGGAGCGGGCGCTGGGCGTGGTCCATGATAGAAAACTGGCGCTTGGTGACCATAACCACCACAAAGCTGACAAGGAGAAGTCGACTCTGACGGTGGATCAATGAAACAATCGGATGCACGATGACCCTCACCTCCACACAAATGGAAAATCCTCCATGGCTTTGATCGGAGCGGCTGAACGAGCTCAAGATATCGGTGGCTGGTTCCCGGTACTGAATGGTACGGCTCCCGATAGCATAGGTCTACTGGACGAGGACACCAATACAAATGGAATCCATGTACTCCACATGCACTGCATATATGTCCTGTACTCCGGCATCACCGGCGGCGACTCTGCCATCTCTGCTGGTGGTGTGACTGACTCGAACTGTGTCTTTGGCTCAAATAATGGCTCAGTGGATCCTGGTGATATGGTCATGTCGAACGGTGTACGAGGTGATCCAGGTCGTAGATCCGGCTGGTGATGAGGTCCAACCTGTTGGGAATGTCCTGAAATCTACCGTACTATCTCTAGAAAGTATGATAAGTGTCGAGATCAGACATAAGTCATAAATACTGGGTGATCATGATGACTTGCTAGAGCCCGCTCATGATCTATAAGTTTAGGACTTATTACCAGTATTGTATGATCCCAAAGGGTCACACACCATAGCTAACGGGAAAGTTAAAATGGAATTAATACGGTAAGATGCAAGGCATTTACTGTATTTGTACAGAGAATTGGGCCAGACAAAAGACAGTCTTTTGTCTGATTTGGGCCTTGGGCCCAAAAGCCTAATGAGCCATTAGTTTAATTACTTGGGCCCATATAAGGAAGAGGAGAGGCGTAGGAAGCCCTAATGCTTCTGGTCTGCGATTTTCACCTGAGCCGTCTTCCTCTCTCTCTGTGATTTCTAGCTTGGTCTAGCAGCCTGATCCAGTAGCTTGTAAGAGTGTGGATACCTAGGAGGAGCCGGTTTCTATCAGCTCTTGCAGATCTCTTCATTCCTTTGATCAATCCGCTGCAATCACAAGGTAATGAATCTGATCTGTTTATGATTCAACTGCAAATCACCTAGATCCTAGATGATTATGTGCTAGGATGTAACCTGACAATTACACTTTGAACACACATAATCCTTCAGTGGTATCAGAGCAATCACAAGGTAATGAATCTGATCTGTTTATGATTCAACTGCAAATCACCTAGATCCTAGATGATTATGTGCTAGGATGTAACCTGACAATTACACTTTGAACACACATAATCCTTCAGTGGTATCAGAGCCTAGGTCATTAGGTTTTTTTGCTTTTGGATCTTTGAATGAATCGATTTGATATTGTTTGTTAATAGCATGAATCGAAAGTCAAAGTTGATTATTGAATTAAGAATCTTTTTTGTCCATAAGTGTATGTCACAATCGATTATTGAATTGGTAAAGTCAATATTAAGCGATCGATATCTTTGGCTTGAAACGAATTGGCATGAATCGAATTGGTATAGTCAAATTCGCTTGTTGACTTTAGGTTAATAATTCGCTTGTTGACCTTGTTATTCAATCAATAGAAATCGCTTGTCGTCTTGTATCATAATTGAAACGAATTGATAAAGTCATTTGTTAGCGATCAATTTTGGTTCAATTATTCAATTTGGAAAAAGTCAAGTAATACCAATTGGTTAGCGTGATTTAATGTATGAATCATTAATTATTTAATTAATGTATGGTTTAAGCCGTTAACCCAAATCGCGGTTTGCTGGAAATTATTTAATACAATTGGTATTATTTAATTTCTGGTTAAACCGGATTTAAAATTCAAAATTGAATTTTAACCTAAACCGAAGGATGGTCTAAGTTTGATTTGGTTGGACCAAATAATTTAGAGCTGGTCTGGTTTAGTAAATAACCAGTTGGATTTAGTAGTTAATTTGGTCTTGGACCAGAATTAATGAACCGACTCGGTTATGTCAAATTATTGGGCCAATTGGAATTCTGTGGTCTTGGGCCAAGAATTGGGCCTATAATTTGTGACCCAACCGAAAACTTTAATAAAATATTAAATTAGAAATTTCTATTTTTAGTATATTTCTAAATTTAGAAAGTTTCTAAAATAAGTAAGTTTCCCAAAATAGTAATCTTCTATTTTTGGAAATAAAACCTAAAATCCTCAAAACCAATATCAAGCTTGGATGTCTTGCCCAATCTTGTCAGCTACTTAACGCTTATTCAATTACAGATATGGCTTACAGTGTGAGGTGTCTGTTTTTGCGTAAGTAAAGTAGTATATAGTCACTAATTTCATTGGGAGTCCCAGATTTTAGTGATTATTTGGCTGTAAGAGATTGGTTTCCTTGACTGGGCCATCGGGAGTCCCGGGCCTTGAGACATCTGGTGAATTGGGCCTTGGGCCCAATCCACAACCGAGAGTTATATGGTTATAACTAGCTGTATGTATGCTTACCAAGTAAAGCTAATTCCGGGTGACGGCCAGTGGCCCACTTTGGTTTTAGTTGAACATGGGTCTCGGAATCATTGCATTCTTATGAGGTTAAACAAAGAAATTTTGAATGCAATGCGAGTTTTCTTATAAGTTTTTAAGATTACTCTTTTATGAACTAAATAACTAAAAACTCTATTGTCTCATAATTTCAGCTATGTCAAGCACAACAACACAAAACACTTTCTCGATCCGGTCTGCCCTTGAGAAGGACAAACTGAACGGATCAAACTTCCTGAACTTGTCCAGGAACCTGAGACTTGTGCTCAGGCAGGATAAGAAGGCTTATGTCCTTGAAAGAGTTCTCCCCCCTAGACCTGCGACTAATGCCGCGCAATCTGTGAAGAATGCATATGATACGCATTCTTCAGATGCAAATGACGTGGTTTGCCTAATGTTGGCGACAATGGCTCCCGAACTGCAGATGCAGTGGGAAGGCCTGACTTGTCCCATGGAACTGATGGCAAACCTGAAAGCGTTGTTTCAGGAGCAGGCTCGTACAGAGAGATTCCAAACTGTAAAGAATCTCTTGGACTGTAAAATGGCTAAGGATGCAGCAGTGAGTCCACATGTTCTGAAAATGATGGGTTATCTCGATCATTTGACTAGACTCGACTGTCCTATAAGCCAAGAGCTTGCTTGTGATATCGTTCTGCAGTCTCTTACTCCTGCATATGACCAGTTTATCTTGAACTATAATATGCATGGGTTGATAAAGACTTTGCCTGAGCTACATGGTATGCTCAAGACTGCAGAACCTAATCTGAAGAAGGCCAAGGAGCCATCTGTACTCATGGTGCAGAAGGGCAAGGGTTTCAAGAAATCCGCTGCAGACAAGGGAAAGGGCAAGGCAGTCGAAAAGGCCAAGCCCAAGCCCGTGTCTAAAGTTGGGCCTTCTGATATCTGCCACTTTTGCAAAGAGGCAGGGCATTATCGCAGGGACTGTAAGAAATACCAGGAAAGTCTGAAGAAGAAGAAGAAGTCCTTGGAGACTACTGCTTCAGGTATTTTTGTTATTGAAGTAAATACTACTACTTATGATAATACCACTTGGGTATTAGATACTGGATGTGGGGCTCATATTTGTACTAATATGCAGGCGCTCAGCAACAGTAGAAGGATGAAGCAAGGGCAAGTATAGTTGCGGGTTGGCAATGGAGCGAAGGTTCCATCACTGGCCGTTGGCACTTACTTGTTGTCTTTACCTTCTGGATTGATTTTAGAACTTGAGAATTGTTATTTTGTACCTGCTATAAGCAGAAATATCATTTCAGTTTCATTATTGGATTTGCAAGGATTTGATTTTTCTATTAAGAATAAATTGTGTTCCTTTAATCTCAATAATATGTTCTATGGTTGTGCCCCTCTTGTAAATGGGCTGTACATGCTGGATCAATCTGCTCCAGTATATAACATTAATACAAAACGGTTCAAATCTAACGAAGAAAATGAAACGTTTCTCTGGCATTGTCGTTTGGGGCACATTAGTGAGAAACGCGTCAAGAGGCTCCATTCAAATGGACTCTTGGGCTCATTTGACTTTGAGTCTTGTGAGCAATGCGAATCTTGCCTAATGGGCAAAATGACACGGGCCCCTTTCAATAAACCCACAGAAAGGGCCAGTGAACTATTGGGCCTGATACATACTGACGTGTGTGGCCCAATGTCCACAAGTGCTAGAGGAAACTTTCAGTACTTCATTACATTCACTGATGATTTCAGTAGATATGGATATGTCTACTTGATGAAACATAAGTCGGAAACCTTTGAAAAGTTCAAAGAATTCCAGAATGAAGTACAGAACCAGCTTGGTAAAAGTATTAAGGCTCTTCGGTCGGACCGAGGAGGAGAATACTTGAGCCAGGAATTTCGTGATCATCTGAGTGAGTGTGGGATCATCTCCCAACTCACACCTCCTGGAACACCTCAGTGGAATGGTGTGTCTGAGAGAAGGAATCGGACATTGTTAGATATGGTCCGATCCATGATGAGTCACACAGACCTTCCTATATCCCTTTGGGGATATGCTTTGCTCACCGCAACGTTCACACTGAACAGAGTGCCATCAAAGGCAGTAGCAAAGACACCATATGAGATATGGACTGGAAAAGCTCCAGCAATGTCTTTTCTCAGAATTTGGGGTTGTGAAGCCTATGTCAAAAGATTAATCTCAGACAAGCTTACACCAAAATCTGACAAATGCTACTTCATTGGTTATCCTAGGGATACCAAGGCTTATTACTTCTATCTGCGATCCGAGAACAAAATCTTTGTTGCTCGGGATTGTACTTTTCTTGAAAGGGAGTTTCTCTCTAGAAAAGATAGTGGGAGTAAGGTACAACTTGATGAAATTCAAGAAGGACAGGAACCTGTTCAACCTAATGAGGAAGAACAGCAGGATGAATTACATGAAGTTGTAATAGAACCTGAACCTGCAGTACCTGAAGTTCGAAGATCCGGAAGGATCCGTCACGAACCCGATAGATATCAGGGATTCCTCGTGACTAATTGCCATGATCTTTTGATCATTGACGGTGATGAACCCTCGAACTTTGCAGAAGCCATGATGGGCCCTGACTCCTTAAAGTGGCGTGAAGCCACTGAATCCGAGATGGACTCCATGTCTACTAACCGAGTGTTTTCACTGGTTGATTTACCTGCTGGTGCAAAAGCCATCGAGTGTAAATGGATCTTCAAGAAGAAGATTGACATGGATGGAAATGTCCAGATTTACAAGGCCAGGTTGGTGGCAAAAGGTTTCAAGCAAATTCATGGTATAGACTATGATGAAACCTATTCACCAGTGGCAATGATGAAATCAATTCGGATTCTCCTAGCAACTGCCGCTTATTATGACTATGAGATTTGGCAGATGGATGTGAAAACCGCCTTCCTGAATGGAATCTTGGAGGAGGATGTGTATATGACACAACCTGACGGTTACATTGATCCTAAGAATGCTGGGAAAGTATGTAAGCTTCACAAATCCATTTATGGATTGAAGCAAGCATCGAGGAGTTGGAATCTTCGTTTTGATGAAGCAATAAAGAACTTTGACTTCATCAGAAACCAAGAGGAACAATGTGTGTATAAGAAAACTAGTGGGAGCAAAGTGGCGTTTCTTATCCTATATGTCGATGACATATTGCTTCTTGGAAATGATATTCCAATGCTGAAGTCTGTTAAAGACTGGCTGGGAAGTTGTTTTTCCATGAAGGACATGGGTGAAGCCGCGTATGTTCTTGGAATCCGAATCTTTAGAGACAGATCTAAAAAGCTGATTGGACTTTGTCAAGATGCTTATATAGATAAAGTCCTGCATCGATTCGGAATGGATAAATCCAAGAAGGGGTTCACGCCAATGATACATGGTGCTACACTAAGCAAGGATCAGTGTCCTAAAACACCTGATGAGCTTAAGCGCATGAGTAGGATTCCTTATGCTTCGGCTATAGGATCTATCATGTATGCCATGATCTGTACTCGTCCTGATGTTGCTTATGCACTAAGCATGACGAGTAGGTACCAGTCTAATCCAGGTGAGAGTCACTGGATTGCCGTAAAGAATATCCTGAAGTATTTGAGGAATACTAAGGATAAGTTCTTGGTTTACGGAGGAAGTGAAGTGCTTGAAATCAGTGGATTCACGGATGCAAGTTTTCAGACAGATAAAGATGATTTCCGGTCACAGTCTGGCTACATCTTCTGTCTGAATGGCGGTGCAGTAAGTTGGAAGAGTTCCAAGCAGAGCACCGTGGCAGATTCCACAACTGAAGCTGAATACATCGCTGCTTCGGAAGCTGCGAAGGAAGGAGTTTGGATAAGGAACTTCTTGATTGAACTCGGTGTATTCCCAAATGCCACTGAGCCTCTAGCACTGTATTGTGACAACAATGGTGCAATTGCTCAAGCCAAGGAACCGAGACATCATCAGAAATCCAAACACATTATGAGAAGGTATCACCTGATTCGTGATATAGTGAATAGAGGTGAAGTGATGGTCAGCAGAGTTCCCACTGATGAGAACGTGGCTGACCCGTTGACAAAGCCACTCCCGAGACCTAAGCACGAGTTGCATACTGCTGCTGTAGGAATTAGAGATATTCAAATGTAATCTCTTTTTGAGTGGGAGTTGTGAGGGCTTTTGTTTTAGTTATTTTGATTGGTTCATGTAAACATTTTAAATGTTAATGAAATTTTATTTCTGGATTATTTTTAACTGTGATATAAAATAATCGTTCCAAAATGATTCATGTCATTATATATGGGCCATCGAAGTACATGAGTAGACTTGATCCTGAAACCCCATATTTAACGAAATGACATAAATCATAGTGTCCATAGTCGAAGGTTGTTGAAATTGGAACACCAACAACCACTTGAGACTAGATTGTGTTGAGACTTATGACCAAGTTTCGAGGGGTCATAGATGCGCGGCATCAAAGTCGACACATAGGTATATGTAAGGGGACATATGACCGGACATGGCCCGCTGATGAGAACTCTACAAGATATTAATATCTGTGTCATAAGAAGTTCTCATATACGACTATAGAGTATAGTCCTTAGACCTGAGTTCGCATGCATGTGGCTGCACATGGAGTAATACGCTTTGATCATTGTCTAACGCTGTTTCGTAACTGGGAGCTATACGGACCTTGGTTGGGTGTATTATGAATTGTGTAGTTCATAGTGATGGAACAAGATGGGATTTGTCCCTGCCGTTTAACGGAGGTAATATCTCTAGGCCAATCGGAGATTTGATAGCTGGTAAGAGAATGGCCATTCCCAAACGGACTTGCCCAAGTCGTTTGAATTGTCAGTATCAAATCTGTTCCGATAAACATGGTCTGGCTATATAAGGATGACACGCATCTTGCCGTATGCCAGATCGAGATATTAAGACAAAAGGACTAGGGAATGTAGGATTCTAGTACAATCGGGAGATTTTTGGGAATGTCCTGTGTAGGATTCCAGTACAAGTGGGAGATTGTTGGGAATGTCCTGAAATCTACCGTACTATCTCTAGAAAGTATGATAAGTGTCGAGATCAGACATAAGTCATAAATACTGGGTGATCATGATGGCTTGCTAGAGTCCGCTCTTGATCTATAAGTTTAGGACTTATTACCAGTATTGTATGATCCCGAAGGGTCACACACCATAGCTAACGGGAAAGTTAAATGGAATAAATACGGTAAGATGCAGTGGCATTTACTGTATTGGATCAGAGAATTGGGCCAGACAAAATGCAGGCTTTTGTCTGATTTGTGTCTTGGGCCCAAATGATTAATGAGCCATTAGTCAAATGACTTGGGCCCATTAATGAGAGAGGAAAAAATCGAAACCCTAAGCATAAGTCCAGGGGCTTGCGATTTCTGGTGTTAGGCCGCGAGTTTTCATCTCTCTCTCTAACTCTCTTTCTGATCTGATCCATCTCTTTGGTCTAGCAGCCATCCCAGCTTGTAAGAGTGTGGATACCAAAGGAGGAGCAGGTTGTTCATCTGTTCTAACTGATCTCATCATTACCATCAATTATCCGCTGCAATCTGAAAGGTAATGATCCAGGTTTGGTTGGTTTTATGATTCGTTTTGCAAGAACCTAGATCTGTTAAGATTATGTGTTAGGTTGAAACATGGGAATTAAACCTTGAACAAACACCATAATCCATCACTAACATCTCTCCTGTCTCGGGAAATGCTACTTCTTCTTCTGAGTCCGCAGCTTCAAGGTGTTCCTCCTCGTCTTGTGACTCATATCCTCCATCAGGTGTCAATATCAAAACTCGCTGATTTGGACAATCCCGTGCATAGTGACCTTTACCCTGGCACTTGAAACAAGTTATATCTCGAGCTCTTGTATTAGAGGTTGAAGACTTACCTGAGTCAGTATGGTTGCTCCTTGATGCTTCATAAGCTGGTTTCTTGTCTTGGGAACCTGAGGCAACAGTCTTGCCTTTGTCAATGTTCTTAGCTTGCGGTGCACTCCATTGATTCTTAGCCGGAGGTGCGTTCCATGAGTTAGGTCTTGAGCGACTCGCTGCCGCTGTCTTCCTCTTGATTCCTTGTTCAGTCTGCACAGCTGCATGCAACAAATCATTAAGGTCATGACAAGGTTGACGTTCTACCTTTCTAGCGATCCGGTCATTGAGTCCATCAATGAAATGGCCCATGAAACTTCTTCACTCTCGTCCAACGCCATTCTGTTTTTGAGTTGCTCAAACTCTTCATAGTATTCCTCAACACTCTTGTTCTTCTGTGACAGCTGCCTGAAATGCTTCTGCATCTCTCTGTGGTAATGAGGTGGCACAAATCGCCTCCTGAAGTTGTACTTCAAGGCTGTCCAGGTTGTGATTCGCTCAAAGTTGTTCCGCCTACGGTCTTGGACTTCTCTGTCCCACCAGGTTAAAGCATGGTATGTGAGTTGAGCCGAAGCTAGATCTATCTTCTTCTGGTCATTGTACTCGTAGTAATCGAAGATGTACTCCATGCGCCTCTCCCAATCCAGATATGCTTCCGGATTAACCCTACCTGCAAAAGTTGGCACAGTTAGTTTCAAATCTTTTGCAAAGTTACGGTTTACCTCTTGTTGTGGTTGGCGATCACGGCGGTGGTGTTGATGATCTCGGTTTCTCCCTCCTGCTCCTGCATTCAGAGTATGCTCACTCTCCTCATCATCCGACTGCTCGTCATTCCTTGGAAGTTCTAGTCGTCCAACCATTTGATCAATCCGTCCGATCTGAGCCGACAAATCGTTCCTCAAGGCTTGGAGCGCTTCTAGCAGAGTTGCATTAGGGTCGACTTGGTCTCCTGCCATTGGTTTCCTGTTCCTACACACACTAGAGCAAGCGATCAAGGGACTAGGGAACAAAAGGCACAAAATAAGAAGGAAGATCCTAAGCAAACCTATGTTAACTTGTGATACAAGCGATGCGCCAAGAACTGACACAAGAGAAGGCTCGGATGCAAATAAGAATCACGCTTGGTTTGATAAAAGAAGTTTTGGAAAGTTGAAAACCAAATTAGGAAGATATAGAAAGTTGAAAATCGATTTATGAGGATATAGAAATCTTTAGGAAGTTTGAAAAGATTTTAGAAAGTTTTTTTTTTTTTTTTTTTTTTGAAAACGAGATTTAACCAAAATATTAGGAACTAGAATATCTTTAAGAATCTAAATATTTCGAAATCTTCTCTTTTTTTTTTGTGAAAGTTGAAAACAAGTTGCAGCAAAAAGAAAACTTTGATTCTAAAACCCTAAGAACTTTCGCTTAATGGCTCATGCACAAAGAAGCGATTTCTAAAAGGAAGCAAGGATGTCGATCAACATTGGAACTATATGAAACAAGATACTTTTTTTATGGTTTTTCGATTTGGAAAGCAAACAAATGGAAAACAAGCTAAAACAAATTTTTTTTTTGAATGTAGAAATCGAAAGCTATAAACTAGATGCAAGGAAACCGAAAGGAAAAGGGATAGATACACCTGATCTAGGAACTTTCGGCCTGATACCAGATGATGCAAGATGGAAGCGTGGATGATGTAGAACTGTTGGGAATGTCCTGAAATCTACTGTACTATCTCTGGAAAGTATGATAAGTGTCGAGATCAGACATAAGTCATAAATACTGGGTGATCATGATGACTTGCTAGAGCCCGCTCATGATCTATAAGTTTAGGACTTATTACCAGTATTGTATGATCCCAAAGGGTCACACACCATAGCTAACGGGAAAGTTAAAAAGGAATTAATACAGTAAGATGCAAGGCATTTACTGTATTTGTACAGAGAATTGGGCCAGACAAAATACAGCCTTGGGCCCAAAATCCCAATAGGCCATTAGTTTAATAACTTGGGCCCATATAAGGAAGGGTAGGCGCAGGGAAGCCCTAAGGCTCTGCGATTTTCTGAGCTCCAGCCGTCCTCTCTCTCTCTGTTCATTCCAGCTTGGTCTAGCAGCCTGATCCAGTAGCTTGTAAGCGTGTGGATACCTAGGAGGAGCCGGTGATAATCAGCTCTAACTGATCTCTTCATTCCTTTGATCAATCCGCTGCAATCATAAGGTAATGAATCTGATCTGTTTATGATTCAACTGCAAATCACCTAGATCCTAGATGATTATGTGCTAGGTTGTAACCTGTGAATTACACCAATGAACACATAATCCTTCAGTGGTATCAGAGCCTAGGTCGTTAGGTTTTTACTTTTTGGATCATACTAGGTTGTTTATTAGTTTGATGAATCGATTTTAATGAGTAAAATTGATTGAAACTTTGAAAACCTAGAAATAATAATTCGATATGAATACTTGATGATTAAAAGTCGATATCATCTTATTGTAAGAATCGATAATTGCTGTTGACTTTGCTTTTAATTATCGCATGTTGCAAGTCGTTTGAATAAGTGATTGTTGATAGGCCAATCGCATGTTGATCGTTTTTGTTGGAAACTTTGAAAACCCTAGTTATTAATCGATTTGTTAAAACGATTTGAATGAATGGTTAAGTTGACTTTTGGATCGCAGAATCGAATATGTCATGAATATGTCATGAATCGAATGCTTAATAATAAAGTCATAATCGCTTTTGATTTTGTAGTTGATTGCTTAAGGTTGATGTTTAAGAATCGGTTTTGTCATTTTGTGAATGTCATGATCGGTTTTGTCATTTTGTGAATGTCATGATCGTTTGTTGAATAAGCAATAAGCAATCGGATGTGTCATTAGCGATCGATTATGGTTAAAAACAAAGTCATTTCAAAGCATTGAATAATTATGGTTCAAGCGGTTAACCCAAATCGCGGTTTGCTGGAAATTATTTAATACAATTGGTATTATTTAGTTTCTGGTTAAACCGGATTTAAATTCAAAATTGAATTTTAACCTAAACCGAAGGCTGGTCTAAGTTTGATTTGGTTGGACCAAATAATTTAGAGCTGGTCTGGTTTAGTAAATAACCAGTTGGATTAAGTAGTTAATTTGGTCTTGGACCAGAATTAATGAACCGACTCGGTTATGTCAAATTATTGGGCCAATTGGAATTCTGTGGTCTTGGGCCAAGAATTGGGCCTATAATTTGTGACCCAACCGAAAACTTTAATAAAATATTAAATTAGAAATTTCTATTTTTAGTATATTTCTAAATTTAGAAAGTTTCTAAAATAAGTAAGTTTCCCAAAATAGTAATCTTCTATTTTTGGAAAGAAAACCTAAAATCCTCAAAACCAATATCAAGCTTGGATGTCTTGCCCAATCTTGTCAGCTACTTAACGCTTATTCAATTACAGATATGGCTTACAGTGTGAGGTGTCTGTTTTTGCGTAAGTAAAGTAGTATATAGTCACTAATTTCATTGGGAGTCCCAGACTTTAGTGATTATTTGGCTGTAAGAGATTGGTTTCCTTGACTGGGCCATCGGGAGTCCCGGGCCTTGAGACATCTGGTGAATTGGGCCTTGGGCCCAATCCACAACCGAGAGTTATATGGTTATAACTAGCTGTGTGTATGCTTACCAAGTAAAGCTAATTCTGGGTGACGGCCAGTGGCCCACTTTGGATTTAGCTGAACATGGGTCTCGGAATCATTGCATTCTTATGAGGTTAAACAAAGAAATTTTGAATGCAATGCGAGTTTTCTTATAAGTTTTTAAGATTACTCTTTTATGAACTAAATAACTAAAACTCTATTGTCTCATATTTTCAGCTATGTCAAGCACAACAACACAAAACACTTTCTCGATCCGGTCTGCCCTTGAGAAGGACAAACTGAACGGATCAAACTTCCTGAACTGGTCCAGGAACCTGAGACTTGTGCTCAGGCAGGAGAAGAAGGCTTATGTCCTTGAAAGAGTTCTCTCTCCTAGACCTGCGAATAATGCCGCACAAGCTGTGAAGAATGCTTGGGATACGCATTCTTCAGATGCTAATGACGTGGTTTGCCTAATGTTGGCGACAATGGCTCCCGAACTGCAGATGCAGTGGGAAGGCCTGACTTGTCCCATGGAACTGATGGCAAACCTGAAAGCGTTGTTTCAGGAGCAGGCTCGTACAGAGAGATTCCAAACTGTAAAGAATCTCTTGGACTGTAAAATGGCTAAGGATGCAGCAGTGAGTCCACATGTTCTGAAAATGATGGGTTATCTCGATCATTTGACTAGACTCGACTGTCCTATAAGCCAAGAGCTTGCTTGTGATATCGTTCTGCAGTCTCTTACTCCTGCATATGACCAGTTCATCTTGAACTATAATATGCATGGGTTGATAAAGACTTTGCCTGAGCTACATGGTATGCTCAAGACTGCAGAACCTAATCTGAAGAAGGCCAAGGAGCCGTCTGTACTCATGGTGCAGAAGGGCAAGGGTTGCAAGAAATCCGCTGCAGACAAGGGAAAGGGCAAGGCAGTCAACAATGAAAAGGCCAAGCCCAAGCCCGTGTCTAAAGCTGGGCCTTCTGATATCTGCCACTTTTGCAAAGAGGCAGGGCATTATCGCAGGGACTGTAAGAAATACCAGGAAAGTCTGAAGAAGAAGAAGAAGTCCTTGGAGACTACTGCTTCAGGTATTTTTGTTATTGAAGTAAATACTACTACTTCTGATAATACCACTTGGGTATTAGATACTGGATGTGGGGCTCATATTTGTACTAATATGCAGGCGCTCAGCAACAGTAGAAGGTTGAAGCAAGGGCAAGTAGAGTTGCGGGTTGGCAATGGAGCGAAGGTTCCAGCACTGGCCGTTGGCACTTACTTGTTGTCTTTACCTTCTGGATTGATTTTAGAACTTGAGAATTGTTATTTTGTACCTGCTATAAGCAGAAATATCATTTCAGTTTCATTATTGGATTTGCAAGGATTTGATTTTTCTATTAAGAATAAATTGTGTTCCTTTAATCTCAATAATATGTTCTATGGCTGTGCCCCTCTTATTAATGGGCTGTACATGCTGGATCAATCTGCTCCAGTATATAACATTAATACAAAACGGTTCAAATCTAACGAAGAAAATGAAACGTTTCTCTGGCATTGTCGTTTGGGGCACATTAGTGAGAAACGCGTCAAGAGGCTCCATTCAAATGGACTCTTGGGCTCATTTGACTTTGAGTCTTGTGAGCAATGCGAATCTTGCCTAATGGGCAAAATGACACGGGCCCCTTTTAATAAACCCACAGAAAGGGCCAGTGAACTATTGGGCCTGATACATACTGACGTGTGTGGCCCAATGTCCACAACTGCTAGAGGAAACTATCAGTACTTCATTACATTCACTGATGATTTCAGTAGATATGGATATGTCTACTTGATGAAACATAAGTCGGAAACCTTTGAAAAGTTCAAAGAATTCCAGAATGAAGTACAGAACCAGCTTGGTAAAAGTATTAAGGCTCTTCGGTCGGACCGAGGAGGAGAATACTTGAGCCAGGAATTTCGTGATCATCTGAGTGAGTGTGGGATCATCTCCCAACTCACACCTCCTGGAACACCTCAGTGGAATGGTGTGTCTGAGAGAAGGAATCGGACATTGTTAGATATGGTCCGATCCATGATGAGTCACACAGACCTTCCTATATCCCTTTGGGGATATGCTTTGCTGACCGCAACGTTCACACTGAACAGAGTGCCATCAAAGGCAGTAGCAAAGACACCATATGAGTTATGGACTGGAAAGGCTCCAGCAATGTCTTTTCTCAGAATTTGGGGTTGTGAAGCCTATGTCAAAAGATTAATCTCAGACAAGCTTACACCAAAATCTGACAAATGCTACTTCATTGGTTATCCTAGGGATACCAAGGCTTATTACTTCTATCTGCGATCCGAGAACAAGATCTTTGTTGCTCGGGATTGTACTTTTCTTGAGAGGGAATTTTTCTCTAGAAAGATAGTGGGAGTAAGGTACAACTTGATGAAATTCAAGAAGGACAGGAACCTGTTCAACCTAATGAGGAAGAACAGCAGGATGAATTACATGAAGTTGTAATAGAACCTGAACCTGCAGTACCTGAAGTTCGAAGATCCGGAAGGATCCGTCACGAACCCGATAGATATCAGGGATTCCTCGTGACTAATTGCCATGATCTTTTGATCATTGACGGTGATGAACCCTCGAACTTTGCAGAAGCCATGATGGGCCCTGACTCCTTAAAGTGGCGTGAAGCCACTGAATCCGAGATGGACTCCATGTCTGCTCAACCGAGTGTTTTCACTGGTTGATTTACATGAAGTTGTAATAGAACCTGCTGGTGCTAAAGCCATCGAGTGTAAATGGATCTTCAAGAAGAAGATTGACATGGATGGAAATGTCCAGATTTACAAGGCCAGGTTGGTGGCAAAAGGTTTCAAGCAAATTCATGGTATAGACTATGATGAAACCTATTCACCAGTGGCCATGATGAAATCAATTCGGATTCTCCTAGCAACTGCCGCTTATTATGATTATGAGATTTGGCAGATGGATGTGAAAACCGCCTTCCTGAATGGAATCTTGGAGGAGGATGTGTATATGACACAGCCTGACGGTTACATTGATCCTAAGAATGCTGGGAAAGTATGCAAGCTTCACAAATCCATTTATGGATTGAAGCAAGCATCGAGGAGTTGGAATCTTCGTTTTGATGAAGCAATAAAGAATTTTGACTTCATCAGAAACAAGGAAGAACAATGTGTGTATAAGAAAACTAGTGGGAGCAAAGTGGCGTTTCTTATCCTATATGTCGATGACATATTGCTTCTTGGAAATGATATTCCAATGCTGAAGTCTGTTAAAGACTGGCTGGGAAGTTGTTTTTCCATGAAGGACATGGGTGAAGCCGCGTATGTTCTTGGAATCCGAATCTTTAGAGACAGATCTAAAAAGCTGATTGGACTTTGTCAAGATGCTTATATAGACAAAATCCTGCATCGATTCGGAATGGATAAATCCAAGAAAGGATTCACGCCAATGATACATGGTGCTACACTAAGCAAGGATCAGTGTCCAAAAACACCTGATGAGCTTAAGCGCATGAGTAGGATTCCTTATGTTTCGGCTATAGGATCTATCATGTATGCCATGATCTGTACTCGTCCTGATGTTGCCTATGCACTAAGCATGACGAGTAGGTACCAGTCTAATCCAGGTGAGAATCACTGGATTGCCGTAAAGAATATCCCGAAGTATTTAAGGAATACTAAGGATAAGTTCTTGGTTTACGGAGGAAGTGAAGTGCTTGAAATAAGTGGATTCACGGATGCAAGTTTTCAGACAGATAAAGATGATTTCCGGTCACAGTCTGGTTACATCTTCTGTCTGAATGGCGGTGCAGTAAGTTGGAAGAGCTCCAAGCAGAGCACCGTGGCAGATTCCACAACTGAAGCTGAATACATCGCTGCTTCAGAAGCTGCGAAGGAAGGAGTTTGGATAAGGAACTTCTTGATTGAACTCGGTGTATTCCCAAATGCCACTAAGCCTCTAGCACTGTATTGTGACAACAATGGTGCAATTGCTCAAGCCAAGGAACCGAGACATCATCAGAAATCCAAACATATTATGAGAAGGTATCACCTAATTCGTGATATAGTGAATAGAGGTGAAGTGATGGTCAGCAGAGTTCCCACTGATGAGAACGTGGCTGACCCGTTGACAAAGCCACTCCCGAGGCCTAAGCACGAGTTGCATACTGCTGCTGTAGGAATTAGAGATATTCAAATGTAATCTCTTTTGAGTGGGAGTTGTGAGGGCTTTATTTTAGTTATTTTGATTGGTTCATGTAAACATTTTAATGTTAATGAAATTTTATTTCTGGATTATTTTAACTGTGATATAAAATAATCGTTCCAAAATGATTCATGTCATTATATATGGGCCATCGAAGTACATGAGTAGACTTGATCCTGAAACCCCATGTTTAACGAAATGACATAAATCAGAGTGTCCATAGTCGAAGGTTGTTGAAATTGGAACACCAACAACCACTTGAGACTAGAGTGTGTTGAGACTTATGACCAAGTTTCGAGGGGTCATAGATGCACGGCATCAAAGTCGACACATAGGTATATGTAGGGGGACATATGACCGGACATGGCCCGCTGATGAGAACTCTACAAGATATTAATATCTGTGTCATGAGAGGTTCTCATTTACGACTATAGAGTATAGTCCTTAGACCTGAGTTCGCATGCATGTGGCTGCACATGGATTGATGCGCTTTGATCATTGTCTAACGATGTTTCGTAACTGGGAGCTATAAGGACCTTGGTTGGGTGTATTATGAAGTGTGTAGTTCATAGTGATGGAACAAGATGGGATTTGTCCCTGCCGTTTAACGGAGGTAATATCTCTAGGCCAATCGGAGACTTGATAGCTGGTAAGAGAGTGGCCACTCCCAAACGGACTTGCCCAAGTCGTTTGAATTGTCAGTATCAAATCTGGTCCGATGAACATGGTCTGGCTATATAAGGATGACACGCTTCTTTCCTTATGCCAGATCGAGATATTAAGACAAAAGGATTAGGGAATGTAGGATTCCAGTACAAGTGGGAGATTGTTGGGAATATCCTGAAATCTACTGTACTATCTCTAGAAAGTATGATAAGTGTCGAGATCAGACATAAGTCATAAATACTGGGTGATCATGATGACTTGCTAGAGCCCGCTCTTGATCTATAAGTTTAGGACTTATTACCAGTATTGTATGATCCCAAAGGGTCACACACCATAGCTAACGGGAAAGTTAAATGGAATTAATACGGTAAGATGCAAGGCATTTACTGTATTTGTACAGAGAATTGGGCCAGACAAAAGACAGTCTTTTGTCTGATTTGGGTCTTGGGCCCAAAAGCCTAATAGGCCATTAGTTTAATTACTTGGGCCCATATAAGCAAGAGAGAGGCGCCAGTAAGACTAGTAGTCTGCGATTTTACTAGGTCTGGCCGTCCTCTCTCTCTCTGTTTCCAGCTTGGTCTAGCAGCCTGATCCAGTAGCTTGTAAGCGTGTGGATACCTAGGAGGAGCCGGTTTCTATCAGCTCTTGCAGATCTCGATATTCCTTTGATCAATCCGCTGCAATCATAAGGTAATCATCCTGATCTGTTTATGATTCATCTGCAATCACCTAGATCCTAGTTGATTATGTTAGGTTGTAATCTGATAATTACACCAATGAACACACATAATCCTACACTAATCCCTATCCGGTTTATCTTAAATCAACCATCCAGTTAATCAATCACATTCGAACAAGGTATGCAAATCCGAAGACTACGGTTTCTTGGTTCCCAGTCTATATGCATTGACTAACTAAAGGTTATGAACCGACTCACAGTGAGATAGGTGCGGAATGACGGATCTGACGCGGTATGAATCCCGAGACCTTCGAAATGAAACCCGAACCTCCTGATTGCCCGAACACGAACCCCGAGGCTTCATGAACACCCTGACACGAACCGCAAGTCGCAAACTGGCCGGAGTCAATGCGTTGACCAGCGTTGACCGGCCGGTTGACTTTGACTCTGGTTGACCGTTGACCATGACTTGAACCGATTGACTTCCCAAATTGAACTGGTTGAACCACTGAACCAGCTGAACCGATCAAACCACTTCCAATCGAACCGGTTAGGTTAAACCGGTTGAAATTAAACCGTTGACCGGTTTAACCCAACTTTGACCGTGGTTTAACCAGACCTAAACCAACTCCAATTTCAGATCCAATCCACTCAATCCAACCCTTGAAGAACCGGCTTCAATCTGACGGCGGCGAGGCTTCTCCGGTGACCGGCTCCGGCGTTGCCCGCGGCAGAGCTGCGTTGACCACGACGGAGATGACTTTTCGGAAGCTTCTGCTGAGCTCAGGCGATGAAGAGCACCTTTAGGTCCATCCTGAAGCTTCTGAGAGGCGAGAGAGAGCTTGAAACACCAAGGTAAGAGAGAGAACAAGGAGAACCTCGCCGGTGGCGGTTCTCCAGCGAGATTCGGGCGACCTCCGGCGAGGCGATGGCAAGGAAGAGGTGGCGGTTGAAGCTGAGATTAAGAGGAGTCCATTGGCTTTTACAGAATTGAATTTTGGTTTGTAGATTGAAAGTTAAAGGCTTTCTTGCTCACCAAGCTATGAAGAGCATACTAGGGTTCTTAAGGTTTCTTTTGAAGATTCAAGGAGATTGATGAGTTTCTGGGTTTTTGATTTGCATGTGTTGATCAGAGAGAGAGATAGAACCTAGTGGGAGAGGCTAGAGTGTAGGTTGAGTGTTTGGTTAGATGAAATGAATGTGATTAGATGGGTTTCTTGCATGCAAAATGGTTCATTGCATCATCTCCATGCAATGCACCTGATAGGATAGAGGTGGCGCCATTCCTCCTGATACACCTTTCTCTAATGAGGGTTTTTGTTGCCAAAAACCTTTCCTAAACCGTCCTTAACCAATGCTTATCCCGACTTAACCCATTGCTTCGGTTTCCTCTGATTTCATGTTTAATATTTTAAAAACCTTCTAGAAGTTCCCATAAATCTTCAAATTCTCAAAATCAGATTCTAAATACTATAAGACGAATTTAGAAAGTTGAATCACTCCATTTGGGCTTACGTAGCTCCGGTTATGAATTTGTGAAGTTTTCTTCGGCTTTATCGGTTTCCATTCCCGATAAGCCGAAAAACATATTTCTGTTCCGTTTCTTCCAATTCTGGTTTTTAAATGATCTTTATATTGTGAAACATGAACATTTGGCCCGTCATAGCTTCCGTCTCGAACTTTGGCAAAATTACCATTTTGCCCCTACCTTTGGTAAAATGACAATTCTGCCCCTGTTGGCTTTTCTGCTGCCCGTTGACCATATTTTTAGATACTGGGTATTGCACCTTTGTTCCTTCATTTTGATCACACCAACAAACACAAAGAAAAAGAGAAGAGAAAGAGAGAAGGATATGAAGAGAAGAAGCGTGGAGGAGAAGAAGAAGAAGAAGAAGAAGAAGAAGAAGAAGAAGAAGAAGAAGAAGAAGAAGAAGAAGACCGGAGGAAGAAGAAGAAGAAGAAGAAGAAGAAGAAGAGCGTTAGAAGAAAGGAGGAAGAGAAGAAGAAGGATAAGGAGAAGAAGAAGATCGGAGGAAGAAGAATAAGAAGAATAAGAAGAAGAAGAAGAAGAGAGAGAGAGAGGCGTGAAGAAAAAGAGATAGAGAAGAAGAAGAAGCTTTAAGAAGAAGAAGAGGGAGAGAAGATGAAGTTTGAAGAAGCATGAAGAAGAGAGAGAATATGAAGTTTTAAGAAGAAGAAGAAGATGAAGTGTGAGACAAGAAGAAGAGAGAGATGGAGGATAACCGGAAGAGAAAGAGAGAGAGAACCGGAAGAGAGAGAGAGAACCAGAGGAGAGAGAAAAAGGAGGAGAGAGAAGATGAAGATGGTCCGGAGACTCGATCAGAATCACTAAGGTCAACGGTACGGTCAAGTGCGGGTCAAGGTCGGGTCAAAGCAAGTCAAAAGTTCGGGGAAGGTTCGGGATAGCGGGGGGTTCATGTCGGGTCTCATTGTTCTGCTAGTCCGTCAATCCGTCCGTCCGTCGTCATAATAGCACAGTGAGTCGGCTAAATTTTGTGTTGCATTTAGTTAGAATCATATAGATCCGGAATTGATAAACCGTAGTTTAGATTGCATACCCGATTGATTGAATTGGTTAGAACGGCTAGGTTGCTTAATAACTCAGTTAATTAAATGGTTAGGTTAAGGGATGCATGCTAGTTAGCTTATATCTGTAATCGTTGATAGTTCGTTGATTGCTTGATTGGGTGTTGCATTAATTGATTGATAGTTCGTTAATTGCTTGATTGAGTGATGCATACATATAGAACGTCATGCTAGGATGTATATGCATATATAAGTATTTAAGAACGTATCTAAAGGAATCTATATACAGAAAATTATGAGTTGATTAAAATACGGTTAAAAGACATAACACACTTAGAATATAATAACGGGGTGGGTTAATTAGTCGGGTTAAAGGTAATGAATGAAAGTTAAATAATAAGGAGATGTCGGGGAGTAAGTAATCTTACTAACTCTAAACCGACAGATCGAGGACGTATTAAAAGCTACTTAGAAAGTGATAAGTAAAGAAGTGGTGTGATTGATGGGCCGTCTACGGGATTAGTAATCCACTAATCCTAAGGTAGCGGATTGAATGTGAGTAAAGGTTAAGGATTGAATAAGTAATGGTTAAGGAAATATTAAAAGACGAATAAACCTGAATGATTGTTTGTATAGTATTGTGTTAATTGTTTGTGTGATTGTGTATCTACTTCGGTGTTGGGCCGAGTAGACTGCTGTTGCTTGATTGTGTATCTACTTCTGTGTTGGGCCGTGTAGACTATTGATTGTTTAGTTGTTTATCTACTTCAGTGTTGGGCTGGGTAGACTGTACTGGTAGATACTTACTCTGGTGTAGAACCGGGTAAGTCCGGGTAAGGTCGGGTGATGATGAGGTTGGTGATAGGATTTGCGGGATAGACTGGGGATTGGGATAGTAGTTCTATTTTACCTTGTGGTATTGCGTGATAGAGTCCCAGTGAGTCTGCTTGTTTACATTGCTGTTATTAGGACTCTATAGGGCGCGTTAGATCCCGCAAGTCTAGAGATGGCGTTCCGGTACTTCCAACCCGATTTGATCCTCAGGTAGTTACCTAATTGGTTTACGTACCTTCGGGTGGTGATTCTGGTTATGGTGTTAACCTACTGAGTGACACCGGTAGGTGTGTGGTCCGGAGGCCGGACTGCATGGAAGCTTGGGTTATCTAGGGGTAGCCCGAGTCACCGCGTATCGATGGACGGAGGACGGTGTCCTAGCCGCAGGACTTCGTGTTTTCGTCTAGGAGTCGTGGGAGGTTTTAGCTACCATGGCAGCAGCTAAGTGTTCCCGTGGAAGTTACCGAGTTCGCGTTTGGGGCCCATGGTGTGGAGATTGCGTTCGAGTTGCGTTTAGTGTAGATCGAGTCTAATCAAGAGCATGTGCCTCAGTATTCTGGATTTTCTTCGTTGGTGATTGTGATGTTATTCGAATTCTTGTGTGTTGTGGAGCTCATCACGTCTTGGTAGCACGTGATCGGCTATTATACTTGATTGTTATTTTGTGTTTGGGCGGGATTAATAGATTGTTAGCAGCCTTTAGTTGGGAGCCATCTCAGTGGGTAATCTTAGATTTCTCATTAGACTCTTTTGTGTTTTTCAGGTTTGGCATAGCTCGGCGGACGCATAGGACACTCGGAGTAGTCTTGGGTTTGCATTTGGCGAGGGTTTGTAAGCATTTTGACTTTATTTTCGGTTGCGAATTTTGTAGGGCACCCGCTAAACGATTTGTATTAGACCGTATATTTTTATGAATAAGCTTTATAAAAACGGAATAATTTCTTGATATACGGTTTTGTCCGAACCGAACACAACTCGTGGAAGCGGTACGGGTTGAAAAGCCTCGTATCGTGGAAACGAGGTAAACTGAGTCAAAGATAGTTTGGTTCGAGCCTTTGTCTTAAACCGGACTGTCTCTGCTTTTCGTATTGTGATAAACTCTTCTCGTATGACTGCTCGGATTCGATTGGTCATGTTCTTGTTTGATTGTTGGCCGGTCAGCTCATCGGTCAGCGAAAAACGGGAAGGGAACGTTACAGGAGGGATCATCCGGTGCGTCCTCATGCGACGTTATCGCCTTCCTCTTTTCAGAGCCTCAACATCATTTGCCGATCTCTTTGCCATACTCTCAGCAGCACGTATTTTGGCCTCCTCATTCATTTTCTTCTCGGCATCATCGGGGGGCCATATTCTTCTTTAGCACTCTTACAAAATATACTACAAAATTAAGAACATACATAAACTTTTTTATTGTACTATTTTTCAATATCAAAATGGGTGGATTGTATAGACTCTCCCTATCCAATGCATAATGAACCATTATGTATAGAACTATCTACAAAACGAGCTTAATTGGGATACGCCCAATTTTGCTCAAGGACAAAACATATTCGATATATGTGAATATGGTCGATCCATTTTTATTCAAAATGCATAAACTTTTAGGTTAAAACATAAATGTTTAAACAAAACAATAAATCATGTAATAGTTAATTTATTTGGACAAATATGATCGATTATACAATTTATCGGGCATGATGGTTAGTGAACATAGTCGTTAATAGACACGATAACTATTTGTATCCATTTTTTTTTTGTTAGCAACAAAATAAAGAATAAAACATAACTATCACATAACTATGTTGGTGGTTCCAGCCCAACATATAAACTCATCGACTGTCTAAGACGTGTACTCTGTGTTAGCCTATCTGCTATCTTGTTTCTTGTACAAGGTATGTGTTTGAGATCAAAGGTAGAGAAGTATTCCTTCCTTCGTTCAAACTCTTCCAGATGGACTGAAAAAGCTGGTCATCCTTATGGTTCAAATACAATCTTTACCAATTCTGAACAGTCCGTAGCAAATGTGATGTAAAATTACTGAAGAACCTTCATATATTCTATAGCCATATAAGTGCTTCGAATTCCGCATGAAAAGGAGAAAAACTTGTCCTAATATTCATTGATCCCATCATAACATTTACATCTCCATCATAACAACTATAACACCTTTGTCCTGAGACTTATCTCCTTCCGTCTGGGATGAAGTGGTCGAGTGGTAAGGGATGGACTCGGGACGCTAACACGTTTCGGGTTCGATTCACCTGCTGTGCGAAACTACAACATTTTTTCCTGGACACCCACACGGATATAGGTCCATGCTTTCGGCCCATTTACAAACCCGGAAAAAGGACTTATATGTGGGTTACTTCTTCTTTTAGGAATTAGTTTGGACCCTTACATAGGTGTAGGATACCCCATGTTAATTAAAAAAAAAAAAAAAACTTATCTCCTTCCTGATTAATAGCCATAATATTTGTATCCAGTTAAAATGGTCAATATTGATCATATTCTGAACGCGGAAAACTTGTTTAATAGCCATAATTAAAGACTCATATACGTTATAAAAAAAGACTATGACCTGTCGACCGATCTATATATCTTCCCGGACCCATTACCGACCTTTGGTTTGTGCTCTTTTTACTCGTTTTCTTCTTTAAATTGTATCATGGCTCATGAGTGGATGAGTATTTGTATCGCTCAAAGGGACCCCTTGCCTTAAAATCAACTAAATAATTTAATGTCAATTTAATGAAGTACTATCCAAATGATTGATTTTCATCTGCAGCTACCCAGGTCCGGTCCAGAGGACAAGCAGGCTAAACCACCGTTTAGGGACACCAACCTTTTTCATTTCTTTAGGGCCACATTTTTGTTCCAATAGCATTGTATTAGCATAAATAAAATTTTCTAAACTTAAATTTATCAAGAATTATGTATGATCCACTATGTTGCAAGAGACATGAATGAATTAGTTTTATTATCAATGGAAAGAGTCATGGTTGAAGAATAGAATATCTTAGTTTGATGAATGACTATACCTAAAAAATATGAGGAGTTAGTATTTTTATTTTTATTTTAAAAAAAAAAATTAACCAGAAGTTGTTGTTTAGAAAATTTTTAAGACTAATTTTATATTTTAAAACTAATATTATTTGAGATTGTGAATTATATAAGGAGCCACAATTTTTTGTTCCGCTTCAGGCTTCCAACTATGTTGGACCGACCCTACAGCTACCAGACAGTCATTTTGTTTGTAGGACTATATATATGATTAGATTGTATGAAGTTGTATGCAAACGTGGAGATATGATTGCATCTTTGTCTATATGCATGAAGATGCCACGTTAATTTTAGGAGTACATATCATGATAATGATCTCTCTTGCTATAACTTTTTGATACAGTACTATTCCATGCCTCTATATTAAAACGTTTAATTCTACAATGGTTTGAAAGAAGCTATGGAGCTATAAATTTTATTAAAATTAGTGAAATCCAAAATCAGATACAAATCTGAAATATTAATTTTAGTTATGAACACAATATTGAAATAATAAAATAAATTTAAGTACAGATAGATAACCAGAAGACCTATGTTCTAGAATTTTGAAAGAAATTGAAACCAACATAAAACAATTTTGCAAAAACAAACACTTTTCAAACCAGACCATTAAAATAATTCTCTGGAAAATGAAAAAGAAACAAACGTGAGATGACTAAACATTTCTAGACGAAATAAAAAAACTACCAAAAACAGAAAAAAATTAAGATTATTATGAATAATAAGATGAATGTCCATTATAAGTCTCATTTTATAGAAGCTTTTAGAACTATTTGTATCTTAGGTTTTACTTGGTCACCAAGTCTTTATACTCCTATATAAAAGAGCTTTCGTTCATTGGAATAAACATCATCAGTTCTTCTATCTCTCTTCTATTCACAATATGTTATCAGCACGATTCTCTAATCACTAGAGTTAGAAGGTAGGCAATTTTATAGTAATCATTTTTTTAATCTAGTCCTCTTTTGAATCATGTTTATTATCAACTCATGGTTCATAAGAAGAGAGTCAATTCTATCGATATTTAATTGAAGTATTACTTATCGATATTACCTGATGAATCATGTTTATTATCAACTCATGGTTCAGCACGATAGTCTCTTGTTCTTTCTTTTACACCGAAAATGTGAGATTTAAATATATGTTTATAATTTGTCTTATTCCAGGATGATAAATGATATTCTCTGAATAATCATTATGGTAGGCTATGCCTTCACGATTAGGATCATTTGGTAGACTGTCACCTCAGATCTTATTCATAAAAGAGATTGTTATCAATACTTATTTAGAATAATAATTTATCATGATTTATTGCTATGTTTGAACCATGGTTATTATCACATATTCTAATTGTTAATTCAACATTTATGGTTTTATTGGTTATTCACATCAATTTTCAAATATGGAAAACTACTATTTTTATTCATATCAATTCAAATACGACAATATTTTTTTCTTTGTTTTTGGAATAATATTCATACTTTTGTGATTTGGGATTATTTTTATATTGATATGATTTATCTTTATATATATACTTGATTGCTTTAATGAAACCTAAATATATATACCAAATGATTTGTGTCATATATCGCTTGGATGTGTTATTTATCAACTGAACCTGATTTATTTACTTTAATTATAAACATGTGTGCTTTGAATTGATTTAGATAATCATTCGTTTTATATGAAATGCTTCACATAATTGAAAATCATTAATTAAATTTGACTCATTAGTTTGCATTGGTTTGACTTTACTATCAGTTTTATTATTTTGTAAGTCAATCTTGTTGGTTTGAAATAAAATCATTAGTTATTTTAAAGTTGATTTATTTTATTAAGTTATTATTATTGAGTTATTTATATAAAATATTAATTTATTTTATTTATCTTTTTGAAAAAAAATGAATGGTGGAGATTTATGTTTGGCAGACAGTGCAACTAGCCACACTATTTTTAAAAATAAGAATTATTTAACTTGTTTGAAAATGAAAGAAGCAAGTGTAAGTACCGTAACAGGTAATGCAAAGATAATAGAAGGCTCTGGAAGAGAAAATATATCATTGCCTATGGGAACGAAGTTCGAAATTATTGATGCATTATACTCCCCTAAGTCTCAAAAAAATTCATTAAGTTTTAAGGATATCCGCAGAAATGGATACTAAATTGAGACTACGAGTGAAAGTAATATCGAATACCTTCAAATTAAAAGTAGTCCCCAAGGCTCTAAATACATTGTGGAAAAACTACATGCATTCTCCACTGGACTCTATTATACTACAATTAATAAAATTGAAGCAAATGCTAGAGTAGATCATAAGTCCACAGAAAATCACAAAGTTTGGCATGACCGGTTAGGCCATCCCGGCACAATAATGATGTGAAAGATTATTTCTAATTCATGTGGACATTCATTAAAGAACCAGAAGATTCTTCCTAATGATTTTTCATGTGCTGCTTGTTCCCAAGGCAAGTTGGTTATACGGCCTTCACCAGTAAAAATCAATTCAGAATCAATAAGTTTTGTGGAACAAATACAAGGAGATATTTGTGGGCCGATTCACCCATCATGTGAAACCTTTAGGTATTTTATGGTTTTAATTGACGCATCTAGTAGATGGTCACATGTATCCTTGTTATCAACTCGAAACTTGGCATTTTCGAGATTACTTGCTCATTTAATTGATGAGATTACGAGCCCATTTTCCGGATTTTCCTTTAAAGGCAATTCGCCTTGATAATGCTGGTGAATTCACGTCTCAAACATTTAATGACTATTGCATGTCCATTGGGATAAGTGATATACTTGCATTTTCATACATTTAGGATATAGTTTAGATCATGTTTTGCTTCTAGTTAGTTCCTTTTAGGTTCATTTCTTTGCTCTTTGGTATGTTTAGAGTATAGGATCATTTAAGGCTAAGTTTAGGCACTTTAGCTTGCATTTGGAGTGTTTCTTGTGTTTTGCAGGTGATTGGAGGTGTCTAGGAGCATTGGTGAGCTTGGAAGTGGAATCTAGAGCTCAAAAGACTAAAGAAGAACCAGCTGGAAGGCATATCGGCCACCATATCGGTTGGGGTGGCCGATACACACTCTCGGATTAAATTTAGACAGTCCATATCGGGATGCATATCGACCTGGAAACCCGATACAGTCTCCAGAATGCAGGCCATATCGGGATGCATATCGACCTGGCAACCCGATACAGTCCCCAGAATACAGTCCATATCGGGATGCATATCGACCTGGCAACCCGATACACAGTCTCAGATTAAATTCAGACAGTCCATATCGGGATGCATATCGACCTGGCAACCCGATACAGATCCCAGAATTTCACTTGGATCCGGGTCAAAACCCGGTTTGTCCCGGGTTGACCTGGTTCGCCCCAAAAACACTACTTAAGCCAAAAACCTATTTTCTATTGTTTCTTAAGCTGTTTTTGTTCCAAATACTCTTTTGTAAGAACAAAATTGGATTCTTGATTTTATCTAAGTATTTTCTTTGAGATTCCTTGCTTCAATCTTTCAAGTTTTCACTAATCTCTTATGATTAACATCATCTCTATGGATTTTGTTAATTACATGATGATTAGTGAGTAGTTCTTCATAGGACTTTTGGGTTAGATAGGATTAGGTTGATTAGGGGTGATCAATGGATTTCTAATGTTTAATTGTTTGAAATCTCTTCTATCAAAGTGTGTTTAGTGCCTAATTAGCCTTGATCACGTTGATTAGGATGTTTAGGATTTCTTGCCCACCATGTGTTCGATGAAATTACAGTTTTTAGCTTTGATAGAACTTTCACATTCTAGCACATGAAAATGTATGTTTAGAGTGATTGTTGGCTGTTTGGAACTTGTTTGATTGCTTGCTTGATTTTAATTCACAAATGAGAATTTGTTCTTGGATTAGGATTAAGTAAAGAGATTAGTATTAAGAGATTAAACTGATCAACTTGTTGTGTTCCATGCTAGGAGGTTAACTTCTATGAAGTTTGAATTAGGATCCTTGATCATCCCGAGTCACCTATCCAATTACCTTAACCTTTAGGCCTTATCTTTGTCATTGATTGAATCCACTTGTTTATTTGCTTTTATTTGTCTACTTCTACTACTTCTATTTGAATTGTTTTCGGTAGGACTGTTGGAATCAAAAACTTAATTGAATTGATTTGACTCTAGAGGTTTAGTGTGTGCTTATTGGTTTTATCCATCCCAAAAAGGTTAGATACCTCAAAGCTACACGATAAGCTTGAGGAATTGGTACCTCAAAGGATTGCAAAATCCTTGCTATCAATAAGTATTAAACATTTTGTAGCACATGTTCATATACAAAATGGTTTAGCCGAATCGCTAATCAAGCGTCTTTAGTTGATTGCTAAACCATTATTAATGAAATCAAAACTCTCAATATCTGCTTGGGGACATGCTATATTACATGTAGCAACATTGATTCGCATCAGGCCAACAAGTAATCAAAATTTCTCCCCATCACAACTTGTTCTGGGTCAGGAACCAAATATTTCTCATCTGAAAGTTTTTGGATGTGTTGTATACGTTCTAATTGCTCCACCACAACGATCTAAGATGGGTCCTCAAAGGAGGTTGGGAATATATGTTGGATAGATTCGTCATCAATAATTAAATATCTCGAGCCATCTACGGGGGATTTATTCAATGCTCGATTCGCAGACTGTCATTTTAATGAGTCTGTTTTTCCAACTCTAGGGGGAGAAAATAAACATCTGGAAAATGATATAAATTGGAATTAATTATCAATGTCTTATCTTGATCCTCGGACTAAAGAATGTGAATTAGAAGTCCAAAAGATAATTCATTTACAAAGCTTGGCAAATCAGTTGCCAGACGCGTTTACTGACCCAAAACGTGTGATCAAATCATATATACCAGCTGTAAATACTCCGATAAGAATAAATATTCCATAAGGACAATATCAAACTGCTAATGAGTCTAAGTCACGTTTGAAACATGGTAGACTTATTGGTTCCAAAGATAAAAATATTCGAAAAAGAAAAGGAGCAGAAATTGGCAATGGTGAAACCGAAGAAATAATTACGAATGAAGGATGTCTAGAAGAGACTTCAAACATGAAAAAGAATGAAATTCAGGTACCTGATAATGATGAGATCTCAATTAATTATGTCATGTCTGGAATAAAATGGAACCGCAAGCAAATCGACGTCGATGGTATTTTTGCATGCAATGTAGCAGTTGATTTTATGGATGAGGATCATGAACCAACATCTATTGAAGAGTGTACACAAAGAAGTGATTGGCCAAAATGGAAGGAAGCAATAAATGCAGAATTAAAATCTCTCGCTAAAAGACAGGTATTTGGACCAGTAGTCCGTACACCTAAAGGTGTAAAACCAATGGGACATAAATGGGTCTTTGTACGAAAGAGGAATGAAAATGGAGAAATTGTGAGGTATAAAGGACGTTTAGTCGCACAAGGATTCTCACAAAGACCTGAAATTGATTATGAAGAGACATACTCTCCTGTGGTGGATGCAACTACTTCCAGGTTCCTTATTAGTCTGACGATAAAAGAAGGACTTGATTTACGTTTAATGGATGTAGTAACAGCCTACTTATATGGGCCACTAGAAAATGACATTTATATGAAAGTCCCAGCAGGATTTAAACTCCCTGAAGCAGTAAATTCTAATTCTCGAGAACAATACTGCATAAAACTAAATTGATCTCTTTATGGATTAAAACAGTCAAGACGTATGTGGTATAATCGCCTTAGTGAGTACTTGTTAAGAGAAGGCTACAAGAATGACCGTGTTAGTCCATGCATCTTTATAAAGATATTTGAGAAATGATTTGTTATAATTGCAGTATATGTTGATGATTTAAATATTATTGGAACTCCTGCAGAGATTTCCTACACAGTAGAATGTTTGAAGAAAGAATTTGAGATGAAAGATCTTGGGAAAACAAAATTTTGTTTGGGACTACAAATTGAACATGTAAAGAATGGAATTCTAGTACATTAAGAGACATACTCAGAAAATGTGCTCAAAAAGTTCTATATGGATAAAGCACACCCCCTGAGCAGTCCAATGGTTGTAAGATCACTCGATGTGTCAAAGGATCCATTCCTCCCTCGGGAAAACAATGAAGAAGTTCTTGGCCCTGAAGTACCGTACTTAAGTGCAATAGGAGCATTAATGTACCTTGCTAGTCATACAAGACCAGATATATCATTTTCGGTGAATTTGTTAGCAAGGTTTAGCTCATGCCCAACTCAAAGGCATTGGAATGGGATTAAGCATATACTTTGTTACCTCCAAAGTACAAAAGACATGGGTTTATTCTTTTCTAACTTATCCAAAGAAGGCCTAATTGGTTTTGCAGACGCAAGATACTTATATGATCCCCATACTGCTAGATCGCAAACAGGATATGTGTTCACTTGTGGAGGTACTGCCATTTCTTGGCGATCTATGAAGCAAACTCTCACTACCACTTCTTCTAACCATGCAGAGTTTTAGCCACCCATGAAGCGAGTCGCGAGTGTGTATGGTTAAGATATGTCGTTCATCATATACAAGAAGATTGTGGTATTTCTGTAGGGAAAGATGCCCCAACAATTATGTACGAGGACAATGCAGCATGCATCGCACAACATAAAGACGGATACATTAAAGGTGATAGAACAAAGCACATTCTACAGAAATTCTTCTTCACACACGATCTACAAAAGAACGGTGATATATATATTTTACAGATTCGTTCAAGTGATAATTTGGCTGACTTATTTACCAATGCGCTACCCACTTCTACTTTCAAGAGTTAGTTCATCATATCGGATTACGCCGTCTCAAAAATCTCGACATGTGTACTCATGATGGGGAATAATTACGTGTTGCACTCTTTTTCCCTTAACCATGATTTTTCCCATTGGGTTTTCCTAGTAAGGTTTTTAATGAGGCAACATCTTAAACGCATTACGAACCATTCCATTATAATGGACATCTAAGGAGGAATGTTATGAATAATAAGATGGATGCCCATTATACGGCACATCTCGTAAAAGCTTCTAGAATTACTTGTACCCTAGATTTTACTTGGTCACCAAGTCTTTGTACTCCTATATAAAGGAGTTTTCATTCATTGGAATAAACAACACCAATTCTCTTATCTCTCTTCTATTCACAACAAAGACAAAGACAACTCTCAAAATCTAAACTCAAATATAGTGCTAAGAGACTAATAAACTTGAGGTGCAAATCTAACTCCTTCGACCATAATCTTAATTCTAATTAACAAGTCTAAACCGAAATCTCGGCTATAAACTATACTGGAATTTTAATATATAATATAATTAACTCCTTGGACATGTTGAATAAGAAAATTAAATAATTGATTATATATACTTAATTATTAAGTATAAAGAAGGACTAGACATTCATCGTTAGACTAATAGACATTATAAAGTTAATTATATCGGAATTCTCACAAGACGGATCCCTAGAGACCAGACATGCATGTCCAAAGACAGATCGTATAATAATAACTCATAGGAGTCTTATCGATCCAACATTCAAGGTAGGCTTTATAGCAAAGTAACTATTACAATACAGTAGTATTACAATTCCCATGATGATTCTAGGATCTAATATTATTATTAATACAGCCAATGAACACTATGTGATGTAAATGTCTCTACATTTTTATTTATTTATAGTTATTATAAATCAATGAATGTATTTTCCCTTGTTCGGAAACTCGCTAGGCGCTGTCCGTTCGGTTGATCCGGGCCTAGCGAGTTAACGAAAAATCGGGGATTAAACGGGATTTACGCGGGGCAGAATTTTTGATATAAAATTGATAAGAGAGAAATAAACAAAATATCACGTTAGTCTAGTGGCTTCTGCACATGTGAAAGAATTTAATGTCTTGGGTTCAAGCCCATGATAAGTATTTTGGTGATTTTTAATTTAAACATTAATGAAGGGTATTTCTGGCATTTCTCACTCATCATCTTCCTCGCGAACTAACCCTAGCAATGGCGGCCGTCAACTTTTTTTCTTCGTTTTTCACTGTGTTTTTCTTCGTTTTTCAGTGTTTTGTTATCCAAAATAGTTAAATCTACTCAGAAACACTCGATTGTCAAGTTCAAATGAACGAAAAATGCGTTTTTCAAAATCACCGTATTTTTAACCGGATTGGTCCAAATCGCCGCGGCCATACTCCGATGAACGATTTTCCGGCGGGTAAGCGGTGGTAGGCGCCGCGTTTTAGAACACAGGTATTTTCAAAAACAAAAAGGTAAAAGATTGGGCTCCTAAGAGAGACAATCTAGAAAGCTAAAGAGACATTAACAGGAAACGTATAGTTAAAGAAAAGAACACTTGTCTGCTCCACAAAAACAACAACACAAAACTCTTCAGGTCTCCTTTTACATGGTCTGTAACATTAATGTGTCACAGAGACAACTGAGTTATCTTATCAACAGAATGGTCTAAAATTGATCACCAAAGTTGATAGTCTATAGACTCAGTTTTCAAATATTGAATGTAAGAAAGTGAAAGTGATGTGATACTCTGTTTCTGTTTAAGGCTAGACAATAAAGCCTTTTGGCCCTTTTATCTCTCCTAATTAAAGAATCTGAGCTGTTGAGTAATTAAAATCAAAGCCTTGACATTTTAGCTCCAACACCATCTGGACAAACCTTCCTTGGATTCTTCCTTTATATAGAAACTTCGAATCACATGTAAACAAGTCTGAAAACCATATTTTTATATTTTACTACTAACAAGCTTCAAAGATCTAACACATTTGAATTTAGTATCTTATCGGGTAATTATAACAGTGGTTATCAAAAATCAATGTGTGTTCATATACAGAAAATGTTGAAAGTTCATAGCTAAAGTGGGGGACCCTTCAGTTCAAGAAACCCTTAAGTTTCTATTATTTTAAATAAAAAGTTGATTAAACAATTTTAAACTAAAATCTATGCAATCGGATCACCTTCTAGTCTCATAGTTTACTAAACAGATTGATATATTGTAAGAGAGAGACATGAAGAGCACTCTCAAGAGAAAATAGAAAGAATCATGCAGTTACATTTGTAGGTGAGATTACAGCTTCAAGGTCTCATCAATGGAGATTTCTAACTCTTATTCCTCATCCTCTGTCGACAGTACTAAGCCTCCACCTTCTGAATCTTCCGTTAATCTCTCCCTTAGCCTCAACTTTCGCTCTACTTCTCCAGAAAGGTCTTCTTCACATCAATACTCTGTTATTTCCTCTGTTCTGTTTATGCTCTGTTTTAGTTCACATTTTGAAGTTTGTTTCTTGTTTGTAGAGCGACAAGCCAAGATTGGCCCCCTATAAAACCTCGTTTAAGAGATACACTAAAGGGTCTTCGTCTTCGTCAACGCGGTTGCGACGCAGCTCTTTTTGTTAAGGTTTATATGGAAGGTGTCCCCATTGGGAGAAAGCTCGATCTTTCCACCTTCTCAGGCTACGAGAGTTTATTAGAAAATCTGTCCCACATGTTCGATACTTCAATTATATGTAAGTAATTACCAGAACATAATTCTTGAAAAACAAAACGTTCTGCTACATTCGAACACTTTGAAGGATGTCCATACATTGTGTCTTTGGTTCTAACAGGCGGTAATCGAGATAGAAAACACCATGTTCTGACATATCAAGATAAAGATGGAGATTGGATGATGGTCGGAGATATTCCATGGGAGTAAGAATCTTGAATCTCTCATCTAACACATTGATAATTTCCCCTATTTTGTCTATATTTATCTCTGAATTTGTTCGTTGTTTTGTTCAGTATGTTTCTTGAAACCGTGAGAAGACTAAAGATCACGAGACCGGAGAGGTGTTAGAACTTGGATCGTTCGGTTCATTACTATGTTTCCACAGTTTTGAGAGATTCAGGCATTGATGAAGAGTGTCTTACTGTGCGGGACAGAGCTCTTGCTGCATGTTAAGGCCTTAAAGAACTTGAATGATTGATGCATATATTTATTTGACACCTTTTAGTGTGTTTTTTATATAAATAAATCACAATATCCAGGGATTTTTTTTTGTCTGAATAATAATCCCAAAGACTTTTTTACATGTTTTGCAAATCGTGTTCCTTCGGATGTGTGCATGAGCATGACGATGAAGAAAACACAAACTTTGTTGGGGAGCACAAACATGGAACAAGGGAAGAGAACGATTCTCTGAGAAATGTGCCGGCTCGTCTTTCTTGCTAATGACTAAACCTGTTTCAAGCCCAATATTTGCGGACTAGAAAGCCCATATAAAGCCCAAAACATAACAAGCTTTTATAAATGGGCTTAAACATGTCTTGTATATGAAAGTTGATAGAAGTTCCATATTCAAAGTAGTTTGTAAATAAGTTTTTTGCAATCCCTAGTTTGTAAAGTCGCGTACATTAATGAAAACTTCTAAGAGGTATATTCACTTTTATGATATGATGATAGCATTAGCTCCTAAAACCTTCTTTTTCTTCTATCTTCGTCTCTTTCTCTTCTTTTTCTTATTATTATTATATTTTTTAATGTTTTTCTCGTTTCTTCGCTCTAATGGTTGCGTCTTTACCACCTCATGAGCCAGCATTCGACTTTACGAACATAAAATCACACATCTCTGTGATCTGGATCTAAATGATCACAATTACGACGCATATCGTGAATTTTTCTTTACCCACTATTTAGCCTTTGACGTATTGGGCCATCTCGACGGCACCGAACTTCCTGCTGATGCTAATGATGCTGCCTGGAACAAGAAAGATGGACTTGTCAAGCTCTGGATTTACGGAACTTTAGCTCCTCCTCTGTTCCGTTCATCATTCAAACCTGGAGGATCTGCACGTGACATATGGCTGCGAATTGAGAACCAATTCAGAAACAATAAGGAGGCCAGAGATATCCAGTTGGATCATGAATTGCAGACAACTGAAATTGGGGATCTCTCAATCCATGAGTATTGTCAGAAAATGAAGTCTCTGGCGGATATGCTGACCAATGTTGATGCTCCCGTCAATGACCCTAATCTGGCCATATATTTTCTCAACGGTCTAAATGAGAAGTTTGATAACACGATAAATGTTATAAAATACAAAGAGCTTTTCCCCAACTTTGACACAGCCAAATCCATGTTGGAAATGGAGGAAACTATGATGAAGAAATCAACACGATCGACATCCTCTCACAACGATCATTCTTCTTCCTAAACAACTCTAATTGCCTTTTCAACACAATTGCAGCAAGTGCAATCTCCTTAACCATCACAGAAACACAAGTTCAACAACAACATGGGAAAAAAACGCAACAACAATCAGTTCAGGGGAGGCGGCAACAATAATTAGTATAATGATATTCATGCATATTCCTGCATTTGAGCTTTAATTAAGATCTTGTTTCACTCTCTTTGTTCATTAATTTGCATCATTATGTTGTCATTTGTTGCATTTAGAGTATATTAGCATTTAGTATAGGAATTAGCTTCTTTAGGTTGTTTTTAGAGTGTTCTTGGTGTTTTTCAGGTGCTATGGAGTTTGAGTGGCTAAGGAGCAAGATTGGAGCTCAAAGGATGAAGAGGAGAAAAACAGAGAGTTCGTATCGGCCAGCGTATCGGCTAGCGTATCGGCCTAACAGGCCGATACAGTTTCCTGTGAAGACCATTTCCAGACAGCTTTATTTACGAAAATGCTACTGCGTTGCTCCCAACTATAAATACTCATTTTGTGGGATTAAAAACCCTAAGCTACCTAAGCCTAGTTTTCTCTCTTCTTATGTTTATGATTTAGGATTTGTAAAACTTTGATTTTGAGTTTTAATTAAGTATTTATCTTGTTTCTCTTAATCTCTCTTTCTATCTATGATTTCTCATATCTCTCTTATGATTAGGGAGTAAAGTTTTTGGGTTTTGTGGATGAGGTTAATTTATGTGGTTTATGTGATGATTAGTGATGCTTAGGACTTATTTATGAATGATCCTTCTCTAATTAGTTGATCTCTATGCTAGGTTGCAAGGAATTGTTGAATCTAGATGCTAGGCTTTTTCATGCCCGAAAGGTGTTCAATGAAATGCTTGAATGAACTCTTTAGAGGATTTTCACATCTTAGCCTAAGATATTAGATGTCTAAGGTGATTATTGGTAATGAGATCTTGAAATTAATGCTTGTTTATCTCTTAATCACAAATGAGAATTTGATCTTGATTAGGGATTAGAAAAAGGGATTAGTGCCAAGAGATTGGATTAGTCTAGTGATTAGTATTCTTAGCCTAAGGATTAGCTTTGCTAAAAGGTATTTGATGGATATTAATGTGTGCTCGTCTTGTAATTTGCAAATGAGAATTGAATGATTGCTTGATTAGCATAGGAGTTATGAACATGAGAATGTGATTAGCTTAATTATGATCATTAGCCTTGTTTAGCAATGTTTGATTGATTGAAGAATCATTGATTGTCTCTAAACCACCTAGTCTCCATAGCCTCATCCTAGGACCCTTCTTTTAGCTTATTTGTCTTCTTGTTTAGTGTTTTGCTTTGTTGTTGCTTGCTTTATTTCCTTTCTAGATTGTTTAGGTTGTTAGATAAACCATTTCTATTTGGTTTTCTTAGCTTGAGTAGTTTCTTGCATTCACGATTGGCTACTCTTCTTGCCTCCCTGGATTGATACCTTAAATACTATAATGACACGAGTAGACTTGAGGAATTGAGCTAGAATCTAGAAAAAGTCTATCATCAATTTGGCGCCGTTGTCGGGGAGATGTAGCAATAGCCATTAGGATTTAGATTCTACTTTAGACTAAGATTTTATTTTGTTTTTACTTGTGTGGTTACTAACTCTCTTTCAATTGTTTGATCTTTTTGCAAGGTGCAATCATAAGGAAGAGAGCATGGCTTCAAAGATAGCTTCAATGTTGAGGGCTATGCTAGAATCTCAATAAAGAGAGATGGCTTGGGACCCTACAAGTCATCATGGTTTTGAAAGCACATCCACTTATCGAGGTGATCTTCCAAATGAGTACTCTTCTCATGAGTACCAATATGGATATGGTGATGGATACCAATCTTGGAACATGGAGCATGACCAAGAAGCAACTTACTCCTCCCAATCATGTGATGAAGAGCTTCTCAACTTGGCAAGGATAGCATTGGAAGGACAAGAGAGGTATAATGAGAGCATAAGGAATATCAACACTGTTTTTGCTCAATTGCACAATTGCCTCAAGATGCAATTATTGTTGAGCCAACACATGAGGAGAATGCTCAAGTCCAAGATGACTTCTTGAAAGAAGCTGAAGAGACTATCAAAGAATTTGAAATGCTTCTTGGTTGCACTGTTAGTGAAGACCTTGTGATAAGGTATGAAGATGAGGATGATGAAGAGATAATCATGGGTAATTCAATCAATGGAAACAATGAAGGAGTAGAAGAAGTTGTGAGAGTTGAGGAAGAGTCTTATGAAAATGGGTTGGTTGTTGAGTGCAAGGTTATCAAGGAAGAGAACACACAAGATGAGCTGTCATTCATGGAAGAAGTGCCAAAGCAACCAAATCCCACGCAAAAGCCAATTAGAAGAAATCCTATGGAGAAACATGATAGTCCCAAGGATGAAGCCTTCAAGGAGGATGAAGAAGATGGATCTCCAATGGCTCAACCCCCTCACAAGCTTCTTGGTATAGTCTCTACCACACCATTGAGCTTTCATGATCCAAGGAAGATCCCTTTGAGGAGATAAGGATGAAGGAGTGGTTCTACGATAAGTATGATCCCGGTGATACAAACTCATGCCACATCCCTAACCAAAAAGAGTGAAGGGATAATCAAGCTAAGTGACTCAAAACAAGATCAATTGGGAGGAATCTCCATGTCTATCCTTTTGGAGAGCTTTGGGGTAAATGCAAAGAAGAAGAAAATGAGTTTTGGGATTGAGCAAAGGGACTTCAATGCTAAATCAAAGGATGAAAAGCCAATGCAATGGTCTAAGTTTGGGGGAAGTCTAACGCCAATTCAAAGATGCCTCCACCTCCCATTCCTCCTCTCCATTCCACTCTCTAAGTAACACTCCAACCTTTGTAAATATTTTGCTTCTTTTCTTTTCTTGCATTTGTTTGTTTTCCCGGTCTTTTCTCCTTTCTTCTTTCACACAAGGAACTGTGTGATTTAAGTTTGGAGGAAGGACCAATTGCTAATCTCTATTTTCCTTTGATCTTATTTTCCTTCTTGCATTTTGAGTCTCATGCATTCACTTATAGCATAGAAAACCCCTAAAAATCGAAAAATTTCAAAAAAAAAATTCACAAAAAGAAGCATGCATTAGAATCTTTAGGATTGAGTCTAGTATATATTAGGATTGCATTTCATTTTGCATAAAGAATTTTGATGAAACTTCTATTTGAATGTCAACTCATGAGCTTGAATTAATGCCCTCTTTAGGAGTTGCAAATGCATTTGAGTGAATTTGAAGTTAAGGATGCACCATGTTTGGATCTCACTAGCTTGAAAGTTAGACCTCATTGTTGATGCATGTCACCCCTTGTAACACAACTCTAATGAACTTGAACTTAATTTGAACTTTCAATTACTCTCTATTGGAATCTAGGATTGCTTACCAATTGTAACTCTAAAAACAATCATGCTTGCTTATTCCTTTTGACATTCTTACAAGCATTGATTGACCATTTGCATCACATAATGGTACCCTCACCTTGAACCTTAGCCCATTGTTCTTTTTCCCTTGTTGATTCTTGAGTGAGGCCTCTTGTTGATAATGCAAACTTGTGCAAAATTTTGAAATGATAGGAGAACGACAAGAACTCACTTCCATGTGCCAATTGCATTGATTGGCTAGATCTAGGATAAGACTTGGGATGGGTTTTTGTTTTTTATTTGATGGGTTTGATGGTGAGAGATCATTTATTGAGTGAGTTGAAAAGAAAAGAGGGATTTGGGAGCAAATAAAAGTAAAAGGAAAAGCCATGAGGCAAAAGTTTTCAAAGAAAAGGCTTAAGAAGTGGGAAATGAAGTAATAGCTCTAAGTTCTTATGCATTTGAGTTCTCTAATAAAATGTAAGCAAAGAGAAAAAAAATGAAAAGAAAAGAGGATAGTAAAGAGTTGAAAAGAAAGAGCTAAGTGTTGAAAGAAAAGAGATTTCTCAAGTTGTAAAAAGAGTGAAATGAGTGGGGTGTGAGTTTAAAGATAAAAAAGTGGGTTTGGAATTGGGTTTATGTTTTGGGTTTTGGGATTTAAGCTAAAGAAAGGGTAGAACATGGAAGTGGATGCTTGTATGCATGAATTGTTCTCTTTCTTCCTACTTTTGCATAAAGTCTTGTGTTCATTTTTATTGAGATAAGCCACTAAACACTTGTAACCCTCACCAAAATCCATGCTAAGCCTCTTTGACACCCTGCCCTTTGGTTTGTGATTCATGTTTCCAAGTAGAGAGTCCACCAAACACCTAATTGAATGTTAAAGAGTTGTGTTGCTTTGGTTGCTTGTTATTGCTTTGATGGTTTGATCATTAGTGCGAAATGTTTGATGAGTATGGCTAACTATTTTGGAGTAGAGATTGTTTGTGCATTTGCAACTACTTTGAAGGGCATTGAATTGAATTCCTTTGTTGACATTCTCGGATTTCATCTCTCATTTTCAAACCTTTCTCCCTAACTTGCCTTTGAGTTGTTGATGCTTGCATGTGGACAAGCAATGTTTAAGTTTGGGGGAATTGATATTCATGCATATTCATGCATTTGAGCTTTAATTAAGATCTTGTTTCACTCTCTTTGTTCATTCATTTGCATCATTATGTTTTCCTTTGTTGCATTTAGAGTATATTAGCATTTACTATAGGAATTAGCTTCTTTAGGTTGTTTTTTGGAGTGTTCTTGATGTTTTTCAGGTGCTATGGAGTTTGGGTGTGGCTAAGGAGCAAGATTGGAACTAAAAGGATGAAGAGGAGAAAAACAAAGAGCGTATCGGCCAGCGTATCGACCTAAAAGGCCGATACATCTCCTCGGCCAGAAACCACAAAAAAACAGGGAGTTCGTATCGGCCAGCGTATCGGCCTAACAGGCCGATACAGTTTCCTGTGAAGACCATTTCCAGGCAGCTTTATTTACGAAAATGCCACTGCGTGGCTCCCAACTATAAATACTCATTTTGGGGGATTAAAAACCCTAAGCTACCTAAGCCTAGTTTTCTCTCTTCTTATGTTTATGATTTAGGATTTGTAAAACTCTGATTTTGAGTTTTAATTAAGTATTTATCTTGTTTCTCTTAATCTCTCTTTCTATCTATGATTTCTCATATCTCTCTTATAATTAGGGAGAAAAGTTTTTGGGTTTGTGGATGAGGTTAATTTAGGTGGTTTATGTGATGATTAGTGATGCTTAGGACTTATTTATGAATGATTCTTCTCTAATTAGTTGATCTCTATGCTAGGTTGCAAGGAATTGTTGAATCTAGATGCTAGGTTTTTCATGCCCGAAAGGTGTTCGATGAAATGCTTGAATGAACTCTTTAGAGGATTGTCACATCTTAGCCTAAAAGAGTAGATGTCTAAGGTGATTATTGGTAATGAGAACTTGAAATTAATGCTTGTTTATCTCTTAATCACAAATGAGAATTTGATCTTGATTAGGGATTAGACAAAGGGATTAGTGCCAAGAGATTGGATTAGTCTAGTGATTAATATTCTTAGCCTAAGGATTAGCTTTGCTAAAATGTATTTGATGGATATTAATGCGTGCTTGTCTTGTAATTTGCAAATGAGAATTGAATGATTGCTTGATTAGTGATACTAGGATTTTATCCTATTGAAGAGGTATCAATTCTCTTACTTATCGTGTAGTAAGAGTATCGAACCAAATCCGGGACGGGATTAAACCAACGAGAATACACAAAACCCTATTAGATAAGCTATTCTCAATTTCAAATCAAGATCCTAAAAATTCTAGGTGCAATTAACAATAAACAAGCAATCAAATTGAAACAAGAGAGAACTAAACAAGCAAATAAGAAGTAGACAATCAAATACTAAAGATAAGGTTTATGAGTATAGGTCAATGGATTAGTGACTCGGGATGATCTCGGGATGCTAATTCATACTTCAAAGAAGCTAACGTCCTAGCAAGGAACACAACAAGTTGATAAGCCTAATCTCTTAGTACTAATCTCTTTACCTAATCCTAATCCAAGAACAAACTCTCATTTGTGAATTAAGATCAAGCAAGCATTCAATCAAGTTCCAAATAGCCAACAATCACTCTAGACATCCATTTTCATGTGCTAGAATGTGAAAATTCTATCTAAGCTAAAATTGGCATTTCATCGAACACATGGTGGACAGGAAATCCTAAACATCCTAATCAACATGATCAAGGATAACTAGGCATTAAGCACACTTAGATAGAAGAGATTTAAGATAGATTAAACATTAGACATCCCTTAATCACCCATAATCAAGCCAATCCTACCTAACCCATAAACCCTATGAGAAACTACTCACTAATCATCATGTGATCAACAAAACCCAAAGAGATAGTGTTAATCATTGGTGATTAGAGAAAATAGAAAGATTAAAAGAAGAAAACTCAAAAGAAGTACTTAGATTCACCAAAAAATCAAACTTGTTCTTACAAAGTGTTTAGAACCAAAAATAAAGCTTAAGAGACAACAAAAATCAGGTTTTTGAATTTAAATAGTAAAGGGGGACGAACCGGGTCAACCCGGAACAAACCGGGTATTGACCCGGATCCAAGTGAAAATATGGGGACTGTATCGGCTAGCTAAACCGATACGCTGGCCGATATTGGTCTTCTGGGATTTTGTCGAAGGAGCATATCGGCCCGCCTGGCCGATACTCAGGCCGATATTGATCTTCGGTTTTTCTGGGCAACAAGCGTATCGGTTGGCTAAACCGATATGCCAACCGATATGCTTCCAATGATTTTAATCCGAGAGTTTATATCGGTTGAGCCGGTCGATATTGAACCCGATATGGACCCTCGGATTTTTGCACGAAGAAGCGTATCGGCCCGTCTGGCCGATATGCACACCGATATCCGTCTTCTGCTTGGTCTTCCTTAGTCCATTAAGCTCCAAAATCCACTTCCAAGCTCACCATTGCTCCTTGCACTCCAAATCACTTACAAAAGCACAAGAAACACTCCAAATGCAACCTAGAATGCTAAATCCTAACCTAAATGCCTACAAACTCTAAATGCCAACAAGAAGCAATAAAGAGACATGAGTGAGAGCAAAAAGAGATCAAAATAAGAACTAAACACTATCCTAAATGCATGAATATACAAGAATATCAATCCCCCCAAACTTGAATCTTGCTTGTCCACAAGCAAGCATAAGACAATCAATCCATTTGGGAGAAAGGTTTGAAGGCAGGAGCTCATATCCAAAAGTTTAATCAAGTTTCAAACTTCATTTCAAGTCTATACAACTAAAGTGCAACCGAGAAAAACCTACTCCAAGGATATAGCCATACTCATCAAGACAATACTGCTAGCTTAAACCTCAACCTACACAAGCATTCAAATCCACTAGCTCCTTGACATTCATTAGATTTTTCGAGTGAATCCTATTCAAAGAAATGTGATCAAACTCATTTGGTTTAAGGGACAAGGTCTTGAGACAAAAATGGTCTCAATTGAAAGGAAGGCTTCTCCACAATCATTTAGGTTCTCTCGGAAGAAGTATGAACGAGCTATAGTAAAATGCTAAGAGTTAGAGGCAATTGGTGCATACTAGGATAGATTCCCATCTACCCAAACCCCAAGAGCTTCTTCTCCTAGACTAACCCACATAAATGAAGACTACCCTTTTGATCAAGGCTATTCTTGCCTTATTCTCCTTTCAAAATCGAAAACCTTTCAAGAAACCCCCAAGGATCATTCAAAATACTTCAAAACAGTGGTAAATTCTCTCTTTTCAACTTAGCTTAAAACTTTTCTTTTCTTTGGTCTCTTTTTCACAAAATTTCTTTTCTTTCTTTTTGGTGAGCCTTTGGCTTCTTTCCATTTCAGAAACTTGAGACACTTTCCTTTTCAAAATGCACAAGAGCTTTCATTCTTTAACACTTTTACCAATCAACTTATTGATCCCATTCAGACACCTCTTTCTTTCTTTACCCTCTTTTTTCCATTCCCAAATCCTCCCCCAAACTTAGATCAAAACCTATTACAAAGCTAAAGATGTTGAGCTTGCATCTACAATGGAAATCTCTCCTAGTCGCCTCATACTCAACACTTTTTACCTAGCTCGTTCCAAATAGGCTACCACTCAATATAGTGTTTGGGGTTTGAAATAAGGGCGGTGAAAGGTGTGGAAATCTATTTGAGCAAGTAGAGAGGGGTAGAAAGGATAAGATTGCTCAAATATTTTGGGGGTACCCATGAGTTTATCACACAAAGCATGAACAAGGATAATTAGATGATTCAATTAAAGTTCTCACTTAGATGGAGCTAGCTTCAAATCACAACAAGTTTCAGCATCAAATCAAGGTTCAAAGCAAGCTATCCAAGTAGGGTTCGTTCTTGCTTTCATGCGATTCTCGGGTTACAACCTTAGTGTGATCTATCTAGCATAAAGCTAGCGTATGAAACGAGTTTTACTCAATTAAAACTTACGAGGAAATTAAATCATTGCTCCAAATGCATGCGTCCTATACGATGCAACTAGAATCGATCTTATGATGCTATTGCAACTAGATGCTTTCTTTTTGTGAAGATTTTTTTCAATTTTTTGGATTTTTCTATGCCTTAAATGAATGCATGAGACTCAAAATAATAAAATCGAAAATAAGAACAAGGAAAGAAAGATTAGCAACTGGATCTCTCCCCCAAACTTAAATCACACGGTCCCTTGTGTGATCTAAGAAGGAGAAAAGACCGAAAACACACAAAACGAAAACAAAGTAAATAAAAGAAAAGAAGTATGTACAAAGTTGGAGTGTTTACTTGGCTAGTTGTTGAGTGATGGAGGTGATGATTCCCCCATGGAGTATGCCGGGTTGGATGAAGAGCAGGATGGTGTCCTCATGGCTCTTCTTTTTTGCCTTCTGTCCTCTCGTGCGGAGGGGCGGTGAGTCTTGTAGTAGGAGTCGGCAGCCATGCGCGCAGCTCTTCCCGTCTCATGTCCAGCAACTGAGTACCTCCCCTGCTCTAACTCTGTCTGCTCAACCAGCTCATCGGCTTCACCGATCACTTCCTCAGTTGCTGCCCGAAGCTCCTCATCCAAACCAGTCTGAGCCTCTCGGGATGTGGAAGTCTGTCCCGCAGCGCCACTCTTATCCTTCTTCCCTGCGATCATCTTTAGTACCTTGGTGACCTTCTTCAAGCAGGTAGCCAACTTCTTGATGTTCCTTCCGTGCCATTTACTCTGCCTTTGAAGGTCCCTGTTCTGGTCCCTCAGTGCACTGACCGTCTTGTTCGCGATCGGGTCATCCAATGGCTCTATGTAGTACCTGTGCAGCCCATACACCCCAGCATGTGCGTCGGGAGAATCTGAACCGGCTGCAGGTGCTCTCCGCGGTCCGCGAGGCTCGAATTGGTGTTCCATAGCCGGGAGGAACCTCACGTTAGCCTGGTTTGTTGCAAGGCTTGTGATGGCGGGGTTCGGAAGCAGGTACTTCTCTTCCATTGGCGTATCTGAGCACATCCTGTAGATTTGGCGACCCGGAGGCGGCCTAGAACCGAGAATGTGGTACCTGATCAGCTGAGGCACGTCTAACCATCCCACCGGTGTAGGCTGTCCAAATGTCTTCTCTTCCACACTGCCTTCTAGTTTAATCTTCTTTGCCTTAAGTAAAGGCGTGATTAAACCACCCATGGTGAACTTGGGGTCAGAATCCTTGACGGAAGTTGCCCAGTCTCGGTGAACCCCAAACTGCTCAACTAGAATGGCTGTGAAGCTCGGTGGATGCTCAACGGGTGGTATCGTCGAACCGTTGGGGAACGTGCGCAGAATTGGCTGTAGTCCAATGTACAGAAGCTTCATCTCCAGTTCATGGACTTGGCCTGTCTCCTTCCTAGCACTCAGAGTGTGTGCTATTGCCTTGTGCACGTACCTAATAGCCGGGTGTCTGATCCTTGCAGATTTCATAGCTCCCAACTTGAATGGTCCATCGGCTATCATGTGCCACAGTCTCTCGAGGTATTCCTTTTCAATGGGAATGGAAGAGCCTAGTTGAGCACCATTCTCCTCAAAACCGAAGATGGAACTTATCTCCTCAAAAGTCATAGAGTACTTCTTCCTGCCCATCGAGAACTCTATCTTTCCGCGGCTCACTTCTCCTCTAAAGGCTGCCTTCCTCATGTTAATAGTTGCTTTCATAGTTGCAAGGAACTGGCAGGCTGAGCTCTGATAACCATCACTGGAGACACTGAAGAAGGTCTTGAGCCCCATGTTTTCCACAATCTGATCGTAGTCTTCCAGCAATCCAAGAGCCGTAAGGGTCGGGACGTGAGGATACCGTGTTGGCCAAAACTGAATTTTATCCAGCTTGTTATTGATCTCAGAAGGAGTATACTGCAGTGGTGATGCATGAATCACCTTCCCTGTGACCTCTGGAGCTTCTTCCTCAACAGCGACTCCCTTTCCTTTCGAGGATATTCCCGCATCTTGTCTCGGTGCCTTTGCCTTTGATTTAGGGTTGGCGGATGTCTTAGTCATTTTCCTATAAAAGATAACTCAAAGATAGAGTTAGCACACAATACAATCCACCAACACAAAATCAATAAGAGCTTGACACATCCATGATCAACAATTGTAAAAGCTTAACAATTGCATAAATTTTCGTTTTCAATGGAGTAAACAAGCTAAAACCAACTCAACCATTCTCAATTCAAGCTCATCAAGTGAAAAACTCACAAAGGATTCAATCACATTCATAAGCAACTCAAATTCTTGAACAAAAACTCCCAAATTTGCAATTTCAAAAATTTTGTGAAACAAAACTCAAGCAAATCAAGTAGTCTCACTCAAACTAGCCATAAACAACCTATTGCAACTATAGGAATTACCAAATCAACTTTCCCCCAATATTTTCGAAATTCCAATTTCTCAAGAACCCTAATTCACCAAAAATCAAATTCCTTCAATCAAATCACCAAAAAATTTTGACTTCAAAATTTCCGGGTTTTGCAATCCGAAAATTTCCGAGAGTGTTTGAGAGTTTTACCTTGGTTTGTGATGAAGGAGTGAAGATATAGCAAGAGAATGTGAAAGAGCCTTGAAAACCGCGAGTAAAGCACTTGAAATCGGAAGAATTGATGGAGAATTGAGAGAGATGGAAGGTTTTGAAGTTCTTGAAAGATTTTTGCCAAAATTCTCTTTGAAATCGCAAATGGGCAGAGATGGAGCGTGAAGGAGGAGAAAACAAGAAGAAATCGGATCCCAGGCGGTTTAGACCGGTTTATTAAATCGATTTTTGGTCAAAATCCGGTCAAAGCCGGTTTGGAATCGGTTTAGAGTCGAGATGACTTACCTGGGCGAAGGGGCGTATCGGCCTGGCCAACCGATACGCCAGCCGATATCGATTCTTGGTTTTAAATCCCGAAGGTCCGTATCGGTCTGGCCAACCGATACGGACACCGATACAAACTCTCGGATTTTTACGCTGAAACACGTATCGGTCTGGCCAACCGATACGTGTACCGATATCTGATATATCATGGTTTTTACCGGTTTTATGCCATGATATAGTTGTGTTCTTAGTGTCTTTTGTGTTATTTTAGAGTCTTTTACAGGTTTAATCAGGTTTGGAGCTAATGTGGAGATTTTGGAGTATTTTGAGAGTTTTGGAGCATTTTGGCCGAGAGTTTAACTCACTGCCCGATTTGATGATCATGCATCGATCGACACACCTTTGGTGTCGATCGACACACTAGCGAGATGGGCCGTACGCGGCGGTTTAACAAAGTTATGAAGATTTGCATAGAAGCCCAGAATAGTTCCAGTAATTACACAGAAGCCCCAGCCGAGATTATGCCTATATATTTAGAGTTTTGGCTTTTATTTTAGATACACTTTCATACTTAGAGCTAAGAGATTTTTAGAGCTTTTGGGGCTGATCTAATCATGTACTTCATCTATTTTGGAGAAGATTCCGAACCCCTTTATCTATTTAATTTCTTATATGCAATCTATTATTTCTATGATTTCTGTTTCATTAATCATGTCTTAGTAGATTCATAGTTAAGTTTAGGGTTTCTCATTAAGGATTTTATGACTTGCTAGACTTGTTTAATTCAGTTAAGGATTCACATGATTAGAATGTTCTTCAAACTAAATCGTGCTTAATGCTAGTTCTAACCTGATCAATTAGAATCTAGATCTTAGGTTGCTGAATACGTCACGAGAGTGGGGTTTAGAATCTGAACTATTTAGGTTGAGCAATTAAATTATTCGCAAAGAGATTTGGCTTAGTTTAATTGTGAACATATCGAACATGAAATTAATGATGGTTTAATCTGTTAGTAATTGCAAAGAGATTTGGATTACTGCACTTAGACTTAGAGGATTTTCGCAAAGAGATTTGGTTAATTCTAATTCCGTGATTTGAGTTCTAGAACTGAGTTTAATTTGATCCTGACTGATTACCTTGTTTGCTTTTCTGATTTCCTGAGAATTCCCTAGACTTAGCGCTTTTAGTTTATTGCTTTCACAACAAATTCCTGCTACTGATTTACTTTCTCGCCTTGCTATTTACTTTACAACAATTTGCTTTCTTCCTAGTATTAATCTCCTTCGTTCTATTGAAAACCATAGTCCCTGTGGATTCGATAACCCTATATACTACATTGATATTACTGTGCACTTGCAGTTTAGAATAGGGATTAAAACTTAGAGCCTATCAAGTTTTTGGCACCGTTGTCGGGGACTCTTAGAGTCTTCGATAGGACCGAACTTAGGGTTTTTACTAGGAATTTTTCTTTTTTCTTTTATTTTCGTTTTTATTTTATTTTACTGATTTCTTCTCTGTTTTCTCTCTGTCGCAGGTACCGATTTCGCCTTGCGTCGATCGTTGCACCTCTTGTGTCGATCGTCACTAAGCGATTTGAGATTGAATCGATCGTTGCACTGTTAGCATCGATCGTTGCTTGACGATTACAGACAGTTTATGCAGAAGCGCGAAACTCGAAGTAATCCGAACTTAAGTCTAATCAATCTCGATCTTGAAGAACTTGGACGTCTAGAGAGGACTAACAGAAGAGAAAGAAGAGAAAGAATGGTAGTACAGAGGCTGATTCTATTACGTGATGCTCAAGGTACTCTGAGGGACCAAGATAACAACCCATACAATGCTGCTTGGCAAAGGGTTGATGCTGAAGGGAATGTCATCCCTGATCCTCCTGAGCCACCGCAACAGGAGCAGAACCAGGGTCAAAGACAGGCCCAAGGTAGAGAGGTGGTTATCCATGAGAGAACCTTAGCTGATTACAACAGACCGGATGAGTTTCATGCAAACTGGTCAGCTTTGGTGATGCCTGGCTTTGAGAGGAATGATTTTGAGATCAAGACTATCTACTACTCACTGATGAGACAGAATGCATTCCATGGTCACCCAACAGAGCAGCCTATGGATCACATTGATTCGTTTGAGGACATAGTCACTAGCATGAAGTATGATGGAGTTTGCCAGAATTATTTGTTCCTTAAGATCTTTCCGCACAGTCTCGCTGGAGACGCTGGTGCATGGCTGAAGCAATTGCCACCTGGGCAGTTTGATACTTGGGCAGCCCTGAAGAGTGAGTTCCTGCGTCATTTCTATGATGATGCGCGTTCAGATCAGTCCAGACAGGACATTCTCACATTTTCCCAAGGAGCTGTGGAGCCTTTAAAAGCTGACTGGATGAGATTTAAGAAGTACCAGCGTGATTGCCCACACCATGGATTCACTGAAGTCCAATTGCTTGGTATCTTCTTCAGAGGCATAGATCTGCCATATCAGTCTGCGCTGGATAACTCCAGTAATGCAAACTTCAACACCAAGACTCCTGCACAAGCTAAGCAGTTGATTGAGAACCTAGTAAGCAGCAACAGTTGCAAGACTATGGATGAGAGGAGGAAGAAATCTGGTGGAAGTGTAGAAAATTCAGAGATGGCTGAATTGAAATCTAGGATGGACACAATCTGCAATCTCCTGGCTAATAAGAAGGCTGTCCATTTTTCTCAAGATGTTGAGGTAATTCAGACTGAGGAGGACACTCAGGAAGAAGTTGTGAATTACATTGGAGGATCTGGTTTCCAAGGTAACAGGTTTGGTAATCAGCAGGGAAACAGATTCTTCAACCAAGGACAGAAGAGTGCCTTCATAGGCAATCAAAACTCTTTTGGACAGACTAGTGGTTTTCAGAAGCCCTTTGGACAAGGTGCTCAGAGAACCTATGGATCTTCATCTTATCAGACTCCTCCTGCATCTACAGCTCATGAGAGTAGAATGGAAGAAATGATGGAACAGCTAATGGAGAGTCAGACCAAGAGCACTGTGGACTGCAATACGAAGTTGGATGCTGTCTACGAAGACCTCAATGGGAAGTTTGAATCTCTAAACACTCACATGAAGCAGTTGGATACTCAGGTGAACCAGATTTCCAGCTCTATGAAGGGAAAAGGAGTAGCAGACACTCATATTAAGGCCTGGTCTGTGTACATCAATGATGGATCTCACCTAGGTGAAAAATTTGAGCTAAGTACAGCTGAATTGGTGAAGGAGAGTGAAATCTCGGATTTTGGAGAAAATCTCTCGGGTGAAAAATACAGTGTTGCATAGATCGACACACATCTAGTGTCGGTCGATGCAGGTCGTGAACAGACAGACTTGCCGGATGATAATGAGATTGATGCAGATTCTGAGCTTGCCCGCCTATTCCCTGATGTGTCTGAGATCACTCAGGAGGAGATTTATGGACAATTAATTAGACAATATCCCTTAGTATCAGAAGTGATTAAGCAGGAAATTGAAGAGCTTAAGAAGCTAGAGGAGATTGGTGAGGAGTTGGAAGAAATTCCATCATCTGATGATCCACCATATCACCCATGTGTGCAGAGGTATTTGAACAAGATGTTGCCTTTGGATGAAGAGCTGAGAGACTGGGTGATTATAGTTCCTCAACATATTAGTGATCTTCTGCTGACTAAGGTCCCAAAGAAGCTGCTAGACCCTGGAGTCTTTGTGCTTAATTGTTCTATCTTCGAGGATAGTTTTAGACGCTCTCTTTGTGATCTAGGAGCTGTTGGAAGTCTTATGCCTTACTCTGTGGCAGAAAGGCTGGGAATGCTGGATTTTAAGCCTACTAGGACCTCTCTTGTCCTAGCTGATCAGTCTATACGAGTCCCGGTGAGAGTTGGAAACTATTTGGTTCCAACAGACTTCCTAGTGCTGAAATATGACTGTGATACGGATGAAGCGTTGCTACTTGGGAGACCATTTTTGGCTACAGCAGGAGCAGTGATAGATGTTAGACACAGTCTGATAGACCTCCATCTGGGAGATGAGCCGCTGCGTTATGAGATGGATAAGCTGCGAAGATCACTGATAGATGGGCAGACATTCACCATCATGGAAGCAGATGATAAGCAGCCGGATGACACTGTGATTTTAGATCCTGGAGCGCATTTTACTCCTTCTTTTCTTGGACATGAGCATTCTGCAACAGCCTACTCGCCACCCTGGATGAAGAGACTTGAACAGAGACAGAAAAAGTCTCTGTCGAGACATCTTGGTGCCTGAAAGATCTTGTTCGTCCGGTCAAGCTAATGACCTTAAACAAGCGCTGAGTGGGAGGCAACCCACTGTTAGGTTTAGTTATTTTTCCTTTTCATTTTTGGTGTTTTTCTTAGGATTTCACGTTTTCGTTTTTGTTTTTTTGCTAAGTTTCAGATACATAACTCGAGTCTGGAGATGTGTAACGATCGATGCACTTGTGCACCGGTCGTTGCAAGGAGATTTGACGAAGAGGGGTAATCGCATTGTGACGATTGTTGCTCACAAGCAACGGTCGTTGCAGTTGGTTCAATTGCAAAATTAAGGTACGCGCTAAACCGGAAATCAATTTCGATTTGACCAGCATCGGTCGTTGCCCCTACGCAACGATCGTTGCACCCACGACCAAGGTAAGTACCTTAAACCCTTTCTCTTCTCTTTTCTTTCTCATTTCCGATCGTCCGTACACCGTGAGCTCACACCCAAAAATCGCCATTTCCCATCATTTTTCTTCGTTTCAATTGCTAATTCCTCCTATTTTACACTCTAAACCTATGTCTTTAGCTCGTTTCTCAAGAATCCAAGGTAATGTTCCCCTATTTCTTCAAATTTTCGGATTCAAATTTTAGGGTTTTAGGGTTTGAGATTTTTGAACTGAAAATTGATGTTGCATGCGTAATTAAACCGATTTGGGGTGATAGGTTATGATTTTGAACTGATTTGAGACAATGTGGCATGAATTTGAGCTGATTTTGATTGATTGTTTGCGGCGAAATCGCCTTGCAACGGTCGTTGCATTTATGCAACGGTCGTTGCTTTACGATTTTGGGAAATGTTCGATAAAATGAAATCGCCTTGGAACGATCGATGCCTTAGATGCAACGGTCGTTGCTTCGCGATTTCACAGAGAGATTACCGAGACTAATTGTTTTAAAATTTCTTGTATACAGATGCCTCCACGACAAAACCGTAAACACAGGGCCACTGCATCAAACGCGACACGTCAGTACATTCCACCACCGGAGTGGTTACACAGAGACTCCGATCCACCTGCAGACTATCAGATGGTTCATGCAGCCATACAACCACCATGGCCGAGAGCGGATAACCTTCTGATTCCGACTGAGCATGACTGGGGCATGGATATTGATAAGTTGCTCACGACGGATGACTTCACAGAGAGACCATTGCACGAGTACTGGGATGAGTATGATACGTTGTTGTACAATGGTTGGTGTAGCATGACGCTTAAGCCAACCAAGTTTGCTGACTACTCAACTTGCAGGAGTCTCGGCATCGATGAGCAGGTTATGGCACTGTGCAGAGGCATTGGTCTGGGGACAATGCCAATGCAGCCTTATGACTTATACCCGGAGTTGGTGAGACAGTTACTTGCCACTTGCAGGGTCATCTACCCGAACCCAGACAGCAGGCAAGCTTCGGGAGGCACTTTCACCTTCATGTGTCGAGGAGCCAGGTATCGAGTTCCCCTTCTCGATATTTGCAGGATCTATGGGTTCAGCATTGAGCCGACACGCATCGATATGTCCCTTCCGTGGGAACCATTAGAGGCTCAGCAGTTATGGGATTACATTGGCAATGGGCGATACTACTCACGGACTACGACTGTGATTCAGGTTAGGCATCCGGTCCTTAGGTACGTTTTGCGCATATTGGGACGCACTCTGTTGTGCAAGCACGAGGTCAACAAGATGCGTAAGACCGAGACAGAGATACTGTTTAGAGGACTGAGGGAGCAGTTCAGAGATACCGATCTGAGAAACCCTGCTGGGAGACTCAGCCTAGGAGCTGTTTTTGTTCATCATCTATGTGACCTGCAGAAAAAGCCCTTTGATGGCGTGCGCACAGAGACAGTCGGGAGTCTTCTTACTCCCATTTTCAGACACTGCAGGATTTCTTTGGAGGGTACAAAGTGCAATGATGAGAGAGAGTTCCTGGATTTCAGTCACTTACAGAGTGCTACATGGCTCAAGGAAGGGCGTATGTGGGTTTACTATCAGCATGCCACTGAGAGGCACGCACTAGAGCTTCCTGCTGATGGTCTGACACAGATCGATACATTGGATACTCTGAGGTTTCAGCCCCCCGCTAGTGCTCGACGCGCAATCCCTTCTATGGCTTATCCGCTGGGAGAGCCTTCTACTCGGGCTTCTACTTCCTCTACACCTGCACCTGCTGCTGCTGCATTTGATATTGGTCCTTATCCAGTTCTATCCGTGCCTGTACGCGAGATGTCTGAGGGCGATTGGAGAGAGAGGCAGGAGGGTATGTTTCAGACCATTTGGGATTTCATGCGTGGGTGTACTTGTAGGAGACAGCCACAGGTTCATCAGCCCGCTCCCACCAGTCGACGCAGACAGCGTTCTCCTGTAGCCGATAGTGACATAGAGAGATATGGTGGGATAGATGATGATAGTGAGTGAGCGTAGCTGTCATCTCTTGACATTCGGTTCTGTATTCTGACTTTTTATCTTTTCTTGCATTTTTCTTTTTCTTTTCTTTTGATACTATGTTTGGATGGTTCTGCTTGATCAGATGCATTTGTTGTTTCGGTTTTACTCTGTTTTTAGTGTTTTCAGCTTGCAGGTCTCAAAATTGACATAACCCGACGGACTAACCTGCTAACTTGCTGACTGGTCCGATGTACGCAGTGCGTCGATCGACACAGCATTGTGTCGGTCGTCACAATACGACAGAAATCACATTGCAGCGATAGTTGCGTTCCTGAGCAACGATCGACCCACAACGAAAAATCGCACAGCAACGGTCGATGCACTTAGTGCAACGATCGATGCCTGACTGCGACAGAGGTAAAACCCGAGAGAATTTAACCAATCCATAAACAAATTTTTATTTTTCTTTTTGCCAATCCTTCGCTTGACACTACTGGGGACAGTGTGTCTTAAGTGTGGGGGAGGTTCTACTAACTTCTTTCTTTTGTTTTCTTAGAGTCATTTAAAATTTTTCAAAATTTTTGTTTTATTGAGTCAAAATTTGTTTAAGTAAGAAACAATGATTTTTTGAGAAGATTAGTAGCACTTGCAGGAACTTAAGTAACCATTGGGATGAAGCTGCAGATTATCTCTGACTATTAGAAAACCCAGACATGGATCAACCTACTATTGACACCCACATCGCTTCAGGTATCAGAGGATCCTTTTACTGACTTCACCCTAATACTGACTTAGATTTTCTCACCTAAGGGCTTGGTATACTTTGTGTCGGATTCCCTTGTTAGTTCTGACACAGCCTGTAAACCTGTCCTATCTAGTTCCCTTCTCCCCTACCATAAAAAAAAAGATAATAAACTGAGGATGAGTTAGTAACTCCAAAGTGGTCATGGGAATGGTAGCTAAAACTCTCATCTCCTGTGCATCCATGGAATGTGTCCAAGGGTACACCCCTTAACGGGAAGAGCACTGATAAAAAAACAAAAATGATACCCAAAGGGGAAAAATCAGAATGCTAAGGAAGGGAAAAGAGAAGAAAGGGACTAGAGAAAGATAGTATGGTGGTCTAGAGCTGATAAGGTAAGAGTCCATGTGCCTTTGATCGATACTCCTTAGGTGAGACCGCACTTAAATACTTGCAGAAGTAAGTAGGGAGAATTTGAATGCTTGAATGTGATTGTGGAGTTTACTTAGGACAGTTGCTAAGTGTGGGAGAAGTATATGTTGGTCTTGATGTCTGCAGGTTGATTCTTTCATGTGGATTACTAAGGGGAATCTGAGTGTTACTGCTTCTAGGATGAAAAGAGTTTCTGAAGAATTTTCAAACCTCTTCACTGCATTTTAGTTCTCTGTTTTGCTTGAGGGCAAGCAAAGGCTAAGTGTGGGGGAGTTGATATATCATGGTTTTTACCGGTTTTATGCCATGATATAGTTGTGTTCTTAGTGTCTTTTGTGTTATTTTAGAGTCTTTTACAGGTTTAATCAGGTTTGGAGCTAATGTGGAGATTTTGGAGTATTTTGGGAGTTTTGGAGCATTTTGGCCGAGAGTTTAACTCACTGCCCGATTTGATGATCATGCATCGATCGACACAACTTTGGTGTCGATCGACACACTAGCGAGATGGGCCGTACGCGGCGGTTTAACAAAGTTATGAAGATTTGCATAGAAGCCCAGAATAGTTCCAGTAATTACACAGAAGCCCCAGTCGAGATTATGCCTATATATTTAGAGTTTTGGCTTTTATTTTAGATACACTTTCATACTTAGAGCTAAGAGTTTTTTAGAGCTTTTGGGGCTGATCTAATCATGTACTTTATCTATTTTGGAGAAGATTTCGAACCCCTTATCTATTTAATTTCTTATATGCAATCTATTATTTCTATGATTTCTGTTTCATTAATCATGTCTGAGTAGATTCATAGTTAAGTTTAGGGTTTTTCATTAAGGATTTTATGACTTGCTAGACTTGTTTAATTCAGTTAAGGATTCACGTGATTAGAATGTTCTTCAAACTAAATTGTGCTTAATGCTAGTTCTAACCTGATCAATTAGAATCTAGATCTTAGGTTGCCAAATACGTCACGAGAGTGGGGTTTAGAATCTGAACTATTTAGGTTGAGCAATTAAATTATTCGCAAAGAGATTTGGCTTAGTTTAATTGTGAATATATCGGACTTGAAATTAATGCTGGTTTAATCTGTTAGTAATTGCAAAGAGATTTGGATTACTGCACTTAGACTTAGAGGATTTTCGCAAAGAGATTTGGTTAATTCTAATTCCATGATTTGAGTTCTAGAACTGAGTTTAATTTGATCCTGACTGATTAACTTGTCTGCTTGTCTGATTTCCTGAGAATTCCCTAGACTTAGCGCTTTTAGTTTATTGCTTTCACAACAAATTCCTGCTACTGATTTACTTTCTCGCCTTGCTATTTACTTTACAACAATTTGCTTTCTTCCTAGTATTAATCTCTTTCGTTCTATTGAAAACCAGAGTCCCTGTGGATTCGATAACCCTATATACTACATTGATATTACTGTGCACTTGCAGTTTAGAATAGGGATTAAAATTAGAGCCTAGTAATATCGACCCTCGGATTTTTTTCTGGGAAATCCGTATCGGTCTGGCCAACCGATACGGAGGCCGATATCGACCCTCAGATTTTTTCTGGGAAATCCATATCGGTCTGGCCAACCGATACGGAGGTCGATACTGACTCTTGTTTTTTTCTTCCTCCACTCCCATGGCCTTTGCTTAACCCCAATGAGTCCACAACTTCTCCTAAAGACCAAAACCTGATAAAACTCAAGTAAAACATCAAAAATAACAAGAAAAACATCATATGTACAAGGATAAACTTGGGAATGTCTCCCAAGTGCGCTTTTGTTTAAAGTCGGTAAGCTCGACTGTTCAAACCGGGTTTTTAGGTGGAGGGAGGGCTAGAGAGTGGAACCGAAGTCCCTTCTTCAATAGCATCGGAAGCTGAGTAGTGTTTGAGCCTTTGACCATTAACCGTGAACTCTTCATCGGATTTACCCCAAAGCACAACAGCTCCATACGGCCTCGCTTCCTTCACCTTGAACGGACCCGACCATCTAGACTTGAGCTTCCCGGGAAAAAGCTTCAATCGGGAGTTAAAGAGCAGCACAAGATCTCCTGCTTTAAACTCCTTCTTCTGGATCAGCTTATCATGAAAAAGCTTGGTCCTCTCCTTATAGATCTTTGAGCTCTCAAAAGCCTCAAGCCTTATCTCGTCAAGTTCATTCAGCTGAATCAATCTCTTCTCAGTCGCGGTCTTGATGTCAAAGTTCAGCAACTTGACAGCCCACATAGCCTAGTATTCCACCTCAACCGGTAAGTGACAAGACTTCCTGTATAGCATATTGAAGGGAGTGGTTCCAAGGGGAGTCTTGAATGCCGTCCTATTAGCCCATAGCGCATCATCGAGCTTCTTAGACCAATCCTTTCTAGAAGCTCCCACAGTCTTCTCCAAGATGGCCTTGATTTGCCGGTTGGACACTTCCACTTGCCCGCTCGTTTGAGGGTGATATGGGGTTGCTACCTTGTGCTTAACTCCATACTTCTTCAAGAGGCTTTCAAAAAGTTTGTTGATGAAGTGGGAGCCTCCATCACTAATCACAATCCTCGGGATTCCAAACCTTGGAAAGATGATGCTCTTGAATAGCTTTATCACAACCTTGGCATCGTTCGTCGGACTCGCCACTGCTTCTACCCATTTAGACACATAATCCACAACCACTAGGATGTAACTATTTCCATAAGAGGATGGGAAAGGTCCCATGAAGTCAATGCCCCAAACATCAAACACTTCAACTTCAAGAATGGGGTTTTGAGGCATCTCATTTCTTCTACTGATGTCTCCTTTCTTTGACACTTGGAGATGAACTCTTGGGCATCTTTAAACATTGTAGGCCACCAAAACCCAGTTTGTAGAGCTTTTTGAACCGTCTTGAAGGTAGCAAAGTGACCACCATAAACTGACCCATGACAATGTAGAAGAATACCTCCTACTTCTTCATCAGCTATGCACCTTCTATAGAGTTGATCCTTACACAAAGTGTAGAGGTAAGGCTCGTCCCAATAGTACCGATTGACATCTCTAAATAACTTCTTCCTTTGGTAGCTATCAAGACTTGGTGGTTCCTTTCCGGTTTCCAAGTAGTTCACTATATCCGCATACCACGGCTCCTTGTCCTCAATGGAACCAATCTCCTCCAGCTTCCTACTTGTGTCGTGAGCTTCCTTGACTGCTTTCACAGCCATGAGTTGTTCCTCCGGGAGAGAGTCATCTAGAGGAACATCATCATCAATTCTCAACCTCGACAAGTGATCCGCCACTCCATTCTCAATGCATTTCTTATCTTTGATTTCCAAATCAAACTCTATTAGCAGCAAGATCCATCTTAGAATCCTTGGCTTGGCATCTTTCTTGGCAAGTAGATATCTCAGTTGTTGCATACTTCACTTGAGCATCATCCAATGTCCCACTAGCATAGTATATGACATGGAGTTTCTTGTCTATCCTCTGTCCAAGGACTGCTCCAACTGCATAGTCACTCGCATCACACATAATCTCGAAAGGTAATTCCCAGTCAGGAGCTTGTACAATCGGAGCACTAATCAAAGCTTCTTTAATCTGGTGAAACGAAGTCAAACACTCCTCATCAAACACAAAGTCGGTTTCCTTACACAGTAGACGAGTGAGAGGTCTAGCGATCTTAGAGAAGTCCTTGATAAACCGTCTGTAGAACCCGGCATGACCCAAGAAGCTTCGAATCCCTTTCACTGAGTTCGGCGGCTGAAGAGTTTTCATCACCTCTATCTTAGCCTTATCCACTTCAATGCCATTCTCTGAAATCTTGTGACACAACCCAATCCCCTCTGTTACCATGAAGTGGCATTTTTCCCAATTGAGCACGAGGTTCGTCTCTTCACATCTCCTTAAGACCCTGCACAAGTTCAGCAAACAGGAAGAGAAGGAAGAGCCATACACAGAGAAATCATCCATGAACACTTCTACGATATCCTCGATAAGATCCGAGAAAATAGACATCATGCACCGCTGAAAGGTAGCCGGTGCATTACACAAGCCAAATGGCATCCTTCGATAAGCAAAGGTGCCATAAGGACAAGTGAATGTCGTTTTCTCCTGATCATTTGGATGTATCGGGATCTGAAAGAACCCACTGTATCCGTCGAGAAAGCAATAAAAAGGATGGTTAGCAAGACGCTCAAGCATTTGATCAATGAACGGAAGTGGAAAGTGATCTTTTCTAGATGCTGCATTTAACTTTCTATAATCTATACACATCCTATGCCCGGTGATAGTCCTAGTTGGGATTAATTCATTGTTATCATTTTTAACTACCGTAATCCCCCCTTTCTTTGGGACACAGTGCACGGGAGAAACCCAAGTGCTGTCCGAGATAGGGTAGATTATCCCTGCATCAAGCAATTTAAGAATATCTTTCTTGACTACCTCCTTAAGATTAGGATTCAATCTTCTTTGATGCTCAATAGAAGACATGGATTCGTTTTCAAGGTGGATCCTATGAGTGCATAAACTAGGTGACAATCCTTTTATATCATCAAGTGAATAGCCTATTGCTTTTCTAAACTTTTTCAATTCAGTAGTTACAGCAATCAACTCATCATCACTCAGAAACTCATCATCACTCAGCAACTCATTCACAATGACAGGATAGGTAGAGTTAGAGCCAAGAAATTCATACCGAAACCCCCGCAGAAGGGCTTTAACTCAACCTTTGGCGCTTTGAGCTCGCTCCATTCATCAGCTACAAGCTGCTCCTTGCACAGCTCAACTCTCTTGGCGCCATCAGCCTTCATACCCATAGCAAAGACCTCTATCTCCTTACCCACTGAATCTGATCAAAGCTCCAAGTATTCAACCTCTCCTAGTAAAGGCTTGTGTGAATCAAGTGCTTTCATGTAAGCCCAGCTCTCATCGCGAAGATATCCATACTCCCCACAGTCTTTTGTCAAAGCAACTTCTAAGGGGTCACTCATGTTTAACTCTTCCAGGAGTTCATCAGCTAGCTCCTCCATAGTCTCAATATAGAACATCTGCCCTTGTATGGTTGGCTTCTTCATTACCTTGTTGATGTCAAAGTTGAGCACTATGTCTTTACCAAGGTTGAGATCTATCTTTCCTCTCTTGACATCTATAATTGCACCAGCTGTGGCAAGAAATGGCCTCCCAAGAATTAAAGGATCCTTCGGTTCTTCATCCATCTCCAATACAATAAAATCTGTCGGGACTTCAAATTTTCCTATTTTCACCGGAAGATCTTCTAGGAGACCAATTGGATACCTCACTGATCTATCTGCTAGGACTAAAGAGATCCTACAAGCTTTGTAGGTGGAGAAGCCTAGCCTTTTAGCAACTGAAAATGGCATCAAACTTGCGCTTGCTCCAAGATCACATAATTAACTCTCAAATCGAAAAGGACCAATAGCACATGGTAGAGTAAAACTGCACGGATCCTCAAGCTTCCTTGGTACAATAGTCCTTTGAATGAATGCACTACACTCATGGGAAAGCATGACCATTCCTTGTACCTCTTTAGTCCTTTCCTTAATAGCATCCTTTAAGAACTTGTTGTATTGAGGAACAAGTAGGAATGCATCTATCAATGGCATTGTGAGCTCAACACTCTTCATTTGCTTGTCGAAAAGGGCTTTATACTTCTCTAACAGTTGCTTCTTGAATCTGTCCGGAAAGGGTAGCTTAGGCTCATAAGGTGGTGGCACAAACACACCATCCTTCTTCTTGAGTGTGTCCTCTACTACTTCTTCAACTACATCCTTTCCTTTCCTCTTAGCAATCTCACTATCACTCTCCTTGTTTAGAGCAGAATTTTTAGAATTCTCCTTCCCTTCTTGAACCTCAATGTCCTCCTTGAGTGAAGTAATCACCTTAGGTTTGGGTACTTGATGATGTTGCAGCTCCTTACCACTTCTCAATGTGATAGCGTTGATGTATTCCTTTGGGTTTTGCTCAGATTTTCCGGGTAAAGCACCTTGAGTGCGGGATGTAGAGGCAGTTTTGTTTTCCATGTTTGTGACCCTTGAAGTCAAGTTCTGAAGCTCACTCTTGAGATCCCGTACTTCCATAGCTCCTGAGGCTTGCCCTTGAAGAAGTTTCTGCTTCATACCCTTTAACTCATTATCCAAACCCGATGAAGAGGAAGCTTGGGGCTGTTGTTGTCCAAAACCGGGTGGGTATTGTTGTTTTGGAGCATAGCTTTGTTGCCCTTGAAACTGAGGCTTATTGCCAAACCCTTGTTGGTTAGTGTAAGGGACAAAAGGCTTTTGTTGTTGAGCTTGTGTGAAGCCTTGTTGCCCTTGTTGTGGAGCTTGTCCTTGGGGTTGAGCTTGGGGATAAACCTGATCTTGTGGGTTCGTCACATTGGGGTTTCGATAAAAGAAGTTAGGATGGTTTCTATAGTTTAGGTTGAAACCCTTGTTGAAACCTCCTTGGCCCGAGATGAAGTTTATCTCTTCTTGGGTCATATCTCCTTCAAGACTAAAGAGGACGGGTGGGGAGTCATCATAGTTGTCCACAAAGCTTATTTGCTTTTGGCTTGATGAGATCATCTTGTCTATCTTGTCGTTTAGAGATTTTATTTCCTTCTCGTACTTCTCATCTAAAGAAGATGATCCTCTAGTACTCCGCTCAGAATCCTCATTGTAGTTCCCGTCGCTTGTAGCAAGGTTTTCTATTAATTCCATGGCCTCATCAACTCCCTTTCCTAGGAAGTGTCCATTGCTACAAGAGTCTAGCATCGCCCGCATTCTAGGAAGCACTCCGCGATAGAGGTTACTGATTAATGTCTCCTTGGTGAAACCGTGGTGTGGGCACTGAGTAGTTAGCTTATTGAACCTTTCCCAAGCTTCAGCGAAGCTCTCGTTGTTGCGTTGCACAAACCCGGATAGCTCATTGCGAAAACGGGCAGTCCTAGTAGGGAGAAAAATTGTTATATATTTAAGTGTGGTTGTAATATTAATGAAGAGTTGCAATTTATTAAATGAAACATTGCAATTTATTATTTAATAATATTTAAATTTATTAAATGAAACATTGCAACTCTTGGATATAAACCATTGCAACCCTTGGTTTTGAATCATTGCAACATTTGGTTTTGAACCATTGCAACCTTTGGCTTTGAACCATTGCAACCTTTGGTTTTGAACCATTGCAACTTTTGGTAAACCATTACAACTTTTGGTGAATAATTGCAATGGTTGGTGATTAATAATTGCACCCTTTTGATTTCTATATAAGGAGTTTTTGGCATTTGCAAATTCATAACAAAAATTTCACAAGCAAAAGCAAACAACAAAAACTAATACAAAAGAAAGAGAGATAAACGAGAGAGATTCATTGCTTCAAAAGATTATCAAAGATGTTTGAAGAAATACATATAAACACAAAAACTTCTATTTGTATCTCTTGTATCTTAGCCTAGAACAAGAGTGAGACTTTGGTTGTCTTATCCTACAAAGGGATTTCGTGTAACCCAAGGCTTGGGATAGGTCGAAATACTCTTTAAGGAAAGTGCTCTCGTGCGCGATTCAATCATTATCCAAGTTCATAGTTCACACCACAAGGCTACATCACAAACAATCTTAAAGAGTATTTTCTTGTGAACTATGGCTAGTGTATCGGTGCGAGAGATGACATCGAAGTTTGGAAAGTTAGAAAAATTTGAGGGAGTAGATTTTCGAAGATGGCAAAAGAAGATGCATTTTCTCCTTACAACACTTAATGTAATGTATGTTCTAAGCATGCCTATGCCCACTATACCAAAAGATGTAGAGAACGAGTCCTTGGAGGAGACAAGGAAGCAACTTAAATAGGAAAATGACGATTACATATGCCGAGGCCACATTCTTAACGGTATGTCAGATCCACTCTTTGATGTTTATCAGAATGTTGAATCCGCAAAAGAGTTGTGGGATGCACTAGAATCAAAGTACATGGCTGAGGATGCTTCTAGTAAGAAGTTCCTTGTGAGTAATTTTAATAATTACAAAATGTCTGATTCTAGGCCGGTTATGGAGCAATACAATGAATTGCTTCGTATCTTAGGGCAATTTGCCCAACACAACATGAAAATGGATGAATCCATATCAGTATCGAGTATTATCGATAAGTTACCACCTTCGTGGAAAGATTTCAAACACATGTTGAAACACAAAAAGGAAGAGTTGTCTCTTGTACAACTTGGCAGCCATTTGCGCATAGAGGAATCTCTAAGGGCGCAAGAGGGAGGAAAACCCAAAAATGTAGATGCTGGTACTTCTTCCATTAATATGGTGGATGAAGGTAGGAGTTCTAAGAAAAATAAAGGGAGAAAACGCTCCTTCAATAACAACACTAATGATGGATCTAACAAAAGGCTTAAGAGCGTTTGTTGGAATTGTAATAAGCCGGGTCACTTAAAACGTGATTGTCGAGCATGGAAGGATACAAAAAAGAGCGGAACAAAACCGCTTGGGAAAAGGGTCTAAGGACCAAGGTCCATCCACTCATCAAGGTCAGATCTCTGTTTTTGATTCATACTCTAATGCAAATTATGTATCAAAAATTTCTGAGGCATTTTATGTGCAGGATGATGAAGTGGCATGGTGGATTGACTCAGGTGCAACAACACATGTTTGCAAGGATCGTGACTGGTTCGTGACATATGAGTAAGTTCAAGATGGGTCCGTACTTCATATGGACAACGAGTCAACCGCCCCTATCCTAGGTCGTGGAAAAGTGGTGTTAGAATTTAGTTCCGGGAAAACTCTTGATCTTAAGGATGTACTTCATGTACCCGGAATTAGGAAAAACTTAGTCTCTAGTAGTGTTTTAAATAAGTGTGATTTTAAACAAGTGTATGAATCTGATAAGTATATCTTATCAAAGCGTGGTGTGTTTATTGGATTTGGATATTTCTGTAATGGCATGTTTATGCTTAATATTAATAAAATTGTCAAATCTATTTATATGGCAAGTTCTAGCAAAAATGATACTTCACTATGGCATGCTAGATTAGGTCATGTACATTATAAGCGTATGATTGATATGTCTAAAGAATGATTGATTCCTGCGTTAGACATAAATATAGAGAAGTGTAGTACTTGCATGTTAACAAAGATAGTTAGGCAACCATTTAAAAGCATTGAAAGAAATTCTGAAGTGCTTGGACTTGTACATAGTGATCTATGTGATTTACATGCTACACCATCTTTAGGAAATAAGAAGTATTTTATCACTTTCATAGATGATTATACTCGCTTTTGTTATGTATATTTGTTACATGCTAAAGATGAGGCCCTAGATAAATTTAAGGTTTATAAAACTGAGGTTGAATTACAACAAAATGATTTTATTAAGAAGTTACGCACTGATAGAGGTGGAGAGAATTATGATCCTGCATATTTCCAATCCGTAGGAATTATACATGAAACTACGGCTCCATATACACCACAACAAAATGGTGTGTCGGAGAGGAAAAATAGAATTCTAAAGGAAATGGTTAATTCCAAGTTATCCTACTTGGGATTGAGTGACGGATTTTGGGGAGAAGCAATGTTAACAGCTTGCTATTTATTAAATAGAGTTCCTAACAATAGGAACAAAATTACCCCTTATGAACTTTGGTACAAAAAGAAACCAAACTTGAATTATCTTCGAGTTTGGGGATGTAGGGCTGTCGTTAGACTTCCCCAACCCAAGATTAAAACCTTGGGAGAAAGAGGTATTGATTGCATCTTTATTGGATATGCTGAGCATTCCAAGGCTTATAGGTTTTATGTCATAGAACCTAATGATTCTATATCAGTTCACACTGTAATCGAGTCAAGGGATGCAATATTTGATGAAAACCGTTTTTCATCTATACCTCTACCAAAGGATATGATTCCTAGTTCAAGTGGAACTAAGGAAGGAGACAAAACAATCGTACCTCCTAACATGTCACCCGTGCTCCGTAGGAGCAAGCGAGGGAGGATCGAAAAATCTTTCGGTCCTGATTTTCAAATCTATTTGGTTGAGGGATAAAGGGATGAGGTTGGTTTCCAATACTCGTATTGCTATCATATTGACAATGATCCTAGGACTTATGGTGAGGCTATGAAGTCTCAAGATGTTGCTTTTTGGAAAGAAGCAATAAATGATGAGATGGACTCCATCATGGGAAATAATACTTGGATCTTATCGGATCTCCCACCCGGTTGCATGCCTTTGGGCTGCAAATGGATCTTCAAAAAGAAGATGAAAGTTGATGGAACAATCGACAAGTTTAAAGCTCGGTTGGTTATTCAAGGCTTTAAACAAAGGGAAGGTATTGATTATTTCGATACATATGCTCCAGTTGCTAGGATCTCTTCTATAAGGCTGTTAATTGCTTTGGCAGCTATTAATAACCTTGTGATTCACCAAATGGATGTCAAGACAACATTCTTGAATGGTGTTTTGGAAGAAGAGGTGTATATGAAACAACCTGAGGGTTTTATTATGCCTGGTAATGAGCATAAGGTGTGTAAGTTAATAAAGTCATTGTATGGGCTAAAGCAAGCACCTAAGCAGTGGCATCAAATGTTTGATGAGGTTATCTTATCAAGTGGATTTAAGTTAAATCAGTCGGATAAGTGTTTATACAGCAAATTTGATGAGTCTGGTAATGGAGTAATCATTTGCTTGTATGTTGATGACATGTTGATCTTTGGCACTGACCTTAAACAAGTAGAGCTTACAAAAGCATTTCTGTCATCAAATTTTGCCATGAAAGACATGGGAGAGGCGGATGTGATTCTTGGAATTAGAATCAAGCGTGAAAATAAAGGACTAATTTTGACACAATCTCATTATATTGAGAAGGTCCTTAAAAGGTTTAATTGTGAGAATTGTTCTCCAATGAGCACTCCTATGGATGCGAGTGTGAAGCTTATGCCTAATACAGGACAAGCAGTGTCACAACTCGAGTATTCACAAGTGATTGGCTGCTTAATGTATGCCATGACGAGCACTAGGCCAGATATAGCTTATGCTGTAGGGAGATTGAGTAGATACACCAGTAATCCTAGTACTCAACATTGGCAAGCCTTAAGACGGGTGCTCAAGTACTTGAAAGGAACCATAAATTATGGTTTGTCTTATGTCGGATTTCCTTCGGTTTTAGAAGGGTATTCAGATGCAAGTTGGATTAGCAACGTAGAAGATCATTCTTCTACGAGTGGCTGGGTATTTTTGCTTGGGGGAGGTGCCATTTCGTGGGCTTCCAAGAAGCAAACTTGCATTACAAGTTTGACTATGGAATCGGAATTCGTAGCGTTAGCATCTGCCGGTAAAGAGGCAGAGTGGCTAAGAAACCTAATATACGAGATTCCATTATGGCCGAAACCAGTTTCACCAATATCGATCTGTTGTGATAGTCAAGCTACCTTGGCTAAGGCCTATAGCCAAGTGTATAATGGTAAGTCGCGACACCTAGGCGTTAGACATAGCGTTGTACGTGAGCTGATCACTCATGGGGTGATTACCATAGAATATGTTCGGTCTCAACAAAATCTAGCAGATCATTTGACGAAAGGATTAGCTAGAGAATTGGTAGTTAAGTCAGTTAAAGGGATGAGATTAAAGTCCATATAAAACTTTAATTGTGGGATACCCAATTCCCCTCTAATACGACGTTAGGGGCTGAATTCAATGTGGAAAGCCTACACTTAAAGATTGAAGCACATGTTTATATCATCCCAAGGTATGTGCTTGGACCTGCAAGAAAGGGAGAGGTTGAAGTTTTATTCTTAATAGATCTTTTGAAAAATGCAATTTGCAGGTGCATGATTAAAAGTATATACCTATATGAGTGTGAAGTGTTGCCGCTTCAAGAAGTTAGGACTTGACTTTGTAAGCACTCATGAATGGATAGGGACACATGGCTTGTAATAGTGTCAGGTATAAACACTTAGAGTAGTGTGAGAATGCATGTGTATATTATCTTCATGTGCCCAAATGGGTTGATAGGATTCAATCCATAGGACATCTTGATTCTCGGGCATTTGGAATGTGTAATATCACTAAGATGAAAATTCAATCGTTACGACATTTTCATTTATGCATGACTTTGATATATGTGTTATATAATTAGTGAATTTTTGGTTACACTTAAATGGGGGAGGAATGATATATATTTAAGTGTGGTTGTAATATTAATGAAGAGTTGCAATTTATTAAATGAAACATTGCAATTTATTATTTAATAATATTTAAATTTATTAAATGAAACATTGCAACTCTTGGATATAAACCATTGCAACCCTTGGTTTTGAATTATTGCAACATTTGGTTTTGAACCATTGCAACCTTTGGCTTTGAACCATTGCAACCTTTGGTTTTGAACCATTGCAACTTTTGGTAAACCGTTACAACTTTTGGTGAATAGTTGCAATGGTTGGTGATTAATAATTGCACTCTTTTGATTTCTATATAAGGAGTTTTTGGCATTTGCAAATTCATAACAAAAATTTCACAAGCAAAAGCAAACAACAAAAACTAATACAAAAGAAAGAGAGATAAAAGAGAGAGATTCATTGCTTCAAAAGATTATCAAAGATCTTTGAAGAAATACATATAAACACAAAAACTTCTATTTGTATCTCTTGTATCTTAGCCTAGAACAAGAGTGAGACTTTGGTTGTCTTATCCTACAAAGGGATTTCGTGTAACCCAAGGCTTGGGATAGGGTCGAAATACTCTTTAAGGAAAGTGCTCTCGTGCGCGATTCAATCATTATCCAAGTTCATAGTTCACACCACAAGGCTACATCACAAACAAAAACTTCTTCAAGAAAGCCTTCTTAAGGTCTGTCCAAGTGGTAATGGATCCCGGAAGGATGGTGCTTTCCCAATCCTTAGCTCTAACCGCCAAGGAGAAAAAGAATAGGCGCATTTTCAAGCCATCATCAGTCACGCCATTTAGCCTTGTTGTAGCACAGATTTTATCGAATGTATCCAAGTGCTGCAACAGATCTTCAGAAGGGAGCCCATGAAATTGGTTATTCTGCACCATGTTCATCACCATAGCCCGGATCTCGAAGTTATTATTGTTAACCGGTGGTGGAATAATCCCTTGACGGTTCATGTTTGTATCTGGGGCATCTCCATCGCCAATGACCCTAAAAGGTCTCTTGGGATGAACCGGGATCCTGTTTCCCTGTCCATCTCTAGCATCATCATCCTGATGATGCTGCTGCTCCTGATGGCCCTGTTGTTCCTGTTGACCATCTAGATCCATAACTGGCTGCTCTATAGGCTCAAACTGAGGCTGAACCACTTCTTCATGTTCCAACCCGAGTCTTTCCAAATGCACAACTCTCTCAAAAGCACGTCGTTCCGTTGCTAACTGTCGTTCAAGTGCTTTGATGTCTGTAACCCGTGCAACTAAGTTCGTTGGTCCTCTGCTGCGTAGGTTCATGCACCTGTCATCAAAGCAAGACGAAGAAAACAAGATTAGTAACTAAAGACTTAAACTAAAGAGGAATTGAAATCGAGTTGATCAATCCTAAGTCCCAAATCGGCAACGGCGCCAAATTGATACTAGGATTTTATCCTATTGAAGAGGTATCAATTCTCTTACTTATCGTGTAGTAAGAGTATCGAACCAAATCTGGGACGGGATTAAACCAACGAGAATACACAAAACCCTATTAGATAAGCTATTCTCAATTTCAAATCAAGATCCTAAAAATTCTAGGTGCAATTAACAATAAACAAGCAATCAAATTGAAACAAGAGAGAACTAAACAAGCAAATAAGAACTAGACAATCAAATAATAAGGATAAGGTTTATGAGTATAGGTCAATAGATTAGTGACTCGGGATGATCACGGGATGCTAATTCATACTTCAAAGAAGCTAACCTCCTAGCAAGGAACACAACAAGTTGATAAGCCTAATCTCTTAGTACTAATCTCTTTACCTAATCCTAATCCAAGAACAAACTCTCATTTGTGAATTAAGATCAAGCAAGCATTCAATCAAGTTCCAAATAGCCAACAATCACTCTAGACATCCATTTTCATGTGCTAGGATGTGAAAATCCTATCTAAGCTAAAACTGGCATTTCATCGAACACATGGTGGGCAAGAAATCCTAAAAATCCTAATCAACATGATCAAGGCTAACTAGGCATTAAGCACACTTAGATAGAAGAGATTTAAGATAGATTAAACATTAGACATCCCTTAATCACCCCTAATCAAGCCAATCCTACCTAACCCATAAACCCTATGAGAAACTACTCACTAATCATCATGTGATCAACAAAACCCAAAGAGATAGTGTTAATCATTGGTGATTAGAGAAAATAGAAAGATTAAAAGAAGAAAACTCAAAAGAAGTACTTAGATTCACCAAAAAATCAAACTTGTTCTTACAAAGTGTTTAGAACCAAAAATAAAGCTTAAGAGACAACAAAAATCAGTTTTTTTTACTTTAAATAGTAAAGGGGGACGAACCGGGTCAACCCGGAACAAACCGGGTATTGACCAGATCCAAGTGAAAATATGGGGACTGTATCGGCCAGCTAAACCGATACGCTGGCCGATATTGGTCTTCTGGGATTTTGTCGAAGGAGCGTATCGGCCCGCCTGGCCGATACTCAGGCCGATATTGATCTTCGGATTTTCTGGGCAACAAGCGTATCGGTTGGCTAAACCGATATGCCAACCGATATGCTTCCAATGATTTTAATCCGAGAGTTCATATCGGTTGAGCCGGTCGATATTGAACCCGATATGGACCCTCGGATTTTTGCATGAAGAAGCGTATCGGCCCATCTGGCCGATATGCACACCGATATCCGTCTTCTGTTGGGTCTTCCTTAGTCCTTTAAGCTCCAAACTCCACTTCCAAGCTCACCATTGCTCCTTGCACTCCAAATCACCCACAAAAGCACAAGAAACACTCCAAATGCAACCTAGAATGCTAAATCCTAACCTAAATGCCTACAAACTCTAAATGCCAACAAGAAGCAATAAAGAGACATGAGTGAGAGCAAAAAGAGATCAAAATAAGAACTAAACACTATCCTAAATGCATGAATATACAAGAATATCAATTAGCATAGGAGTTATGAACATGAGAATGTGATTAGCTTAATTATGATCATTAGCCTTGTTTAGCAATGTTTGATTGATTGAAGAATCATTGATTGTCTCTAAACCACCTAGTCTCCATAGCCTCATCCTAGGACCCTTCTTTTAGCTTATTTGTATTCTTGTTTAGTGTTTTGATTTGTTCTTGCTTGCTTTATTTCCTTTCTAGATTGTTTAGGTTGTTAGATAAACCATTTCTATTTGGTTTGCTTAGCTTGAGTAGTTTCTTGCATTCTTGATTGGCTACTCTTCTTGCCTCCCTGGATTGATACCTTAAGTACTATAATGACACGAGTAGACTTGAGGAATTGAGCTAGAACCTAGATAAAATTCTATCATCATATAACAATGGCTATTCGAATTGGAATGCGCCTCATTTCTGGAATTCTGGTCATCCATCTCCTCAGATGTGGTCGAACCAGTACAGGCAGTGGGTCACCTACCCGAACATGAGAAATTTCCAACGCCCGCCATTCTTTTCTCCGATGCAACGACCGTCGCAGCAAGCCCAATTGATGGAGATTTAGCCAGCGGCTCAATTTGCACAAGCGTACACCTTTGAAACTCTTACTGATCCAACATGAGCTGACTGGTATATGGACTCAGCGCGACATCACATCTTGCCAACACGGCAGGTAATTTCCGGTCTACTCTTATGCCTAACATCTCTCACTCAGTCATTGTAGGAAATGGTTCTTCACTTCCGGTAACTTCAGTTGGGTCTGCAATTCTTCAGACTCCAACAAAACCTCTCAATCTTAATTCGGTTCTTGTTACTCCTAAAATTGTCAAAAATCTAATCTTTGTTCGTAAGTTCACGACATATAACTGGTGCACTGTTTAATTTGATCCATTTGGCTTTTCTGTGAAGGATCTTCCAACACGGAAACCACTGCTCCGATGTGATAGTGCCGGCGAGCTTTACTCTGTTTCTGCTTCTCTCAATAAAACCTTCTCACTTCAGACTACTCTTTTAGCTTCTTCACCATCTCTATGGCACAAGCGTCTCGCGCACACCAATAATAATGCTCTTCGCTTTGTTTTCAATGCCAATCCGGCTTTATGTAATAAGGATCAATTTTCAAACTCTTTTTGTGCACCTTGTCTTTTGGGAAAACAAACAAAACAACTGTTTCATGCTTATGTTACTTCAACTTGGAAACCGTTTCAAAGAGTTCATTCAGATATTTGGTCTTCACATATACCAAGCATTAGTTGAAGGATTATGTGTGTTCATTGGTTTAATTATCAGATTACAACCTATCACATAATCATCTAGGATCTAGGTGATTTGCAGTTGAATCATAAACCATATCAGAATCATTACCTTGTTATTAGCGCAGCGGATTGGTAATGAAGAGATCAATGAGAGCTGATGACAACCGGCTCCTCCTAGGTATCCACACGCTTACAAGCTACTGGATCAGGCTGCTAGACCAAGCTGGAACAACAGAGAAACAAGGAGGACGGCTAGGGTAGAAATCGCAGAGGCTTTTCTAAAATTCGTCCCCTCCTTGGCTTTATATAGGTCCATTAAATGACCTAACAGCCTATTGGGCTTTTGGGCCCAAAGCCCAAATCAGACAAAAGACTGTATTTTGTCTGGCCCAATTCTTTGTACAAATACAGTAAATGCCTTGCATCTTACTGTATTAATTCCTTTTAACTTTCCCGTTAGCTATGGTGTGTGACCCTTTGGGATCATACAATACTGGTAATAAGTCCTAAACTTATAGATCAAGAGCGGGCTCTAGCAAGTCATCATGATCACCCAGTATTTATGACTTATGTCTGATCTCGACACTTATCATACTTTCTAGAGATAGTACAGTAGATTTCAGGACATTCCCAACAATCTCCCACTTGTACTGGAATTCTACATTCCCTAATCCTTTTGTCTCAATAACTCGATCTGGCATAAGGCAAGATGTGTGTCATCCTTATATAGCCAAGATCATGTTCATCGGACCAGAATTGATACTGACAATGCAAACGACTTGGGCAAGTCCGTTTGGGTGTGGCCACACTCTTACCAGCTATCAAGTCTCCGATTGGCCTAGAGATATTACCTCCATTAACAGGAGGGACAAATCCCATCTTGTTCCATCACTATGAACTACACACTTTGTAATACACCCAACCAAGGTCCTTATAGCTCCCAGTTACGAAACAGCGTTAGACAATGATCAAAGTGCATCAATCCATGTGCAGCCACATGCATGCGAACTCAAGTCTAAGGACTATACTCTATAGTCGTAGATGAGAACCTTTTATGACACAGATATTAATATCTTGTAGAGTTCTCATCAGCGGGTCATGTCCGGTCATATGCTCCCCTACATATACCTATGTGTCGACTTTGATGCCGCGCATCTATGACCCATGAAACTTGGTCATAAGTCTCAACACACTCTAGTCTCAAGTGGTTGTTGGTGTTCCAATTTCAACAACCTTCGACTATGGACACTCTGATTTATGTCATTTTGTTAAATATAGGGTTTCATGATCAAGTCTTTCTCATGTACTTCGATGGGCTATATATAATGACATGAATCATTTTGGAACGATTATTTATATCACAGTTAAAATATTCCAGAAATCATAAATTTCATAAACATAAAATATTATGTTTACATGAACCTTTCAAAACAACTAAATAAAGCCCTTTACAAACTCCCACTGAAATTAAGACTACATCTTAATTTCACTTATCATACAGCTACAGTCCGCGACTCGTGCTTAGGCCTAAGGAGTGGCTTCGTTAATAGATTAGCAACGTTCTCATTCGTTGAAACTTGCTGATCTACTTAACACCTCTGTCATTTATCTCACGGAATAGGTTATACCTACCCTCAAGGTGTTTGGACCTCTGATGTGCAGCTAGCCTCAACTATGCTAGGAATCACATCAAGTTCAGTGATGAACTCTTCTTTCCAAACAACCTCTTTCGCCGCTACCCAAGCTGCGAAATGTTCAGCTTAAGTCATGGAGTCAGCAACAGTGCCTTGCACCGCCAGACAGACACAAGATATAACCGGACTGTGACCGGAAATCATCTTTGTCTGTTGGAAACTTGCCTTTCAGACTCTTCCGACTTGTAGCACCTCACTTTCTCCGTAAATCAAGAACTTATCCTAAGTAATTTCCAAATACTTGAGGATATTCATTACGTCTATCCAGTGATTCTTTGCTGGATTTGACTGGTCTTTACTTGTCTTGCTTAATATTAAAGCAACATCAAAACAAGTACGTGTCATGGCATACATGATAGATCCAATTGCCGACGCATATGGAATCTCATCCATGCATTCAAGCTCAGCAGATATCGTAGGACACTATTTCTTGCTTAACGTAATGCCATGTGACATTGGCATAAAACCCTTCTTGGAATGCTGAAAACGTGTAGGATTTTGTCAATATAAGAATCCTGACTTTGTCTTATCAGCTCTTTTGGATCTTCATATTTAGATCCAAAATCCAAGAACATATGTGGCTTTACCCATGTCAATCATAAAAACAACTCCCAAGCCAGTCCTTTACCGACTGCAGCATTGGAACGTTATTTCCGAGAATCAGTATGTCATCGACATACACTATGAGAAATGCAACATCGCTCCCACTTATCTATTAGTAAACGCACAGTTCCACTTCGTTCCTGTTCAAGTCAAAACCTTGACTACTTCAATATAACGAAGATTCCAACTCCGATATGCTTGCTTCTATCCATGAATGGATCGATGAAGCTAACTTACATACAGTATAAGTTTTCGGAGTCCGGGCTCACTTTCGCTTCTGTGAATTTCGCAGGTTCGTCACTTTCAATGATCATCAGATCATGGCAATTAATCACGAGAAATCACTCTCGGATTAGTGACGGATTCATTCAGATCTGCGAACTTCAGGCTCTACAGGTGTAGATTCTACAGAAATCTGTAAATCCATCCGCTGCTCTCCCTCAACAGGTTGAGCAGCCTCCTGTATTTCTCGAATTTCTTCGAGTTATACTTTTACTCCCACTGTTCTGAAGGATTATGGGTGTTTTCCATGGTTTAATTCCCAAATTACAACCTAACACAAATCCTTAAACAGATCTAGGTTCTTGCAAAACGAATCATAAAACAAACCTGATCTTTACCTTTTGCAGCGGAGTGATTGGTGGTAATGACAAGATCAGATTAGAGCTGATGAGAATCGGCTCCTCCTCAAGTATCCACACTCTTACAAGCAAGGGACGGCTGCTAGACCAAAGATGTGGAAGATCAGAGAGAGAGAGATTTGAGAGAGAGAGGCTCGCGGCCAAGGAAGAAAATCGCAGGAAACGTTTTTTTTCCTTAGGGTTTTCTAATTCTCTTATATCTCATTAATGGGCCCAAGTCATTAGACTAATGGCTCATTAATCTATTGGGCCCAAAACACAAATCAGACAAAAAGCCTGTATTTTGTCTGGCCCAAAACTCTGATCCAATACAGTAAATGCCATTGCATCTTACCGTATTATTTCCATTTAACTTTCCCGTTAGCTATGGTGTGTGACCCTTCGGGATCATACAATACTGGTAATAAGTCCTAAACTTATAGATCATGAGCGGACTCTAGCAAGCCATCATGATCACCCAGAATTTATGACTTATGTCTGATCTCGACACTTATCATACTTTCTAGAGATAGTACGGTAGATTTCAGGACATTCCCAACAATCTCCCACTTGTACTGGAATCCTACAAAGGACATTCCCAACAATCTTCCGATTGTACTGGAATCCTACATTCCCTAATCCTTTTGTCTCAATATCTCGATCTGGCATAAGGCAAGATGCGTGTCATCCTTATATAGCCAGACCATGTTTATCGGACCAGATTTGATACTGACAATGCAAACGACTTGGGCAAGTCCGTTTGGGAATGACCATTCTCTTACCAGCTATCAAATCTCCGATTGGCCTAGAGATATTACCTCCGTTAAACGGCAGGGACAAATCCCATCTTGTTCCATCACTATGAACTACACAATTCATAATACACCCAACCAAGGTCCGTATAGCTCCCAGTTACGAAACAGCGTTAGACAATGATCAAAGCGTATTACTCCATGTGCAGCCACATGCATGCGAACTCAGGTCTAAGGACTATACTCTATAGTCGTATATGAGAACTTCTTATGACACAGATATTAATATCTTGCAGAGTTCTCATTAGCGGGCCATGTCCGGTCATATGCTCCCCTACATATACCTATGTGTCGACTTTGATGCCGCGCATCTATGACCCCTCGAAACTTGGTCATAAGTCTCAACACAATCTAGTCTCAACAGGTTGTTGTTGTTCCAATTTCAACAACCTTCGACTATGGACATTTTGATTTATGTCACTTCGTTAAATATGGGGTTTCAGGATCAAGTCTACTCATGTACTTCGATGGCCCATATATAATGACATGAATCATTTTTGGAACGATTATTTATATCACAGTTAAAATAATCCAGAAATCATTAGATTTCACAAACATAAAATGTTATGTTTACATGAACCATTCAAAATAACTAAGTAAAGCCCTTTACAAACTCCCACTGAAATTAAGACTACATCTTAATTTCACTCATCCTACAGCTACAGTCCGCGACTCGTGCTTAGGCATAAGGAGTGGCTTTGTTAATAGATTAGCAACATTCTCATTCGATGAAACTTGCTTATCTACTTAACACCTCTGTCATTTATCTCACAGAATAGGTTATACCTATCCTCAAGGTGTTTGGACCTCTGATGTGCAGCTAGCCTCATCTATGCTGTGATTCACATCAAGTTCAGTGATGAACTTTTCTATCCAAACAACCTCTTTCGCCGCTTCTCAAGCTGCGAAATGTTCAGCTTAAGTCATGGAGTCAGCTACAGTGCCTTGCACCGCCAGATAGACACAAGATATAGCCGGACTGTGACCAGGAATTATCTTTGTCTATTGTAAAATTGCCTTTCAGACTCTATCGACTTGTAGCACCTCACTTTCTCCGTAAATCAAGAACTTATCCTTAGTATTCCTCAAATACTTTAGGATATTCTTTACGGCAATCCAGTGATTCTTTGCTGGATTTGACTGGTCTTTACTTGTCTTGCTTAACATTAAAGCAACATCAAAACAAGTACGTGTCATGGCATACATGATAGATCCAATTGCCGTCGCATATGGAATCCTATCCATGATTTCAAGCTCAGCAGTTATCGTAGGACACTGTATCTCGCTTAACGTAATGCCATATGACATTGGCATAAAACCTTCTTGGAATGCTGAAAACGTGTAGGACTTTGTCAACTTAAGAATCCTGACTTTGTCCTACCAGCTCTTTTGGATCTCTATCTTTAGATCCAAAATCCAAGAACTACGTGGCTTTACCCATGTCAATCATAAAACCAACTCCCAAACCAGTCCTTTACCGACTGCAGTATTGGGACGTTATTTCCGAGAATCAGTATGTCATCGACATACATTATGAGAAATGCAATATCGCTCCCACTAATCTATTAGTAGACGCACAGTTCCGCTTCGTTCCTGTTCAAGTCAAAACCTTGACTACTTCAACAGAACGAAGATTCCAACTCCGATATGTTTGCTTCCATCCATGAATGGATCAATGAAGCTAACTTACACATAGTGTAATTTTCGGAGTCCGGGCTCACTTTCGCTTCTTTGAATTTCGCAGATTCGTCGCTTTCAATGATCATCAGATCATGTGAACTTTCAATGATCATCAGATTCAACTAATGATGAGAAATCACTCTCGGATTAGTAACTGATTCATTCAGATCTGCGAACTTCAGGCTTTACAGGTGCAGATTCTACAGAAATCTGTAAATCCATCCGTTGCTCTCCCTCAACAGGTTGAGCAGCCTCCTGTATTTCTCGAATTTCTTCGAGTTATACTTTTACTCCCACTGTTCTTCTTGGAAAGTTACTTCCCTTCTTAGAAAACAGAATGGACGTAAAAGTAACAAGCCTTGGTTTCCCTAGGACAACCAGCGAAGTAGCACAACTTTAAATACTCAGTAAAGACGAATTTGGATCGATTCCAATCCACATTTACGTGGTGTCTTTCAACTGATATTGGTGGAACTATTTCAGCGTAAACTTAGATATTTCTAGAGCGTTATTCTTAGAGAATATCATGGAAGATTCGTGTGACTCATCTTTAATCATTTCTAATAAGATCTGATTCATTCTCACAGAAACACCTCTAGGTTTTCAGGAGAAATGAGCTGTGAAACGACTTCACACTCATTCAGATGATCACACAATCAATGACTTAAGTATTCTCACTCGTGATCTAATCCAGATTCTTAATACTTCTGTCATTCAGATTCTATACTTCATTCTGGAACTCTTTCGACCATGTCAAAGAATTCCGACTTGTGTCTCATCAAATGAACACAGTCACACTCACTGAAGTAATCAGTAGAGACAATGAAGTACAGGAAATTTTCTCTGGCATAACTGCTCATCGGACCACATACATGAGTATGTTCAATCTCCAATGAGCCTTTGGGCCTTTCTCTAGCTCGGCTAAGATGGACCCTCTGTTCTTTGGTCCAGTAAACAGAATTCAAGTCTCATAAGATATCCAATCAAATGAGCCCAAAAGTCCATAACTATGGGGTTTCTGAATCTGACTTACTCTATTTGACCAGAACATTTATGCCAAGAAAAATTAGGTTTAATTCATCAGATTTAAACCAATTTGCGGTATTTATGTTACATTTAGGCACTCTTTGGTTTAAGCCATAAAACCCATTCCTTGAATAGGGTGCTACAATTAATATTTCATTAAGATCAAAAGAACAAACTAGTCTTTCATCAAAATGAAAAACATTCAAATTCTTACAAGAAAATGAAAGACAACTCTGCTTAAAGCAGGTACATTGTAGCAATTACTTAATAAAACCAAGCCTCAAAGGCATCTATAAGTGAAAACCCTATGGCTGAGGCAGCATCCCAAGCTCCTTCCAGACACGCAGTTCCACTTGCCCTTCCTTCAACGTTTTACTGTTGCTCAGGCTCTGCATATTTTAACAAATATCAGTGCCACAACCAGTATGCAATACCTATAAGGTATAACTTGAAGTAATAACATGAATACCTGAGGAAGTAGTTTCATACATCAACTTCAACTCCTCGTAATCTTCCATGAATTTAATGCAATCTCTCTTCCAATGCCCAGTCTCTTTACAGTAGCAGCACTTACCAACGTAAGAGGCATCTGACTCGGGCTCAGAAGACACACACTTGCCATGATTCAAAATCTGGACAACTTTGTCTTCACCCTTGTCAGCTTTAGGTTTAGTAAACCTACCCTTCTCATTCATGAGATTGTACAGGGTACTCTTCACGTTTGGCTCAACTGTCTTGAGCATGTCATGCAGTTCAGTCAACGTCTTCGTTAAGCCTTTCTTGATATAGTCCCTTACGAACTTATCATAGCTTGACGGCAGTGACTGTAGAATGATATCAGTTGCCAATTCCTGGCTAACTGGATAATCCAGTTTCCTCAGGTTATCAATGTAACCCATCATTTTACTGATATGAGGACTTACTGGATGATCATTTGGTAGTTTGCAGCTAGTGAGAGATTTAACCAACTGATATCTCTCCACTCTTACCTGCTCCTGAAATTTCAATTTCAGGCTGCTGATCATCTCTATTGGCGACTCCATGTTCTCATATTGCTTCCGCAAATCTGAGTCCATGGTAGCCAATATCAGACCACGCACATCTACCGCATCATTATAATGCTTATTCCAAGCATTATATACTGCATGACTGGCTTTGGATCCGACCCTCTCGGGGAGAGCTTTCTCAAGGACATAGTCCTTTCTCTCATGCCTGAGAACTAGTCTCAGGTTCCGCGACCAAGTCAAGAAATTTGATCCGTTCAGTTTGTCCATCTCAAGGACAGACCGGATCGAGAAAGTGTTTTGATTGTTTGTGCTTGTCATAGCTGAAATTTAGAGATAAATAGAGTTTTAGTTATTAAGTTCATAAAAGAGCAATCTTAACAACTTATAAGAAAACTCGCATTGTATTCAAAATTTCTTTGTTTAACCTCATAAGAATACAATGATTCCGAGACCCATGTTTAGCTAAATCCAAAGTGGGCCACTGGCCGTCACCCAGAATTAGCTTTACTTGGTAAGCATACACACAGCTAGTTATAACCAATAACTCTCGGTTGTGAATTGGACCCGAGGCCCAAATTCACCAGATGTCTCAAGGCCCGGGACTCCCGATGGCCCAGTCAAGGAAACCAATCTCTTACAGCCAAATAATCACTAAAGTCTGGGACTCCCAATGAAATTAGTGACTATATACTACTTTACTTACGCGAAAACAGACACCTCACACTGTAAGCCATATCTGTAATCGAATAAGCGTTAAGTAGCTGACAAGATTGGAAAGACATCCAAGCTTGATATTGTTTTTGAGGATTTTCAGTTTTATTTCCAAAAATAGAAGATTACTATTTTTGGAAACTTACTTATTTTAGAAACTTTCTAAATTTAGTAACATACTAAAAATAGAAATTTCTAATTTAATATTTTATTAATATTTTCGGGTTGGGTCACAAATTATAGGCCCAATTCTTGGCCCAAGACCATAGAATTCCAGTTGGCCCAATAATTTGACATAACCGATTCGGTTTATTAATTCTGGTCCAAGACCAAATTAACTATCAAAACCATCAGTTATTTACTAAACCAGACCAGCTCTAAATTATCTGGTCAGACCAAATCAAACTTAGACCAGCCTTCGGTTTAGGTTAAATTCAATTTTGAATTTCAATCCGGTTTAACCAGAAATTAAATAATACCATGTATTAAATAATTTCCAGCAAACCGCGATTTGGGTTAACCGCTTGAACCACCAATTAAATTGGATCGGTTCGGTTAAGTCCAAAATCAGGAAAAAACACCTTGTGTTTTAGCCAATTTTGACCTAACTTGCGGTTTTGGCTAAAGCAGACAATGAACCACAATCGGTTTGATCGGTTCATTGTCGCGGGTTTGAGGAAAAACAAACCACAATTATCAAGGCTTTGACCTTAGAAAAATCACGGCCAATTAATCGTGTCTTACGATCACTTTAATTAATCGATCACCTTAGAATAATTGCTTACACATGTCTTACGATTCATACATTAATTAATCGATACTCAATTCGTTAAACAATCACCTTTTTGTCTTATTATCATGACATCATGATTGCTAACCTTGACTTTTGAAATCGATAGATAATTAATTCTCAATCGCTCAAAGACAACTTAGATTCTAAGCAATAAACAAACCTAACAAATCGATTTCTCTATTAATTAAACAAAGTTAACAACCATGTGACTAAAAGACAAAACACACAAGCGATTAATGGCTTAGGTTTTTCAAATCGATTCATACAACAAGCGATTATTAATAAAGTCAAAATCGATTGCACAAAGTCGATAATTAACACGATCAACACGATTCAATTAAGATTGAAGCCAATTAGGGTTTTAAGATTTTAATCAATTTTTAATTCATTCAATTGATTCAAAAACCTTTAAACATTCATATGATCCAAATTACAAGAATCTAATGACCTGGCTCTGATACCACTGAAGGATTATGGGTGTTTTCCATGGTTTAATTCCCAAATTACAACCTAACACAAATCCTTAAACAGATCTAGGTTCTTGCAAAACGAATCATAAAACAAACCTGATCTTTACCTTTTGCAGCGGAGTGATTGGTGGTAATGACAAGATCAGATTAGAGCTGATGAGAATCGGCTCCTCCTCAAGTATCCACACTCTTACAAGCAAGGGACGGCTGCTAGACCAAAGATGTGGAAGATCAGAGAGAGAGAGATTTGAGAGAGAGAGGCTCGCGGCCAAGGAAGAAAATCGCAGGAAACGTTTTTTTCCTTAGGGTTTTCTAATTCTCTTATATCTCATTAATGGGCCCAAGTCATTAGACTAATGGCTCATTAATCTATTGGGCCCAAAACACAAATCAGACAAAAAGCCTGTATTTTGTCTGGCCCAAAACTCTGATCCAATACAGTAAATGCCATTGCATCTTACCGTATTATTTCCATTTAACTTTCCCGTTAGCTATGGTGTGTGACCCTTCGGGATCATACAATACTGGTAATAAGTCCTAAACTTATATATCATGAGCGGACTCTAGCAAGCCATCATGATCACCCAGTATTTATGACTTATGTCTGATCTCGACACTTATCATACTTTCTAGAGATAGTACGGTAGATTTCAGGACATTCCCAACATGTTCTTCTTGGAAAGAAACTTTCCTCTTAGAAAACAGAATTCCGAACAACCTAACTTCGTTTTCGGAATGGACGTAAAAAGTAACAAGCCTTGGTTTCCCTAGGACAACCAGCGAAATAGCACAACTACAAATACTCAGTAAAGACGAATTTGGATCATTTCCAGTCCACATTTATGTGGTGTCTTTCAACTGATATTGGTGGAACTATTTCAGCGTAAACTTAGATATTTCTAGAGCGTTATTCTTAAAGAATATCATGGAAGATTCGTGTGACTCATCTTTAATCATTTCTAATAAGATCTGATTCTTTCTCACAGAAACACCTCCAGGTTTTCAGGAGAAATGAGCTGTGAAACGACTTCACACTCATTCAGATGATCACACCATCAATGACTTAAGTATTCTCACTCGTGATCTAATCCAGAGTCTCAATACTTCTGTCACTCAGATTCTATACCTCATTCTGGAACTCTTTCGACCATTTCAAAGAATTCCGACTCGTGTCTCATCAAATGAACACAGTCATACTCACTGAAGTAATCAGGAAAGATAATGAAGTACAGGAAATTTTTCTCTGGCATTACTGCTCATCGGGCCACATACATGAGTATGTTTAAGGTCCAATAAGCCTTTGGGCCTTTCTCTAGCTCGGCTAAGATGGGCCCTTTGTCTTTTGGTCCAGTAAGCAGAATTCAAGTCTCATAAGATATCCGATCAAATGAGCCCAAAAGTCCATAACTATGGGATTTCTGAATCCGACTCACTCTATGTGACCAAAACATTTTCGCCAAGAAAAATCAGGTTTAATTCATCAGATTTAAACCAATTCGGTATTTATGTTACATTTAGGCACTCTTTGGTTTAAGATATAAAACCCATTCCTTGAATAGGGTGCTACAATTAATATTTCATTAAGATCAAAAGAACAAAACTTGTCTTTTATCAAAATGAAAAACATTCAAATTCTTACAAGAAAATGAAAGACAACTCTGCTTAAAGCAGGTACATTGTAGCAATTATTTAATACAAAACCAAGCCTCAAAGGCATCTACAAGTGAAAACCCTACGGTTGAGGCAGCATCCATAGCTCCTTCCAGACACGCAGTTCCACTTGTCCTTCCTTCAACGTTCTACTGTTGCTTAGGCTCTGCATATTATAACAAATATCAGTGCCACAACCAGTATCCAATACCTATAAGATAGAACTTGAAGTAATAACATGAATACCTGAGGAAGTAGTCTCATACATCACCTTCAACTCCTCATAATCTTCCATGAACTTAATGCAATCTCTCTTCCAATGCCCAGTCTCTTTACAGTAGCAGCACTTACCAACGTAAGATGTATCTGACTCGGGCTCAGAAGACACAGGCTTGCCATGATTCAAAATCTGGACAACTTTGTCTTCACCCTTGTCAGCACTAGGTTTAGTAAACCTACCCTTCTCCATTATGAGATTATACAGGGTACTCTTCACGTTTGGCTCAACTGTCTTGAGCATATCATGCAGTTCAGTCAGCGTCTTCGTTAAGCCTTTCTTGATATAGTTCCTTTTGAACTTATCATAGCTTGACGGAAGTGACTGCAGAATGATCTCAGTTGCCAATTCTTGGCTAACTGGATAATCCAGTTTCCTCAGGCTATCAATGTAACCCATCATTTTACTGACATGAGGACTCACTGGATGATCATTTGGTAGCTTGCAGCTAGTGAGAGACTTAACCAACTGGTATCTCTCCACTCTTACCTGCTCCTGAAATTTCAATTTCAGGCTGCTGATCATCTCTATTGGCGACTCCATGTTCTCATATTGCTTCAGCAAATCTGAGTCCATGGTAGCCAACATCAGACCATGCACATCTACCGCATCATTATAATGCTTGTTCCAAGCATCATATACTGCATGAGAGGCATTGGACCCGATCCTCTCGGGGAGAGCTCTCTCAAGGACATAGTCCTTTCTCTCCTGCCTGAGGACTAGCCTCAGGTTCCGCGACCAAGTCAAGAAATTTGATCCGTTCAGTTTGTCCATTTCAAGGACAGACCGGATCGAGAAAGTGTTTTGATTGTTTGTTCTAGTCATAACTGAAATTTAGAGATAAATAGAGTTTTAGTTATTTAGTTCATAAAAGAGTAATCTTAATAACTTATAAGAAAACTCGCATTGCATTCAAAATTTCTTTGTTTAACCTCATAAGAATGCAATGATTCCGAGACCCATGTTCAACTAAAACCAAAGTGTGCCACTGGCCGTCACCCGGAATTAGCTTTACTTGGTAAGCATACACACAGCTAGTTATATCCATATAACTCTCGGTTGTGGATTGGGCCCAAGGCCCAATTCACCAGATGTCTTAAGGCCCGGGACTCCCGATGGCCCAGTCAAGGAAACCAATCTCTTACAGCCAAATAATCACTAAAGTCTGGGACTCCCAATGAAATTAGTGACTATATACTACTTTACTTACGCAAAAACAGACACATCACACTGTAAGCCATATCTGTAATTGAATAAGCGTTAAGTAGCTGACAAGATTGGGCAAGACATCCAAGCTTGATATTGTTTTTGAGGATTTTAGGTTTCAATAGATTTCCTCCCAAAAATAGAAGATTACTATTTTGGGAAACTTTCCATTTTGGAAAACCTACTTATTTTAGAAACTTTCTAAATCGGAAAACATGCTTATTTTAGAAATTTTCTAAATTTAGAAACTTACTATTTCCAGAAACTTTCTTAACATGCCAAAATTAGAAACTTCTAATTTAATGTTTTATTAAAGTTTTCGGTTGGGTCACAAATTATAGGCCCAATTCTTGGCCCAAGACCACATAATTCCAATTGGCCCAATAATTTGACATAACCTAGTCGGTTCATTAATTCTGGTCCAAGACCAAATTAACTACTAAATCCAACTGGTTATTTACTAAACCAGACCAGTTCTAAATTATTTGGTCCAACCAAATCAAACTTAGACCAGCCTTCGGTTTAGGTTAAAATTCAATTTTGAATTTAAATCCGGTTTAACCAGAAATTAAATAATACCAATTGCATTAAATAATTTCCAGCAAACCGCGATTTGGTTAACCGCTTGAACCACCAATTAAATTGGATCGGTTCGGTTAAGTCCAAAATCAGGAAGAAATAGATTGGTCTAGCCAATCAATTTTAGCTGATTTTGACCTAACTTGCGGGTTAAGCTCAAGCTAACAATGAAACACAATCGGATTGATCGGTTCATTGTCGCGGGTTAGGGAAGGACGAACCGCGAAGCTCGGCTGAACCGATTGGCTACTCGCGGACCGTATGCCTCGCCAGCATATCGATCGATATCACGCTCCTGCGTCGATCGATACTCGCGTGCATCAGCTCGTTGCGATCGGGTCATCGGGACAGCGAGAAGCAATCGATCCGATTCATATCGATCGATATCTCGCTCCCTCGTCGATCGACACGGGCGATCACATCGCATACCGATGGGTTTCAATCGGATCATGCGATTCACTTTTTAGGTTTTAATGTTTTCTAATCAAATTTCTTAACTCAAATTCGATTCTAAACATTAAAACAACCTAAATATGATCCAAAAAGAAAAAACCTAATGACCTAGGCTCTGATACCACTGAAGGATTATGTGTGTTCATTGGTTTAATTATCAGATTACAACCTATCACATAATCATCTAGGATCTAGGTGATTTGCAGTTGAATCATAAACCAGATCAGAATCATTACCTTGTTATTAGCGCAGCGGATTGGTAATGAAGAGATCAATGAGAGCTGATGACAACCGGCTCCTCCTAGGTATCCACACGCTTACAAGCTACTGGATCAGGCTGCTAGACCAAGCTGGAACAACAGAGAAACAAGGAGGATGGCTAGGGTAGAAATCGCAGAGGCTTTTCTAAAATTCGTCCCCTCCTTGGCTTTATATAGGTCCATTAAATGACCTAACAGCCTATTGGGCTTTTGGGCCCAAAGCCCAAATCAGACAAAAGACTGTATTTTGTCTGGCCCAATTCTTTGTACAAATACAGTAAATGCCTTGCATCTTACTGTATTAATTCCTTTTAACTTTCCCGTTAGCTATGGTGTGTGACCCTTTGGGATCATACAATACTGGTAATAAGTCCTAAACTTATAGATCAAGAGCGGGCTCTAGCAAGTCAACATGATCACCCAGTATTTATGACTTATGTCTGATCTCGACACTTATCATACTTTCTAGAGATAGTACAGTAGATTTCAGGACATTCCCAACATTAGTGGCATTCAATATTATGTTCTTTTCCTTGATGATTTTACTCATTTCTGTGGGTTTATCCGCTATGTCGGAAAAGTGAAGTTTTCTCTAAGTTTCTTCATTTCACGACGTTTATCAAAAATCAGTTCAATGCCACTATCCAATCTTTTCAGTGTAACAATGGCGGAAGTACAATAACAAACTTTTCCACGAGTATTTCGATACAAATGGGATCAAGTTTCGTTTCTCTTTTCCACATACTTCTCAACAAAATGGGAAGTCGGAAAGAATGATCAGAACGATCAATAATGCCATTCGTTGTTTCAAGATCGACTTTCGTCCACTTTTTGGGTTGAAGCTCTTCATGTAGTTGTTCATCTTTTGAAAATTCTACCGTCATCAGTATACAAAATCAAATCCTATTTTCGAATCTTTTCAATAAAAGTCCATCGTATGATCATCTAAGGGTTTTCAGGTGTTTATGCTCCAAAATATCAACTTCTCCAATCGTCAAAAACTCTCGGACAGGTGAATTCCTTGTCTTTTCCTTGGTTATCCCTCAAATCATCGAGGTTATCGTTTTATTGACTTAAAAACAAACAAGATCATCATTTCTCGACATGTTCACTTCGATGAAGAAAAGTTCCCTGCTGCAGAAAGTACATAAAATATATCACATTCATACAAGTTTCTGGAAATTGTTGATGAAACTTCATATATCTTTCGTACTATTCTTCAAGCACCAGATTGTTCTACACCAAATGAGCCAAACACTTATGTGCCATCTTCTTCATTCTAGCCGGTCCCTGCTACAACAAGGTGTTTACCGTCGCGTAAGACCAATGTATAGCCTCACACAATGAAAACGAGACTTAAGGCAGGGATCAACAAACCTAAATAGATCATTAGCCTGCTCACAAACACAATCTCGCATGTTCCTACTAGTCATATACGAGCCCTATCTGATCCGAATTGGCTTCCTTTAATGACTGAGGAAATTGATGCTATGCATAAGACCAAGACTTGGAAATTAGTGCCCAGACCACCTAACACTAATATGTGCGTTCTATGTGGCTTTTAAGCATAAATATGATGCAGATGGTGCTTTAAGTCGTCATAAGTCAAGGCTGGTAGCAAATGGGAAAACACATGAAGAGGGAGTTGATTTCACAGAGACCTTCAGTCTGGTTGTCAAATTTGCAACTATACACACTGTTCTTCATCTTGCCTTAGCTTAGAAATGGCCAATTCACCAATTAGATGTTAAGAATGCGTTCTGTGAGATCTCGAAGAAGTGGTGTATATGCACCAACCGCCTGGTTTTGTGGATAAGACATTTCCTAAACATGTCTGCAAACTTCAAAGAACTATCTATGGATTGAAACAAGCCCCCCGAGCTTGGAATTCCAGATTTGCAAGATTTCTCATGACAATTGGCTTTGTTACAAGTAGAGTAGACGCGTCTCTAGTCATTTTCATGAACGGTGATGCTATGGATTATCTCCTACTGTATGTTGATGATATAACCTTGACAGCTTCTTCGACATCACTTCTACACAGCATAATCAACAAGCTAAAAGATGAGTTTCCAATGTCGGACTTGGGAAAATTACACCATTTCCTTGGCATCAAGGCTGATATCAATGACATGGGACTCTTCTCGAGTCAAGGACTCTATACGCAGGATATACTAAAGCGAGCTAGAATGGAAGAATGCAAAACACTTGCAACACCTGTGGATTTAAAGTCGAAATTGTCTGCTACCTCTAGAGAACCGGTCCAAGATCCAACATTATATCGATCATTTGCAGGAGCCCTACAATATCTAACGTTAACTCGTCCAGATATTTCATACGTTGTTCATCAAGTTTGTCTCTATATGCATGATCCACGGGTTCAGCATATGCAAGCATTACGACGGATACTCAGGGGACAATAACACATGGCCAGCAACTAACTAAACGCGATGGCATTAATCTTACAGCTTACTCGGATGCGGATTGGGCTAGATGTCCAGATACTCGTTGATCTACATCTCGATATTGTGTGGTTCTTGGTTCGAATTTGGTGTCATGGTCAGCGTATACAAAGGTGTAGCAAATACAGTTGTTGAGCTAAGTTGGATCATAAATCTCTTGTGTGAGCTCCATTACACAATCAACAAGGCGTCTGTGGTATATTGTGATAACATCAGCTCTGTTTATCTAGCTACAAATCCTCTCAGCATCAATGAAATGAGGGCTTAACACTTTAATCTTAAAGCGAAGTAGTACCTTTTAATTGGATATCATTGAAAATTTGTTCTTGAAAGAGTGCTTGTCTTTTCCTGTGTGACCCAATTTTTATTAGATAGAACACACTCTTAGAAACTTATTAAAATTCACATACTCCAAGAGATTTTCGTAAGTACAAAAAGCTATTGAAATTAAGTGGTTTGGTAAAAATATCAACAAACTGTGTCACAGATGCTACATGTTCAACAAAAGCTAGTTCCTCCTCAACAAGATCTCTAACAAAATGTTGTTGAATATCAACATGCTTAGTTCTAGAGTATTTTACTTGATTTTTGGAGAGATCAATTGCACTTTTATTGTCACAATGCACAAGAAAAGAGCCAATGATGATACCGTAATCACTGAGCATTTGTTTCATCCATAGGGATTGAGTGAAACAGCTTCCTAAAGAATTGTACTCCGCTTCAGCAGTCGAGAGCGATACATAGTTTTGTTTCTTACTGTGCCACAAGATCATGTTGTTTCCAAGAAGAAACAACCACCAGAGGTATTCTTGCGATCATCTAAGAAAGCTACTCAATCGGCATCGCAAAAACCTGCAAGATTTGTATTAGTGTCAATAGTATAATTTCCATAGTTCAACGTACCTTTTATATACTTTATGATCCGTTTAACAGATACAAGATGTGAGAGCCGTGGAGTTGCCTGATATCGTGCACACAACCCTACACTCAGAAATATATCCGGTGAACTCCCAGTAAAGTATAGTAAATTTCCTTCAGCGCTGCAATATGCATATATCTTCACGAAAGGGCTGCCAACATCCCTCTTCGATGAATTTTGGTCCAGTTTAATCATCAGACAACTGATGCTTCAACTGAGGGATGGCGATAGAATATAGGAATATTATGTTCCATATTCAACTTAGTTTGTAAATAAGTCGTTGTAATCCCTAGCTTTGTGGATACTCTTGTAACAACTTAGACTATTTAAAGTCATGCACATTAACGAAAACCTCAAGGAGGTATATTCACTTTAAAAAATCAGCATGTTTAAACCCGTTTAAAGTTTAATCAATATGTACTAGTATGTTTAAATGGACCAGCCCATTTAGATCCGTTTTGATTTTATTTATTACTAAACATGTACACGTTTAGACCCGTTTAGTAATTTTATATAAAAAAAAAATCAATCAAGCAAAATGACTTAGTGTAGTACTTAGGGTTTCAAAACAAATGTGTTCCTCCTCTACTCTTCCTTTTCAGTGTATTGTGTGTTATGAATTTGGATATTCGACGGACGAGATGAAGAACATCGATTCTGAATTCAATTTGGAGTCTGAATTTTTGAAGAAGAAGAAATTGTATTTGATTCAAAGATTTCACTGTGACTAGATGATGATGGCATATACTTGAATGTACAAAGTGGATGCCCATCAATTGTCTTGAAGCAGATGGAGACTTTAAAAAAGAGGTGCCCAAAGAAGAACTCATTGTGTTGTGTTTTATTAGAAACCAAAAACTAAATACATTATTTGGTCTTTAACTTTCACTTTTGACTATTCCAATTCCACAATATCCGGATTTTATCATATATTTTTTTGTTATCTTTTTAATTAAGACTTTTTAGTTTTTTTTTGTTAAAAAAATTAATACTTTGTAAGTTTGATTTGCTATACCAAATGACATAGAGTTTCTAAATTTAATTTTGTTATTTTTGTTTCAACATTATTTTAATTAACAACTACTAATAGAATTATTAAATAAATAATATATGATAAAAAACAGAAAATATATTCTAAATTGTAAACAAAATAGTAAAAATATTTATGTTTAGATATTTATTTATATATTAATTTTATCGACAATTCTCTATAATAGCACAAAATAAGATATTTGACCAAAATAGCAATAATGAGGAAAACTGACCAAAACATCATTTATTAAAGGAGCTAAATACTAAATTAAACTTATTAATAGCAATTTTAATATAAAATAATGTTTTATTTTTAAAATAAATACTTAATTAAAATTATTTTCTGAATTTTCTTCTTTCAATTTTTTGTTTTCAAATTTTTTTCTCAAAATTGTATAAATATTTTAAGGAAACAATAATATAGTTTCGGGAATGTCTTCCTAATTTTTTTTTTTCTTTTGCATTCATTAAAATCGAACATGTGATATGATTCAAATGTGCACAAGTTGGTGATGAGTAGGTATTAATCTACAATATTATTTTGAAAATTATAAGAACTTACAAGCTTATATAATAAAATAATTTTAAAAAATTTCAAAACAATAATACAGTTTGAGGATGATCTTCCAAAACTAAAACAAAAATGTTTTTTTTTTTGCATTTCATTAAAATTGATAATTGAACATTGGAGTTACGATGATGCACATGTTGGAGAATGTGTAGCCACTAATATATTGTATTACTTCGGACAATATTAATATTTACAAACTTATATAAATTCGCATTAAAGGCACAAAAAACACTCCTTCTCCAAAAACTGGCATCACGCGCTGAGAATCCAGAATGTAGCATTTCATTAAAGGGTAAAAGTCAAAAATGCCCTCAGATATTTTTGGGGGTAAACCTAATTTCCTCATTTCTCTCCTTTCGGTCTCGATGCTCTCTGCCGCCTGAATCGCCATCGATATCGACTCTCCTTAATCCGGCGATCGAGTCTTCTCCGGCGACCGATTCTTCTCCGGCGATCGAGTCTTCTCCGGAAATCTAGTCTACTCCGTCGATCGATTCTTCTCCGGCGATCGATTCTTCTTCGTCGATCGATTCTTCTTCGGCGATCGCTTCATATCCTAATTTCTGGCCTAAACCCTAATCTCCTTGGTAAAGAGAAATTGCTTACCATATTCTAATTGTTTATGTGGCTTTAATCTGATTTGGTTTAGGCTTTGTCTGTCGATTCTAGATTTAAAGATGTTGAGTCTCTGGTTTTAAATAGTGATTTAAATAGTGATTCGATTCTAGGTTTAAAGATGTTGAGTCTCTGGTTTTAAATAGTGATTTAAATAGTGATTCGATTCTAGGTCCTTGTATCAGTTTGATTTTATTGAATTTGGATATAATCTTCGCTTGTTGTTTGTTTGATACAAACCTGAAAACTGCTTCTATTCTTGCTTCGATTCTTGCTTCGCTTGTTATCTATCTGTGTCTGTTTGATTTTGTGTGTTATCTTGATACTGGGTTTTGTCTGTGTTTGTCTCGGTTTACAAGTTTGCTTTGTTAACTGAAGTTGCTTTGTACTGTTTCTGTTTCAAAATTGGTATCTTGCTTTGTGTAGTTACTGTTTCCGTGGTTGTTGTTAAACATACCAAGTAGTGGTTTAGAAGTTGTTGTGTTGTATTAAATTCGCTTGATTAAACCATTCTGTCTGTTTCAGGAATCACTTCCTAAACATTTGAGAGAGTATCATATTTAGAAGTTGATGTTTAGAAGTTGTTGTGTTGCTTGTATAGTTATTGTTTCTGTTTCGAAATTGGGATAAGTGATGTATAGTTGTTGTTTTTGCAGATGACAGATTCACAGTATAGGATCACTCTTCCTTCATTGATGCACAATTTTGGTTGTGAGCCAAATGAGTCTGTTTCTATAAACAAACCCACATATGATTCCTACATTGTTCAACTGTGCGGGATTCTGCCCAAATTAGAGATGAAACGTATCGAGGATACGTTTATGGGACGGATTCTAAAGCTCCATGATAGACATGTACAATTTTCTTCGAAGATTGTTCATGCAATTCTCAGCAGATGTCTAATTACTTTGAAGAAGAATGAGGTAATCTCTCTGTCTTTCTTTCATCTTCTGTTTGTTTGATTATGTCTTTTAACATGTGTTTTGTGTTTTTATATTACAGGTTTGGTTTCATTTTGGAGCTCAACCTCTCAGGTTCTCTATTAGAGAGTTCCACATGGTGACAGGACTGAAATGTGAAGGCAACACAATATCCAGTAGCGTGACAGAAGAAGACACGTCTGATTGGAGTTTGTTGGATGGTAAACACAGTTTGGATGATTTGGTTGAACAGTTTCGAATTACAGGAAAAGAAAAGAAGGATGACAGATTCAGTTTGGGGATGCTTTTGCTTATTGAAAGCATCTTTCTAGGTATTTATGGAAAGCATAAATACCCAAAGAAATATGTGGAAATAGCAAAGGACATTGGTACACTCTTGGAATATCCCTGGGGAAGGGATTCATACCAGATACTTCTGAAATCGATAAACAGGGTGTTAGAGAAGAACATCAACAAGGTGAAGTACGAGCTTCAAGGGTATCCGCTAGCACTGCATCTTTGGATTTTGGAATCAATTCCAAACTTCCAATCAGCTTTCAGCAGCATAATACCAAGGAATGTGCCATAAACAGAACCTTGGTACTTATGTGAAAATATGCTTTGACATCCAGTCCAAGCAAAGAGCAGGTTCTTGCTTTTGAATCTTTAAATGAGGTAACATATTTTCATATGATTCTCTTCTATTTTACATCTTTTCAGTTTATCTAACCAAAATTTTCTTCTGTTTTGTAGCTAATGGTCGTCTGTGTGTTGCCAGCAATTGAAAATGATCCAGAAAATTCTGTTTCTATGGCTGATATCCTAGACTCAAACCTGGATTCAATTGCAGATCTATCAAAGAATGGCTACAGATTCACCAAAACAGATTGGGAAAATGGCTGCCTTGACTTTGTAGAGGCGATGGTGACTGCTCATAATTCCGGATACAAATTTGTCAATTCTCAACCATCTTCATCCTCAGGTGTCTCAGTCCTTGATCAACTACAAAATCTTCAGAAGAATATGGATGATGGGTTCCAACAGATTAGCACCCGGTTGACATCCCTGGAGAATGACTTGAAGAATGTCAAGGATGACATTAAAGGACTCAAAGAGCAAGTTCATATTCGGAATGTAAGATGTATTTCGTTTTAGGAATCGTTCTTATTGTTTTAGGAATCCATTCCTAACTTTTGATTTTTTACAGGACAACACAAACCGAGTGCATATTTCTTCCAGCTCACCACCAGTTGAGGATAATAATCAACATACGGAATGTAATGAGAATGTAAGGTGATTTAAATTCGTTTGATAAAGCATTCTGTCTGTCTTAGGAATCACTTTCTAAACGTTTGTTTTTTTAACCCAGGACAATGCAAACCCAGAGGATTTTTTTTCCAGCTCACCTATTCAGCCGTATTATGAAGATACTGAGTTTAGTGAGAAAGTAAGGAAACTCTTCCAAACTGTCTGTCTCAGGAATCACTTTCTAAACATTCTGTCTTTCTAACTTTTGTTTTACCATTATAATACAAACCAGGTGGATCTCACTCCCATGTTAACACCAACTCAGACTTGTTATCAAGATCCTGATTCACAGCTACCCACTCAAATTCTGTCTCGCAATAGTACACAAAAGGTAAAACTTTACCTTTGAAACAATAGTACAAATACATGAATCAAATTTTGTGTTGACAGGATGCTAATGTATTCCTAACGTTTTGCAAGGAACAAACTGATAAAGATCTGGTAGATGATACAGATGTTACCAAGTCACAAACTCTGGAAAACGATCAAGCTGAAACATTAAATGTTGAGGTAAACAACAATTTACATGTTTTCATAATGTCCTGTGATTCATAAATTGAAAAGAAGTTGTTGAATGAACAGGATGTTTCCAAGTCTCCAACTCTGGAAAAATCTGAAGATAAAACAGTAGAAGATGGCCAGATTGATAAAGGGAATTTGGAAGATCCAGCTGGTAACAAATCTCCTGTTTTGGATGATAATTCATTAGTTGATGAGGTAAGAACTGAGGTAAACAACAATTTACATGTTTTCATAATGTCCTGTGATTTATAAATTGAAAAGAAGTTGTTGAATGAACAGGATGTTTCCAAGTCTCCAACTCTGGAAAAATCTGAAGATAAAACAGTAGAAGATGGCCAGATTGATAAAGGGAATTTGGAAGAACCAGCTGGTAACAAATCTCCTGTTTTGGATGATAATTCATTAGTTGATGAGGTAAGAATTGAGGTAAACAACAATTTACATGTTTTCATAATGTCCTGTGATTCATAAATTGAAAAGAAGTTGTTGAATGAACATGATGTTTCCAAGTGTCCAACTCTGGAAAATCTGAAGATAAAACAGTAGAAGATGGCCAGATTGATAAAGGAAATTTGGAAGATCCAGCTGGTAACAAATCTCCTGTTTTGGATGATAATTCATTAGTTGATGAGGTAAGAATTCGGTTTATTTTGTTGGTTTGGCAATAAACAATTATACAATATTAACAGATTAATGGAAGTTTATATTATGTTTTGCAATGGACAGCCTTATGCAGTTTATTTAAACAAACTGGTAAATAAGCTTTGTATCAAGACTCCTAATCAGGTAACATATATACATATACAGGAAGCAGTACCAAAATTGTTAAAAACATGTTGAAAGTGTCTTTTTGATAAAAAAAAAAACTAATGTATAGTCTTTGACGCAGGATTCTACACAACCTCTGACGGGAAGTAGTACACAACCTCTGACGGGAAGTACTACACAGCCTCTGACGCCAACACAGCCTATAGTGGATGACCACAGAGGGTTTGAATTGCTGAAAAGAGTTGAAGCATATTACAAATACAACTGGTGTAAAGGAAGTATTAGGACCATGTTGCTTGGAAGCAGATACATGGTTTATCTAACTGATACTACTGAACTTGTTGAGTTCCATGCAAGTCAACTACTAGCAATTGAAGAGGTATAATTGAAAACAATCTATTTTGATTAAGTTGTTTTTAAAAATGAATGAAACTAACAACTATTTGGTGTACTTTGCAGGACAATGTAAATGTTTCATTGTCTGCTAATCAGCCAAGTCAGGAACAGCCATCAGAATCAGTATGTAACAGTTGGCACATGGATCTTTATTTTGATTAACTTGTTTTTAAAAATGAATGAAACTAACTTGTTCTTTGGTGTACTTGGCAGGAGGAGGAGGACAATGTAAATGTTTCATTGTCTGCTAATCAGCCAAGTCAGGAACAGCCATCAGAATCAGTATGTAACTAGTGGCACATGGATCGTTATTTTGATTAAGTTTTTTAAAAAAGAATTGAATGAAACTAACTAGTTATTTGGTGTACTTGGCAGGAGGAGGAGGACAATGTAAATGTTTCATTGTCTGCTAATCAGCCAAGTCAGGAACAACCATCAGAACCAGTATGTAATAAGGTAAAATTAAGACAATTGAAATAAAATGCTTCATAACCTTGTTTTTTATCATTTATTCTTTCAGGAAGTTCTTGATCCAGATGAACAAATCCCTCCTGAAAAGGAGAAAACTGATAAAACGAACAAGAAAAGGAAATAACCTGATGAGAATGAACCGTTTCTGAGAAGGAGCAAACGAGAACTCAAAAAATCAAAATCGACTAAGACTCCTTTCAAGGCAAGAAACCATGCATTAGTGGTAACACCAAAGAAGAATTTAGCTGTGGATCCATTCATGACTCCTGCATTCTCTCGTTATTCAAAGCTTGTAGACTGGATGCAATTACGAGGCAAACATGCAAGGTTAGAGTGTAAATAACTAAATATTTAACTATGTAGTTGTGATCTTGTTGTTTTGATCTTGTTGTGGTGACTAACTAAATTTTTATATTGTCCACAGACCCCTTGTAATTGATGGATGTAATGTGACTAAACATTTTTTTGAAAGCATCGAAAATCCAGAACATTCGCTGGATACAGAGGTAAATATTTATTGTATACAAATCATATTTTGTTATGAAAGATATGATTGTGTAACATCAACGTTATTATTCATCTTTTTGTTTTTCTCAGCACATAAGTGCAGCTTTACAAGTGTTGCAATCCCGAAGAAACGAGAATGCTGCTTGGTTCCATAATAACCGGCTTCCACAATCTTGCTTCTGCTCAATGGGATTCTTCTCTAGGTTGGATGGTGTTTATGACAGATTCAAGAAGCCTCCTCAACCCATAAAGCGTTCGGTTTTCAAGAAAGAGATAACTGAAGTTGTAACAGGTAAATTCTTCTCTAGTTTTCAATGAGATTCTTCTCTAGTTTGGATGGTGTTCATTCTCTGTGTTATTGAACTGTTATCCTGACAGGTGAAAGCTATCCTAAAAGGAAATGGGATAAGGAATTGGAGGTCGTGTATGGTGTTACACGTACCACACAAGTTAGGCATTGGATAGGAATGGTTATAAACCTCAAGAAAAGGAGGATCACATTCTACAGTTGCGGTCTTCCTTCTGAGGATATCAATGCTTGTTTTGTTCAAGTGCAAAAATATGCAGGTATAATCATATTTGTAGTGATTATGTATTATTTATGTTTGTTTTTACTGATTTTGGGTTGATTATCTGTGGCCATTTGATGCAGAGATGATTCCAGCCTTGCTTGAGGAAGTATCTAATGAAGATTTCAATGATGTTACACCATTTACTGTAGAGCAGGCAAAAGATATTCCAAAGACTAGTTTACATTCCAACTGTGGTTTCTTTGTGGTGAAGATGTTAGAATGCCACTCCCTGGGGATGAGAGATATGTCAGGAATTTCTGATGAGAAATCACAAGATATAAGATCAAAGTTAGCTTGCGAAATCTTTGAGGAGTTTATCGAGACTTAAAGGTAAAAATGTCATCTAGTTGAAGAAGTTGAAGATACTACTGTTGCTTTTGTTTATCAAGTTGAAGAAGTTTAAGATACTACTGTTGCTTTTGTTTTTCAAGTTGTAAACCTTTGATTTTGTGTTGACTTGAAACCTTTGATTTTGTGTTGACTTGAATGTGAACTTGCAATTTGATATTACTGTTGACTTGAATGTTATGTTCGTATTTTAGTAATTCAGGAACCCTTTACACACTTTCTGGAAGTTCTTCCATATTTATGGAATTTTTTTTTTTTTTTGCTTTATTCAGTAAAACGTATTACATATTTAGGAAGATCTTCCTAACCTATTTTTAGAATCTAAATCCTAAGCGCAAGCATCCTTCTTAGTGGTTAAATATACCCTAAACCACTTTTTAAAATGTCATTCTAGTTTATAAAAGTATAAACTTTTTAAAAACTTGGAATTACGAGAATCGAACCATTGGGACAAGGTAGTGTATATAGGAATATCAAATAACTATTGGGCCAAAGTAATATTCAGGAAGTGGTACAATAGATGTTATTTGATAACATTAAATTAAATAAATTCATAAACGAACAAGTCCGAACAGATAGCCCAAATGGTTTATACACTTCGTTCACTACCCGAGTACACAACGACCCTCATATCCTGAGTTCGATCCCTATATGGGAATTTTTTGATTTATGATTCTGAAACGTTATTTGATAAGATTAAATGAATTCATAAACAAACAAGTCCGAACAGATAGCCCAAATGGTTTATACACTTCGTTCACTTGCCGAGTACACAACGACCCTCATGTCCTGAGTTCGATCCCTATATGGGAATTTTTTGATTTATGATTCTGAAACGTTATTTGATTATGATTCTGAAATGTTTTTGATAAGATTAAATGAATTCATAAACAAACAAGTCCGAACAGATAGCCCAAATGGTTTATACACTTCGTTCACTACCCGAGTACACAACGACCCTCATGTCCTGAGTTCGATCCCTATATGGGAATTTTTTTCTTTTGCTGTATTCAGTAAAACATATCAAATATTTGGGAAGATCTTACTAACCTATTTTTAGTAAGACAATTAGTATAAGCCCAACAAAAAAAGAAAAGCCCAACAGTGTGTACGCATTACACTACGAATTCCAATGGTCTACGTCATCTCTGCAAACATCTTTTCATTTCGGAGCTCTAGGAATTTCAAGAGACGCCACTCTACGAATTATTCTTTCTGTTTTGTCTATTTAAGAGAGATATTTAGTTTTGGCCTAATCAGAAGTCATCTTCTTCATAGAGAGACGAGAAAATTCATATTTCCACAAAATCTTCTTCTTCTTTTCCACAAAATCTTCTTCTTCTGTTTTTTCTAATGGGTTTCAAATTTAATCTTCTTCTTTCCACAAAATCTACAAGAAAATCCATATTTCGCAAAAGAATGAAAGCGGTTCGTTGCAATATACCTCATCTTCCCTCAAAAATCATCCACAACATTTTGCTCAGAAAAAGTGAATGTTCATATACCGAGTACGTCATTTCAAAAGCGGTTTGTCGATCTTGGAAATCCATTCTGGAGACGCCTTTGTTTCAGCATGAGGTAGATTTGGTGGAAATGCAAACTCCTATCAGACGTTATCCAGGTTTCTCTAATTTTAGGGAACAATGTCTTCTAAACGGTAATCTATCTGCTCTGTACTTGTTGGGTCTTAGCGAAATGTTTAGAGCAGGAAATAGAGATGTAGGTTTCCAATCGATTCGACAAGCGGCAGATGGAGGTTATGATCTTGCTATATACGCAAGGTCTTGTCTTGATAGAATCATGAACCCGTCGGATCAGTATGATGGAGAGATTTCAAAAAAATTTGCCCTGAAATGCAGAAGGAAGCTTTATCTTGATAGTACTCCACGGCAGAGGTATCAACTTCCACAGTGGTTTGAGGAAGCAAAAGCCAATATCGATATCTACAGTGTCAGTGACTGTAACTGTGCTCCATATGTATGGGTAATTTTAAGAAAGGGAAGAGGATCGTGTCTAAAGTGTTTCTGGACGGAGGAGAAATGGTATTTTGCAGACAAGTTGACCAAAACTGTTCTTGTTTGGCCAAATTAAGCAAAATCCATAAGATGACTTTTGTTTCTTGTTTTTTCTTTTTTGGATCACATTGCCATGTTTAAACTTCTTTTTTGGATAATTCTCTTTGTTGTTCTTCATTTTGATAACATGGCATGATTTATTTCAGTTAATGTTGTTCTTCAAGTATGGTGGCCATTTTAGTATGTTCAGAATTGTTCAAAAACAAGTACGTAAAAACAATAAGTCATAAATCTGGAAAGCCTTACAAAATCAAAAATCAAAATCAAATTTATATGGTGGCCAGTTTACAAAGCCCATTTACAAAAGTCCTAAGAACCAAACTAGAAAGATTTACAAAAACATTAGAAAGCCTTTCAAACTGGAACACTTTGTGTATTATTATAGTAAGTTGAAAGTGGTATATATTAAAAACAATTTAAAACATTCTGAAAGGCCTTGCACTTTTTAAGGAAGGTATTTCGAATGTTTTCTCATTCATAACTGGAAATTGAAACCTTTCAGGAAACAATAAATCAGTTTTAGGAACGCTTTACTTAAAACCTGTAATCGTTTTCAACAAACATTTAAAAGAGATGATACATTTTTGTTCATGTAACGATAAAAAAAAAACATGAAATGTTCCATCAAATAATTTTGAAAACACTTCTAAATGATCAATTTTGGTACGAGCCCAATAAAATAGGAAAATCCCAAGGTAATTTGTCTAACAAAACAGATGTAAGTTGTACAAAGATCAACAAGTTGCACTACAGTAAATCACATTAATTAACTGTCAGTTCTACTCATTACACTACGAGTTCCAATAGTTTACGTCATTGGTGGAAACGTCTTTTCATTTCGTTGCTCTAGGAATATCAAGAAACGCGATATATCGTTTTTGTCTTGTCTAAATAAGAGATATATATAGCGTTTGATCTAATCAAAAGTCATCTTCATCATAGAGACACGTAATTCATGTCTCTTTGTTTAATATGCGTCTTTTCATTTCGTTGCTCTAGGAATTCATGTCTCTTTGTTTTTTAACCGCCTTTCGACTCTATATAAAGAATTGTTTTCTATAATTGTCATAACAGTGCTCATCTTCGAAAGGCAAATATGATAAACGATTACTGGTATTTACCACCATACAAAAGGTATCATTACGAGACACGTTCAGTTACAAGGGCAAGAAAAGCCATCAAGCCTTTCAATCTTCTTGCACTGCCAGAGGATCTAATCATGAGGGTACTCATTCATACTGATGCAAGATGGAAGCGTGTTTGACGTAGAAAAGGGTCTGAAGTCACTCTCTTCTAGATCGTGGATGATGATATGGTGAGATGGATTCAACCCTCGGGTCTCTAGACTCCTTAGGATGAACGTTGAGATGATTGAATGGATAGAGGATGGATTGAATGTCGCCACACAAGATATGAAGGATCTTGTGATAAGACTGAATCTAAGGTCGCTCGATATGACTCACAAGAAAGCTTAGAATCGAAAGGTGTTTTCTCTCAAAGAAAAAGAACTGCGTTATTGTATTGATACTTGGTAAATGATACACGGCTGCTAAGGATCCTTATAAAGGGGATCGTGCAGCTGTTGCCTTCTAGGGCAGAAAACCTAATTACAACGGCTACTAAAATACTAAAATATCTTATGGTCCGAATTTAAAGTAATATAGGGAAACTTGACTCACTTAGCGACTAATACAGACTTTGACTCAGACAACTAATATAATGCTTGGACCTGCAAAATGAACAAACACAATATATGAATTGAAATCATACCTTATTGAGCGTGTGTGGTCGTCCATGATGGGGCCTAAGTGGGCTGAATTGAGAAGATCATCCTTGAGTCTTCAATTGTCTTCAGTTGGGCCTCTAAACGCTCCACTTGATAGTCTTGAGCTAGGAGACTCTGAATTGACGTGTTGAACAGTGCTCTGAGTCTTCTAGTTCCTGATCTTGTCCTTGGAGGATCTCTCATGGTTGTAACGTCTTGAGCAGCATGTACTTCTTCTAGGTCTTCTTGACGTATCTATATGCTTGAGTCAATGTTCTCATCATTCCCTCCCTCTTGAGAAGATTCTGACCTCAGAATTCCATCATCTGCATTATAAGGAAGCAAGTCAGTAACATTGAACACTGGCGAAATGGTCAACTCACTTGGCAGATCCAGCTTGTAGGCATTGTTGTTGACTCTCTCCAGTACTCGGAATGGTCCAGCTCCTCTTGGTGCTAGCTTGGATTTCCTCTGATTTGGGAACCTCTCGGTGCGCATGTGAACCCACACCCAATCTCCTGGATTGAAGATGAGCTCCTTCCTCCCTTTGTCAGCAGCCTTCTTGTACTTGGCCGTCTTCTCCTCTATGTTGGTCTTCACCTTCTGATGCAGCTTCTTGATCATCTCAGCCTTGGACTCTCCATCCTGATTAGGGACATCTAATGGCGGCAAAGGAACAAGATCTAAAGGGGTTTCTGGCTGAAATCCATAGACAATCTCAAAAGGTGACAACTTAGTAGTAGAATGGTTAGCATGATTATAAGCAAACTCAACATATGGAATACAATCTAACCAATTCCGTAAGTTCTTACCAATCGTGGCTCTTAAGAGAGTAGATAGAGTTCTGTTTACAACCTCAGTTTGTCCATCAGTTTGTGGATGACAAGTTGTTAAGAAGAGTAGCTTGGTTCCTAGCTTCCTCCAAAGAACTCTCCAGAAGTGACTTAGAAACTTCGTGTCTCGGTCAGAAACAATAGTTCTTGGGATCCCATGCAAGCGTACTACTTCTTTGAAGAATAACTCAGCAGTTTGAGTGGCATCATTTGTCCTGGCACAAGGAATGAAATGTGCCATCTTTGAGAACCTGTCCACTACAACAAAAATAGAATCCTTTCCTCGGATTTTGGGTAAGCCTAAGACAAATTCCATTGATATATCAACCCAAGGCATACTAGGAATAGGAAGTGGCATATATAAACCATGTGGATGTGACCTGGATTTGGCTTTGAGGCAAGTTACACACTTGGAACAGAATCGCTCCACATCCTTCTTGAGGTGAGGCCAAAAGAAGTGTTCTACCAAAACGCTCAGAGTCTTATCCACTCCAAAATGTCCCATGAGTCCACCACCATGTGCTTCCTTGATCAACAAGTCTCGCATAGAACCATGTGGAACACAAACGCTTTTCCCTAAACAAATAACCATTATGTAAGTAGAAGGAACCTGTTGGGGCAGTGGTACAGTCTTGATAGACTGAACCGAAGTCTGGGTCATCTTTGTATGCATCCTTGAGGTGTTCAAACCCTAGGACCTTAACCTCCATAGTTGTGATCAGCATGTGTCTCCTTGATAATGCGTCAGCCACAACATTCTCCTTGCCCTTCTTGTACTTTATCACATATGGAAATGCTTCTACAAACTCCATCCACTTAGTATGTCTTCTCTTCAGTGTTGTTTGTCCTCTAAGGTGCTTCAAAGTCTCAAGATCAGTATGTATGACAAACTCCTTGGACAGAAGATAGTGTTGCCATGTTTCCAACGACCTCACTAGCGCATAGAGTTCCTTGTCGTACGTTGGGTAGTTCAAGCTGGCTCCACTTAGTTTCTCACTGAAGTAGGCTACTGGGCGTCCTCCTTGAGTTTGCACAGTTCCAATACTGATGTGATCATGGGTAGCTTGGAACCTGAAGATATTGAGCAGCTTGAACCAGAGGAGAATGGAGCTAAGGATAAGCTTGTAGCTGAGGAGAATGGAGCTAAGGAGCAGATTGAACCTGAGGAGAATGGAGAACAAGGATCAGAAGCTTTGCACATACCAATTGGACCAATGACCAGAGCTAAGGCAAAGCAATTCAAGCAAGCCTTCTACACACTTCTACACCACGTCCAGGGCCAACTTGAGTGTGCTAATCCAGCCACTTTGGTTGTGATTCAAGCCACTTAAGTCATCAGTAATGGAGGTGTGTGGACTTGTACTCTTTTTCCCTCCTCTTGATTTTGTCCCAATGGGTTTTCCAAGAGAGGTTTTTAATGAGGCAAGCCCACATGCTATTATCCTTGCCCATTACTGATCCATAAGGCCCATAACTCATTCTAATAAGGGGATTTCGAAATTTGGTGTTTAATTAGTCTTGTGTTATTTCCTAGGTGTCTTAATTGCTGTTCATGCAGCCTTGTTGCTTTTTCCTATTTAAAACTCTTTGTACCCATTTCTGAACTTTTATCAAACTTCTTTTATTCTAAAACTTCTGAAAGTGTTTGATCTGAATGGTGTGTAATATCCATTCGTCTTGGATTCTTCTTTTGGTGTTTATCTCCTAGAAGAACCGAGTTTGAAAGTCTTGAAGTCATTCCGCAACTTCAGGAAGTTTCCTTCATTTCTCTGTTTCTATTCCTTTCAATATGTCCATCCCATTTGATTATCATCCATCCAACAACCAGACTCACAAAGTGCATCAAAGGGCTTGATCTTCTCCATTAAGATCGTATCATGTGGTATCAGAGCCACTTTGTGAAAGGTTGTGTTGTTTCAAGCCCAAAACTTCTTTGCAAATTCGTAACTTTTTCTGATCGATTTGTCTCTTGGTATTCCGATTAATTAGAAGCGATTTGAGAGATAAATCTTTATAGGAACTTGAAGTTTAGAGTCTGATCTATCCAGTTTAGGCTTTGGAATCATTAGAATCAGAGTAGAAATGCGATTTCTAGGAAGATCAAAATTCGCAACTTTTCAGGAATTTTCTGCAACTTTTGTCTTTTGGTATTCTGATAAGTTCGTGATTGTTGCGTGTTTTCTGTGAACATCTTACTTGTTCTGTGATTTTTTTTTGTGGACAGGAAACATGGTGAACACTGATGATCAGGAAGAACAAAGCAGTGTCAGAGAAAATAAAGCCTTGGTTGAAGCAGTCACTGCAAATTTGGCTAAGATGTTGAGTGATAGTCTTGCAACATTTAGAGAAGAGCTTCATATCTCTGGAACTGATAAATCAAGGAAGGAACGCAGCCAACAACCAGAGAATGATGCAACAGCAAGCTATTATAGCCATTCATCCAATTCAAATCACCGCAGAAGAAGAAGGCGTGATCAGGAAGAAAGAGCTCCAACCAAAGATCCTTTAGCAGGCTTGAAGATTAAGATTCCTACCTTCCTAGGCACTAATGACCCTGAAGAGTACCTGGAGTGGGAAAAGAAGATTGAACTTGTGTTCAACTGCAGAGAATACACTTCTGAAAGTAAAGTGAAGGTTGCACCAACAGAATTCAAAGAGTATGCTCTGAGTTGGTGGGATCAACTGGTTACTGCTAGGAGACGTGCAGGAGACTATCCAGTGGAAACTTGGACCCAAATGAAGACAATCATGAGGAAGAGGTTCGTTCCCAGCCACTACCACAGAGAGCTGCACTTTAAACTGAGAAACTGTACCCAAGGGAGCAGAACTGTAGAAGAGTATTACAAGGAGCTGGAAACCTTGATGCTCAGAGCTGATATTCAAGAGGATATTGAGGCTACAATGTCCAGATTCATGGGAGGCCTCAATAGAGACATCTTGGACAGGCTGGAGACTCAGCATTATGTGGAATTAGAAGAGTTGTTGCACAAGGCAGTCATGTTTGAGAAGCAACTCAAAAGGAAGAGTTCTAGACCAAGTTATGTTTCTGGAAAATCAAACTATCACAAGGAAGAGAAGTCTGGATTCAGCAGAGACTACAAGCCTTTTCCAAAGGTTAAGAGTGAGGAGCATGATCCAAAAGGAAAGGCTAAAGTGACTTCTACAAGGACCAGGGAGATCAGGTGCTTCAAATGCCAAGGTTTTGGACATTACTCCAATGAATGCACCAACAAAAAGATCATGATTATCCGAGACAATGGTGAGGTTGAATCAGAAGAAGAGAAATCAGAATCTGAACCATTGGAAGTAGAACTGGAAATGGCAGCCAAAGGAGAGCTACTGGTCACTAGAAGATCTTTGAATGTGCAAGCCAAGACTGAAGGAAATGAACAAAGAGAGAACATGTTTCACACTCGGTGCATTGTACAAGAGAAAGTATGCAGTCTCATTATTGATGGAGGTAGTTGCACCAATGTAGCCAGTGAATCAATGGTTAAGAAGCTTGGGCTACAAGTGATGAAGCGTCCTAAGCCTTATAAACTTCAGTGGCTGAATGATGAAGGAGAACTTGAAGTAAACAGCCAAGTGTTGGTTCCTTTGTCTATTGGAAAATATGAAGATGAGGTTCTGTGTGATGTGCTACCAATGGATGCAAGCCATATACTACTTGGGAGACCATGGCAATCTGATAGGAAAGCAACTCATGATGGCTACACCAATCGCCATTCCTTTGAGTTCAAGGGCAGAAAGACAATCTTGGTACCTTTAACTCCTAGTGAAGTGCATCAGGATCAGATTAGCATGAAGAAAAGTAAAGCTCAATCATCTAAAGCTCAATCAGCCCCTGCCACAAAACAAACAAACAACCTCTTGCTTCAGAAACCAAAGGGAAGTTATTCTACAACTTTACTTCTTGTTTTTAAAGGTTGTTATATGAACTTAACTGCCCCAAAGCAGGCTGTGCCTAGCGAGATTGAATTACTTTTGCAGGAGTTTCAGGATGTATTCCCTGAGGAAAATCCAGAAGGACTACCTCCCATTAGAGGTATTGAGCATCAAATAGACTTCATCCCAGGAGCTTCCTTGCCAAATAGACCTGCATACAGAAATAATCCAGTGGAGACCAAAGAACTAGAGAAGCAAGTCACTGAGCTTATGGACAAAGGTCATATCCGTGAGAGCATGAGTCCTAGTGCTGTTCCTGTCCTATTGGTGCCAAAGAAAGATGGTAGCTGGAGGATGTGTGTAGATTGCAGAGCCATCAACAACATAACAGTGAAGTATCGCCACCCTATACCTAGATTAGATGATATGTTAGATGAATTGCATGGTTCTAGCATATTTTCTAAGGTTGATCTTAAGAGTGGATATCATCAGATTAGAATGAAAGAAGGTGATGAATGGAAAACTGCATTTAAAACTAAACAAGGGCTATATGAATGGTTAGTGATGCCATTTGGATTAACTAATGCACCTAGTACATTCATGAGACTGATGAATCATGTTCTTAGATCATTCATTGGGCATTTTGTTGTTGTGTATTTTGATGACATCCTAGTGTATAGTCAGAACCTACAAGAGCATGTTAGGCATCTTAGGTTGGTCTTTGAAGTGTTAAGGAAAGAAAGCCTCTATGCCAACTATAAGAAATGTACTTTTGGAACAGATTGTAGGAGTTCGTTTGGTTGATCCTGATGTAATTCACAGATTCATCTCAACCTAAACATACAGATCTAGGTTCTCTTGAATAGAAACATTAGATGATCTCACCTTTTACCTGTTTGTTGCAGCGGAAGGAATTGAACAGGTCAGAGATCAGAGAGATGCACCGAGGGATGAATCCTCCAAAGGTTCACACACGCTTTCACAGGAAACAGCTGCTAGACCACCAGGGGAACTCGGCGCAGAGAGAGAGAGTTTACAGCTCAAGTGTTAGGGTTAATCAGTCTGAAACTCGAGTTTTATGACACAAAACTCGTCCTGTTCCGTTTGGGCCATTTGGCCCAAACACCAATTAACTCGACGGCGTGTAGGCACTGCATCGATCGATGCACCTTGTGCATCGATCGATACACAGTACCTAAACTGTTTTATTCTCTCTAAGTACAGTAAATGCCTAGCACTTTTACCATACTTCTGCTAAACCGTTCCTACACGTTTTCCTGTTAGCTTAGGCGTGTGACCCATATGGGATCATATAATAAAGGCAATAAGTCCAAGACTTATAGATCATGAGCGGACTCTAGCAAGCCATCATGATCCCCAGTATTATATGACTTATGTCTGATCTTTGACATACTCTTACTTTCTAGAGACAGTACCGAGATTACTGGACACAATTCCAACAATCTCCCACTTGTACTGGAATCTCTGTATTCATAATCCTTTTGTCTCAATATCTCGATTAGTCATAAGGCAAGATTGGTGTCATCCTTATAAAGCCTAATCTTGTTCATCGGACTCTGATTTGATACTGACAATCTAAACGACTCGGGAAAGTCCGTTTGAGCATGGCCATGCGTTTTCCAGTATTCAAATCTCCGATTGGCCTAGAGATATTCACTCCATTTATATTGGAGGGACAAATCCCATCTTGTTCCATCACTGTAAACTACTTATTTCATAATGTACCCAAACAAGGTCCTTATAACTATCGCAGAACGATAGCGTTAGACAATGATCAAAGTACATCAGTCCATGGGCAGTCACATGCATGTGAACTCAGGTCTAAGGACTATACTCTATAGTCGTAGTAAGAATCTCTTATGACACAGATATAAATATCCTGAAGAGTTCTTATAAGCGGGTCTTGTCCGGTCGTATGTTCCCAACATACACCTATGTACTGACTTTGATGCCGAGCATCTATGACACACTGAGACTTTGTCATAAGTCACGTACCAATCCAGTCTCACACGGTTGTTGGTGTTCCAGTTTCAACAACCTTCGACTAGGGACAGGATGATATAAAACATTTATCAAATATAGGGCCTCATGATCAAGCTAAATGACTTCGATGACTCAAGATCAAGTCACTTACTTCGATGACTTATAAAATGATTCATATCATTTTGGAACGATTATTTCATCACAGTTAAAATAATCTTGAAATAATAATTTCATTAAAACATAAAATAATGTTTTACAAGAACATATCAAATAACTAAAATAAAGCTCGCAAAACTCCCACTCAAATTTAGATTACATTTCAATGTTTCTAATGCCTACAGCTTCAGTCAGGAACTCGAGCTTAGGCCTTGGGAGTGGCTTTGTCAACGGATCAGCGACATTATCATCTGTCGGAACTCGGCTGATCTTGACTTCCTTTCTATTAATGATGTCACGTATCAAGTGATATCTTCTTTGAACATGCTTGGATTTCTGGTGTGATCTTGGTTCCTTTGCCTGAGCTATAGCACCATTGTTGTCACAAAACAGTGCCAGAGGCTCAGCCGCATCTGGTATCACACCTAGTTCCATAATGAACTTTCGTATCCAAACAGCTTCCTTCGCCGCTTCTGAGGCGGCGATATATTCAGCTTCTGTAGTGGAATCAGCAACGGTGTCCTGCTTGGAGCTTCTCCAACTTACTGCACCGCCATTCAGACAAAAGACATAACCGGACTGTGACCGGAAATCATATGTGTCTGTCTGGAAACTTGCGTCCGTGAATCCACTGACTTTAAGCACATCACTTCCACCGTATACCAAGAACTTATCCTTAGTATGTCTTAGATACTTCAAGATATTCTTTACGGCAATCCAATGGTTTTCACCTGGATTTGACTGGTATCTACTCGTCATGCTCAATGCATAAGCAACATCAGGGCGAGTACAGATCATGGCATACATGACAGATCCTATTGCAGATGCATAAGGAATATTCTTCATGCGCTCAAGCTCAGCAGCCGACGTAGGGCTCTGCTTCTTGCTTAGCGTTGTGCCATGCACCATTGGCGTGAAGCCCTTCTTGGAATCTTTCATGCTGAATCTTTGTAGGACTTTGTCAATGTATGAGTCTTGACACAAGCCTATCAGCCTCTTAGGTCTATCCCGATAGATCCTAATTCCAAGAACGTATGCGGCTTCACCCATGTCTTTCATGGAAAAACAACTTCCAAGCCAGTCCTTTACAGACTTCAGCATTGGAACGTCGTTTCCGAGAAGCAGTATGTCATCGACATACAGAATAAGAAATACAATCTTGCTCCCAATAGATTTCTTATACACGCATTGTTCTTCTTCGTTTCTGATGAAGTCAAATTGCTTGATCGCTTCATCAAAACGAAGATTCCAGCTCCTCGATGCTTGCTTCAATCCATAAATGGATTTATGAAGCTTGCATACCTTTCCAGCATTCTTTGGATCTATGTAACCATCAGGTTGTGTCATATACACATCCTCTTCCAGAATACCATTCAGGAAGGCGGTTTTCACGTCCATCTGCCAAATTTCATAATCATGAAAAGCTGCAGTTGCTAGTAGAATCCGAATAGATTTCATCATAGCCACTGGTGAATAGGTTTCATCGTAGTCCACACCGTGAACTTGTCTGAAACCTTTTGCCACCAACCTGGCTTTATAAATCTGGACATTTCCATCCACGTCAATCTTCTTCTTGAAGATCCATTTGCACTCGATGGCTTTTACACCAGCGGGTAAGTCAACCAACGAAAACACTTGGTTGACCGACATGGAGTCCATTTCGGAATCAGTGGCCTTGCGCCACTTAGAGGAATATGGGCCCATCATGGCTTGATTGAAGTTCGATGGTTCATCACCATCAATGATCAAAAGATCATGACAGTTAGTCACGAGGAATCCTTGATATCTCTCGGGTTCGTGACGGATCCTCCCGGATCTTCGAACTTCAGGTACTACAGGTTCAGGCTCTACAATTTCTTGTAGGTCCTCCTGCTGCTCTTCCTCATTAGGTTGAGCAGTATCCTGTTCATCTTGAATTTCTTCAAGCAGTACCTTACTCCCACTGTCTTTCTTAGAGAGAAACTCCCTCTCAAGAAAGTTACAATCCCGGGCAACAAAGATCTTGTTCTCGGAACGTAGATAGAAGTAATAAGCCTTGGTTTCCCGTGGATAACCAATGAAGTAGCATTTATCAGATTTTGGTGTAAGCTTATCTGAGATTAATCTCTTAACATAGGCTTCACAACCCCAAATTCTTAGATAAGACAGCACTGGAGCTTCTCCAGTCCATAATTCATATGGTGTCTTTGCTACTGCTTTTGATGGCGCTCTGTTTAAAGTGAACACTGCTGTTAGCAGAGCATATCCCCAAAGGGATATTGGAAGGTCTGTGTGACTCATCATAGATCGAACCATATCCAATAAGGTCCGATTTCTCCTCTCAGACACACCATTCCATTGAGGTGTTCCAGGAGGAGTGAGTTGGGATACGATCCCACACTCTCTCAGATGATCACTGAATTCCTGGCTTAAGTATTCTCCTCCTCGGTCGGACCGAAGAGCCTTAATGCTTTTGCCAAGTTGGTTCTGTACTTCATTTTGGAATTCTCTGAACTTCTCAAAAGATTCAGACTTATGTTTCATCAAATAAACATATCCATACCTACTGAAATCATCAGTGAAGGTGATGAAGTACTGATAGTTTCCTCTTGCATTTGTGGACATTGGGCCACACACATCAGTGTGTATCAGACCCAATAAGTCATTGGCCCTCTCGTTAGGTTTATTAAAGGGGGCCCGTGTCATTTTGCCCATCATGCATGATTCGCATTTCTCACATGACTCAAAGTCAAATGAGCCAAGAAGTCCATTCGAATGGAGCCTCTTGATGCGTTTCTCGCTGATGTGCCCTAAACGACAATGCCATAGAAACGTTCGGTTTTCCTCATTAGGTTTAAACCGTTTTGTATTAATGTTATAAATTGGCGCGGATTGATCGAGTATGTAAAGCCCATTCGTAAGAGGGGCAGAACCATAGAACAAATTGTTGCGATTGAAGGAACATAATTTATTCTTAACTGAAAAATCATAACCTTCCAAATCCAACAAAGAAATTGAAATAATATTTCTGCTTATAGCAGGTACAAAATAACAATTATTCAGATCAATCCCGAAGGTAAAGACAACAAGTATGTGCCTACAGCTAGTGCTGAAACTTTCGCTCCATTCCCAACTCGTAGCTCCACTTGTCCTTGCTTCAGCCTTCTACTGTTGCTGAGTGCCTGCATATTAGTACAAATATGAGCCCCACAACCAGTATCCATGACCCATGAGGTATTATCAGAAGTAGTTGTATTAACTTCTATAACAAAAATACCTGATGAAGAAGTCTCGAAAGTCTTCTTCTTCAATTCCTTTAGACCTTCCTGGAATTTCTTACAATCTCTTCTCCAATGCCCCAGTTCTTTGCAGAACCTGCACATGTCAGTAGGCCCAGCCTTGGACTTGGGCTTGGGCTTTGGCGTGTCCTTGTCCGCGACTTGGACAGCCTTGGCCGCTCCCTTATCCTTAGCAGAGAATTTCTTAAACCCCTTGCCCTTTTGCACCATAAGCACATTGGGGTCCTTGGCGGTTTTCCTCAAGTTGGGCTCTGCAGTCTTGAGCATTCCGTGAAGCTCAGGTAGTGTCTTACTCAAGCCATGCATGTTAAAGTTCAGAATGAACTGATCATAGCTTGCAGGTAAAGACTGCAGAATGATGTCGCAGGCAAGTTCCTGGCTGATTGGGCAGTCGAGTTTCTGAAGATGATCGAGATAACCCATCATCTTCAAGACATGAGGACTCACTGCCGCATTTGCAGCCAACTTACAGTCCAAGAGGTTCTTAACTGTCTGGAACCTCTCAGTCCTAGCCTGCTCCTGAAAAAGCGATTTCAGGCTTGCCATTATCTCGATGGGAGACAATACACTTTCGAACTGTTTTTGCAGCTCAGGAGTCATTGTCACCAACATCAGGCAATAGACATCATTTTCATCTGACGAATGCTTTTCCCAAGCATTGTGCAGAGTCCTGGCAGCATTGGCAAGAGGCCTCTCGGGGAGGGGATCTCGAAGGACATAATCCTTCTTCTCCTGCTTGAGGACCAGCCTCAAGTTCCTTGACCATGTCAGGAAGTTCGTTCCAGTCAGCTTCTCCTTCTCGAGAACAGACCGGATCGAGAATGTGTTTTGTGTGCTTGTAGTAGTCATATCTGAAATATATAAATAAAAAGGTTATTAGTTATTATGTTCAAAATGACTAATCTCGTATTAAAATTTAATATGATTAATCACGCATTATATTCAATAACCTAAGTCACCCTCAATAGAATATAATGATTCCAAGATCCACATATAACTAAGATTAAAGTGGGCCACTGGCCGTCACCCAACCTTAGCTTATATCGGTAAGCCCTATATCGGCTAATTATATCCGTGATATAACTCTTGGTTGTGAATCTGGGCCCGAGGCCCAATCCACTCTGATGTCTCAAGGCCCGGGACTCCCGATGGCCTAGTCAAGAAAACCGGACTATACAGTCATGTAATTATTAATGTCTGGGACTCCCAATGACATTTATGAATCACAAACCGTCTTACCCACGCAAAAGTAGACATCCTCACACTGTAAGGCCATGAATGCAATTGAATGGGCTTTGACAGCTGACATAGCCTGGACAAGACATCCAACGCTTGATATTATTTGAGGTTCGTAGGTTTATTAAAATTCATTCCCAAAATAGAAGATTACTATTTCGGGAAACTTTCCATTTTTGGAAACCTACTATTTTTGGAAACTTTCTAAAATTGGAAACTTTCTAAAACCGGAAACTTTCTAACTTTAGAAATTTCTCAAAATCAAAATCCGCAAATACAGAAACTTCTATTTTAAGAAACTTTCTAATTTCAAAATTTCGGAAACTTTAATTTAAAATCGACTTTATAATTTTATAAAATAAATTTTAAATTTATCTGAAGAAAGACTCAAATAATTGGCCCAATTGTTTTAACTTCTTGGCCCGAGGCCTAAGAATTGGTCCATGTCCAAGACATGACCCAATTGTCCAATTAATTGACATAACCGGTCTGGTTCATTAAAACTGGTCTAACCAAGTTTTAATTACTACGATGACCACAATTGTCAACCGGTTATTTACTAAACCGGAATTTCTCAATTTATTTGGTCCAACCAAATCAAATTAGAAATTCCTGGTTTAGGCACTAAATCCAATATTTCTTTCGACATTGGATTTCTTATCCCGGTTTAACCAGACTTAATAAAATTATTAAATCTGTTTATTAAACCAGGACGAATTGATTTTACTTAAAATTTTAAACCGAACCGAACCGAAATTGGTCACGGACCATTCATGGCCGTGACCTAGCCGCAAGCCAGCATGCGAACGATCGTTGCTGCTTCACGGGACGGGACGGAGCGATCGTTGCGATCCATCCTTGCACGATCAAGACGCGATCATCGGATCAGCCGTGATCATCCGATCGATCCATGATCGATCGATGCATCAACAGCCATCAGTCGACGCAATCCAAGTCATATAGCTTGGTTTGCGATTTTCAAACGTTTGTTCAGGATTCAATTCAGTTTCTTAAGTGTTTTTCTTATCAGTAATGGATTCAAAACACTTCTAAACAGAATAAACAACCTAAACATGAATCTAAAACAAGAAATCCTAAGAACCAATGGCTCTGATACCACTGTAGGAGTTCGTTTGGTTGATCCTGATGTAATTCACAGATTCATCTCAACCTAAACATACAGATCTAGGTTCTCTTGAATAGAAACATTAGATGATCTCACCTTTTACCTGTTTGTTGCAGCGGAAGGAATTGAACAGGTCAGAGATCAGAGAGATGCACCGAGGGATGAATCCTCCAAAGGTTCACACACGCTTTCACAGGAAACAGCTGCTAGACCACCAGGGGAACTCGGCGCAGAGAGAGAGAGTTTACAGCTCAAGTGTTAGGGTTAATCAGTCTGAAACTCGAGTTTTATGACACAAAACTCGTCCTGTTCCGTTTGGGCCATTTGGCCCAAACACCAATTAACTCGACGGCGTGTAGGCACTGCATCGATCGATACACAGTACCTAAACTGTTTTATTCTCTCTAAGTACAGTAAATGCCTAGCACTTTTACCATACTTCTGCTAAACCGTTCCTACACGTTTTCCTGTTAGCTTAGGCGTGTGACCCATATGGGATCATATAATAAAGGCAATAAGTCCAAGACTTATAGATCATGAGCGGACTCTAGCAAGCCATCATGATCCCCAGTATTATATGACTTATGTCTGATCTTTGACATACTCTTACTTTCTAGAGACAGTACCGAGATTACTGGACACAATTCCAACACAGATAACCTTGTGTTCTTAGGTTTTGTTGTGAGTACAGATGGAATCAAGGTTGATGAAGAGAAAGTGAAAGCTATCAAGGAGTGGTCAAGCCCAAAAACAGTTGGAGAAGTGAGAAGCTTCCATGGCCTAGCTGGGTTCTATAGGAGATTTGTGAAGGATTTTAGCACTCTAGCAGCTCCACTCACTGAGGTTATCAAGAAAAACGTGGGTTTTAAGTGGGAGCAGGCTCAGGAACAAGCATTCCAAACCTTGAAAGAGAAGCTTACTCATTCACCTGTTCTTTCACTTCCTGATTTTTCTAAAACTTTTGAAATCGAATGTGATGCTTCTGGTATTGGTATAGGTGTTGTGCTTATGCAGGAAAGGAGACCAATTGCCTACTTCAGTGAGAAGCTAGGAGGAGCAACACTGAATTATCCAACTTATGATAAGGAGCTCTATGCATTGGTGAGAGCATTGCAGACATGGCAGCACTACTTATGGCCAAAGGAGTTTGTCATACACACTGATCATGAGTCCCTTAAGCATCTAAAAGGTCAGCAGAAACTCAACAAGAGACACGCCAGGTGGGTTGAATTCATTGAGACATTTCCATACGTGATCAAATACAAGAAAGGTAAGGATAATGTAGTTGCTGATGCATTATCAAGAAGGTATGTCTTACTGACTTCTCTTGAGACCAAGTTACTTGGTTTTGAACATATGAAGTCTCTTTATGCAAATGATTCTGATTTTGGACAGATTTATTCATCTTGTGAGAAATTTGCATTTGAAAAGTACTATAGGCATGATGGGTTCTTGTTCTATGAAAACCGTTTGTGTGTTCCTAATTCTTCTTTGAGAGATTTGTTTGTTAAGGAAGCACATGGTGGAGGATTAATGGGACACTTTGGTGTTGCTAAGACACTTAAGGTGATGCAAGAACACTTCCATTGGCCACACATGAAAAGGGATGTTGAGAAAGCTTGTGAAAGATGTTCTACTTGCAAACTAGCTAAGTCCAAAGTCCAGCCTCACGGTTTGTATACTCCCTTGCCTATTCCTTTGCATCCTTGGAATGATATTTCTATGGATTTTGTTGTTGGATTGCCTAGGACTAAAACAGGGAAGGATTCTATATTTGTTGTGGTAGATAGGTTCTCTAAAATGGCTCATTTCATTCCCTGCCACAAAACTGATGATGCTATGCATGTAGCTAACCTGTTCTTTAAGGATATTGTGAGATTACATGGCATGCCTAAGACTATTGTTTCTGATAGAGATACTAAGTTTCTTAGTTACTTTTGGAAGACACTTTGGTCTAAGCTAGGTACTAAGTTGTTGTTCTCTACTACTTGTCATCCGCAATCTGATGGGCAAACTGAAGTAGTTAATAGAACATTGTCTACTCTTCTGCGTGCATTGATCAAAAAGAACCTTAAGTCATGGGAAGAATGTTTGCCACATGTTGAATTTGCTTATAATCATGCTAGACATTCTGCATCTAAGTTTTCTCCATTTGAAATTGTTTATGGTTTCAATCCTTTATCACCATTGGATCTAATGCCTTTACCTTTGAGTGAAAGAGCTAGTATGGATGGAAAGAAAAAGGCAGATTACATCAAGCAGATTCATGAGAAAGCTAGGATCAACATTGAGGAGAAGACAAAGCTTTATGCTAAGTATGCCAACAAGGGCAGGAAAGAGATGATCTTCAAAGAAGGAGACATGGTCTGGATACATCTGAGGAAAGAGCGGTTTCCTAATGAGAGAAAGTCCAAGTTGATGCCACGCATTGATGGACCATTCAAGATCATCAAACGGATCAATGACAATGCCTACCAAATTGACTTGCAAGGTAAGTATAATGTGAGTTCAAGCTTCAACGTTTCTGACTTGGTTCCTTTTATTGCAGATGAACCTGATTTGAGGTCAAATCCTTTTCAAGAGGGAGGGGATGATGTGATCATGGGTAGCTTGGAACCTGAAGACATTGAGCAGCTTGAACCATAGGAGAATGGAGCTAAGGATAAGCTTGTAGCTGAGGAGAATGGAGCTAAGGAGCAGCTTGAACCTGAGGAGAATGGAGAACAAGGATCAGAAGCTTTGCACATACCAATTGGACCAATGACCAGAGCTAAGGCAAAGCAATTCAAGCAAGCCTTCTACACACTTCTACACCACGTCCAGGGCCAACTTGAGTGTGCTAATCCAGCCACTTTGGTTGTGATTCAAGCCACTTAAGTCATCAGTAATGGAGGTGTGTGGACTTGTACTCTTTTTCCCTCCTCTTGGTTTTGTCCCAATGGGTTTTCCAAGAGAGGTTTTTAATGAGGCAAGCCCACATGCTATTATCCTTGCCCATTACTGATCCATAAGGCCCATAACTCATTCTAATAAGGGGATTTCGAAATTTGGTGTTTAATTAGTCTTGTGTTATTTCCTAGGTGTCTTAATTGCTGTTCATGCAGCCTTGTTGCTTTTTCCTATTTAAAACTCTTTGTACCCATTTCTGAACTTTTATCAAACTTCTTTTATTCTAAAAACTTCTGAAAGTGTTTGATCTGAATGGTGTGTAATATCCATTCGTCTTGGATTCTTCTTTTGGTGTTTATCTCCTAGAAGAACCGAGTTTGAAAGTCTTGAAGTCATTCCGCAACTTCAGGAAGTTTCCTTCATTTCCCTGTTTCTATTCCTTTCAATCTGTCCATCCCATTTGATTATCATCCATCCAACAACCAGACTCACAAAGTGCATCAAAGGGCTTGATCTTCTCCATTAAGATCGTATCAAATACCTAAGCCTGAAGCATCACATTCAATCTCAAAAAGTTTTGTTAAAATCAGGTAATACCAAAACTGGTGCGTGCGTCAAGCGATCTTTGAGTCTGTTGAACGCGTCTTCTTGAGCTGATCCCCACTGAAATGCCACGTCCTTCTTGATCACAGCAGTTAGAGGGGCGGCTAAAGTACTGAAATCTTTGACAAAGCGCCTATAGAAGCTTTCCAATCCGTGGAAGCTCCTGACTTGTCCTATGTTGCTTGGTCTCGGCCATTCTTGGATGGCTTTGATCTTCTCTTGATCAACCTGTAAACCTTTGGAACTGACAACAAAACCTAGGAAAACCACTTCATTAGTACAAAAGGAGCACTTCTTAAGATTCCCATATAGGCTTTCTTTTCGAAGTGTGTCAAGGACTAACTCAAGATGTTTCTGATGTTCCTCAAACGATTTGCTATAAAACAATATGTCATCAAAATAAACTACTACAAATTTACTGATGTAAGCTCTTAGAACCTGGTTCATTAGCCTCATGAAGGTGCTAGGTGAATTGGTTAGACCAAATGGCATGACTAACCACTCATAGAGCCCCTGCTTAGTCTTGAAAGCAGTCTTCCATTCATCACCTTCTTTCATTCTTACTTGATGGTATCCACTCCTAAGATCAATCTTTGAAAACACATTAGATCCAGATAGTTCATCAAGCATATCATCTAACCTTGGAATTGGATGTCGATATTTGATGGTGATGTTGTTGATTGCTCTGCAGTCTACACACATCCTCCAGGTTCCATCCTTCTTTGGCACTAGGAGAACTGGTACAGCACACGGACTCAAGCTCTCTTTGATGTAACCTTTGTCCATTAAGTCTTGAATCTTTCTCCAACTCCTTAGTTTCTGTTGGGTTCATACGGTAAGCTGGACGGTTGGGCAATGGTACACCGGGAACTAGATCAATCTGATGCTCTATTCCTCTAATATGTGGTAATCCAGCCGGTATCTCTTCAGGGAACACATCTTTGTATCTGTCTAGCAGTGATACAATCTCTGGTACAAGCACATTATCCTGTGAACCTGTAATCAACACATCTCTAAACATCATTAGTAGCACCGTTTCTTTTCGCTCTAAAGCCTTATAGACAGTACTAGGCGTGATGTAAAGGTTAGTTTTACTTACCTTGGCCTCAGCAGCAAATTTGGATTGCATCTCATGTACCTCTTGAGGCGACAAAGGAGCAAGTTGAAATTTGCGCTTGTCATGCGTGAAAGAATGAGTATTGGTGCGTCCGTTGTGTATGACTTCTCTATCAAATTGCCATGGTCTGCCTAGTAGCATATGGCCTACTTGAATTGGGACAACATCGCACAAAACTTCATCCTCATACTTTCCTATCTTGAACTGGATCAGGACTTGCTCATGTATCCTGATCTCTGTGCTTGAATCTAACCATATTAGGCGGTATGGCCTCGGATGTTGGGTTGTCTTCAAACCTAGCTTTTCCACCATAATCTTGCTAGCAGCATTAGTACAAGATCCACCATCAATTATGAGACTACATACCTTGTTCTGAACTGAACATCGAGTGAAAAACAAGTTTTCTCGTTGGATGGTGTCTGGATCACTCAAGGCGCTCAATGCCCTGCATACAACTAACATCTCTCCTGTCTCGGGAAATGCTACTTTCTCTTCTGAATCCGCAGCTTCAAGGTGTTCTTCTTCATCTTGAGACTCATATCCTCCATCAAGTGTTAAGATCATAACTCGCTGATTTGGACAATCTCGTGCATAGTGACCTTTACCCTGACACTTGAAACAAGTTATGTCTCGAGCTCTTGTATTAGTGGTTGAAGACTTACCTGAGTCAGTACGGTTGTTCCTTGGCGCTTCATAAGCTGGCCTCTTTTCTTGGGAACCTGAGGCAACAGTCTTGCCTTTGTCAAGGTTCTTAGCTTGCGGTGCACTCCATTGATTCTTAGCCAGAGGTGCGTTCCATGAGTTAGGTCTTGAGCGACTCGCTGCCGCTGTCTTCCTCTTGATCCCTTGTTCAGCCTGCATGGCTTCATGCAATAAATCATTAAGATCATGACAAGGTTGACGTTCTACCTTTCTGGCAATCCGGTCATTGAGTCCATCAATGAAATGGCCCATGAGAATTTCTTCACTCTCGTCCAACGCCATTCGATTCTTAAGTTGCTCAAATTCTTCATAGTACTCCTCAACACTCTTGTTCTTCTGTGACAGCTGCCTGAACTGCTTTTGCATATCTCTGTGGTAATGAGGTGGCACAAATCGCCTCCTGAAGTTGTACTTCATGGCTGCCCAGGTTGTGATCCGCTCAAAGTTGTTTCGCCTACGGTCTTGGACTTCTCTGTCCCACCAAGTTAAGGCATGGTCCGTGAGTTGAGCCGAAGCTAGAGCTATCTTCTTCTGGTCATTGTACTCGTAGTAGTCAAAGATGTACTCCATACGCCTCTCCCAGTCAATGTATGCTTCCGGATTAACCCTACCTGCAAAAGTTGGCACAGTTAGTTTCAAATCTTTTGCAAAGTTACGGTTTACCTCTTGTTGCGGTTGGCGTTCACGGCGGTGGTGTTGATGATCTCGGTTCCTTCCTCCTGCTCCTGCATTCAGAGTATGCTCACTCTCCTCACCATCATATTGCTCATCATCCCTTGGAAGTTCTAGTCGTCCAACCCTTTGATCAATCCGTCCGATCTGAGCCAACAAATCGTTCCTCAAGGCTTGGAGCGCTTCTAGCAGAGTTGCATTAGGGTCGACTTGTTCTCCTGCCATTGGTTTCCTGTTCCTACACACACTAGAGCAAGCGATCAAGGGACTAGGGAACAAAAGGCACAAAATACGAAGAAAGATCCTAAGCAAACCTATGATAACTTGTGATACAAGCGATGCGTCAAGGACTGACACAAGAGAAGGCTCGGTTACAAGTAAAAATTCACGCTCGGTTTTGACAAAAGAGTTTTGGAAAGTTGAAATCGATTTGTGAAGATATGGAAAATCTTTATGAAGTTTGAAAAGATTTAGTAAATTTTTTTTTTTTTTTTTTGAAAACGAGATTTAGCCAAAAAATTAGGAACTAGAATATCTTAAGATATGGAAATATTTCGAAATCTTTTGGAAATAAGGAAAGAAACACTTTGAACCAAAAATTCTGATGAAAAATCGGATCAAAAGGTTAAACTTCTTCTTCTTCGTTAAATCTTTTTTTTTTTTGAATGCCAAAAATAAGAACTAAAACAAGAACACAAAGCAAACTTTTTTTTTTTTGAAAGTTGAAAACGAGTGCAGGAAAAGAAAAGCTTTGATTCTAAAACCCTAAGATTGACAAGAGAATTTCGCTTATTGGCTCAAGCACAAAGAAGTGATTTCTAAATTGAATCAAGGATGTAGATCAACAATGAAACTAGATGAAACAAAAGACTTTTTATGGGGTTTTTTTTTAATGTAGAAATCGAAAGCTATAAACTAGATGCAAGGAAAACCGAAAGGAAAATGGATAGATACACCTGATCTAGGAACCTTTCGGCTCTGATACCAGATGATGCAAGATGGAAGCGTGTTTGACGTAGAACAGGGACTGAAGTCACTCTCTTCTAGATCGTGGATGATGATATGGTGAGATGGATTCAACCCTCGGGTCTCTAGACTCCTTAGGATGAACGTTGAGATGATTGAATGGATAGAGGATGGATTGAATGTCACCACACAAGAGATGAAGGATCTTGTGATAAGACTGAATCTAAGGTCGCTTGATATGACTCACAAGAAAGCTTAGAATCGAAAGGTGTTTTCTCTCAAAGAAGAAGAACTGCGTTATTGTATTGATACTTGGTAAATGATACACGGCTGCTAAGGATCCTTATAAAGGGGATCGTGCAGCTGTTGCCTTCTAGGGCAGAAAACCTAATTACAACGGCTACTAAAATACTAAAATATCCTATGGTCCGAATTTAAAGTAATACAGGGAAACTTGACTCACTTAGCGACTAATACAAACTTTGACTCAGACAACTAATATAATGCTTGGACCTGCAAAATGAACAAACACAATATATGAATTGAAATCATACCTTATTGAGCGTGTGTGGTCGTCCATGATGGGGCCTAAGTGGGCTGAATTGAGAAGATCATCCTTGAGTCTTCAATTGTCTTCAGTTGGGCCTCTAAACGCTCCACTTGATAGTCTTGAGCTAGGAGACTCTGAATTGACGTGTTGAACAGTGCTCTGAGTCTTCTAGTTCCTGATCTTATCCTTGGAGGATCTCTCATGGTTGTAACGTCTTGAGCAGCAGGTACTTCTTCTAGGTCTTCTTGACGTATCTCTATGCTTGAGTCAATGTCCTCATCACATACTTGCGAGAATAACTTTATAGATTTCAAGCATTCGAAGATAACATGTAAAACAGTAAGAGATATGGCGGAAAGAGAAGAATTCTACCAATCCCTTGATCTAGTTCGTGTGCGCAGAAACTATCTTAGTGTAACTGATGATTTCAATCGTAAGTGTTACCTAGCGGATAACACATCAGCCTTGTTTGTCAAAGGAATCTCTGACTTCCTGTACACTGAAAGTAAAAATAATGGAATTCAAGCAGTGAAGAATGCAGCCAATCGTGGTTATGAAGTGGCGATATACTCATACGGTATGATAAGGAAGACATTTAATAAAGATGGGGACGATGAGTTGTTTGGAAAGTTCGACTTCACAAGAGAATCTGCTGAAAAACTTAGACAGATTGTTAGAAAAATTAGCCTAAAAGCTTATCCTCCAAGACCACCGCCAGAATTCATCACAGCAAGGAGTTTCCAACTCAATATGGAAGGAGTTTATTATTGCTCTTGTGCTACGCTTACAAACTGGATATCCCCGTGGAGTGAAATTGAAAAAGAAGGTAACATGTGCGACAAATGTTTTTGGGATATAGAAATGGAGTACTTCTGCAGAGTCATTCCAGATACCTTCGATAAGTGGAGATCAGGACCGGCCCTAAGATTTTGGGGGTCATAAACATTTGGGGGTCAAACTGATTGTTTGTTGGGCTTGTTTTTGCTTTATTTCTTTTTAAGATCTATGAACATTTTGGTTGTAACGGAAGGATATTTGAAGTCCTAATGCCTAATATTTATTAATTATGTTACAAATCAAATCTAAATGTTAATTGTTCAGCAATCATTGTAATCTAACAAATTTTGTTTAGTAATGAAATACACATATTCAGGAAAACTTTCATACATCGTAATCTAAAAGGTTCTTAAACACATATAATATTGTATAGGTAAATGCAACATCATATAAGGCTACCAGAAAAATATATGATTATATTCCTACACTTGAATTTAAAACGTTCTTAAATTTGAATTTGTTGTATAGGTAGTTGCAAAAGTCCAATTATATAGTTTAGGGAAGCTTTACTGAATGTGTATGAGAAAGATAAATAATATGTTGGATGTTAGTAGAACATGGTTATTCAGTAAGGAAATACACATATTCAGGAACATTGTTCTCTCACTCTAATAGAAAATGATATTCAGAAAAACATTTTACAAATTTTGGAAGATTGTCCAAAAGCATTCCATAAGAAGCACACACCAAGTATCTAAGGTCATTACATCATAAGTCATAACATCAATTAAAACTTAGTATATGAGAAGAAGTACAAACATAAGAGCAAATGCCACCAACAGAATATGTGGTACCATTGCAGCAAACGACTTATTATTGGTTATCAAAACTTTCTCTAGCTTTGCAATCCTTTCTTCATTCTCTACCTGAAGCTTCTTCAATGCATCAATCTTGTCATGAGCTTTTATAATGTCATCACGCATTGTCTGTGATTCACCAATGGTCAAGAACTGCATTTTTAATGACATTTCAGCAAAATCACTCTTAAGAGCGACCAAATCTTCTGTCACAGCCTCGTCCCACCATTTCTAAATGTGACATTCTCCATCATCAGAATCAGAACAAGTAAAAAACCTTCTACCCGGGTTCAATTGAGAATGGCATGTCTTGAGTATTGCCTTACGTCCGCAATAGCAAACCGTAAGCATCCCATTTTCTTCAACAACAACATTACCTACAGAATCAGAATCAGCAAGACTGTAATCATTTTCTTCAACAATCAGCCTTACCTAAATTGACTCATGTTACCAACAACAAACTTACCTACAAAATCAGAATCAGCAAGACTAGCACTTGAACTTGATGGCTGGCTATAACTATAACGGCCCATATCTGTCAAGATTGCAATCACAATTCATAAATACCCGAGAACCCTAGTTTCCAATAGGAAATACTTGAGATATTAAAGAAATTGCGTACTTGATTGGCCCAGTAATTTAGACAGAGAATACAAATTGATTTCCCAGAAATGATGAAGAAAATGGAAGAGAATCTGGCTCGATCCCCTTTTAAAGTTTTTTTCCGGATCTACAAAGAGTTTCGTCGAAGAGGATTAAGAGCGATAAGATCTTATTTGGTTTTGAATCTAAAACGTTATTTGATAACACTAAATGAATTCGCAAACAAACAAGTCCGAACAGATAGCTCAGATGGTTTATACACTTCATAAACTAACCGCGTACATAACGTCCCTCATGTCCCAAGTTCGAATCCCTATATGGGAATTTTTTTTATTTTCTGATGTATTCAGTAAAACGTATTACACTTTAGGAACGTCTTCCTAACCTATTTTTAGACTCTAAACCCTAAGCGCAAACATCCTTCTTTGTGGTTAAAATCTATACCCTAAACCACTTCTTAACCTTAAACCCAAGCAAATTAATCAACAGTATGCAATATCGAAACACTCTTTTCTAGTGGTTAAAATCAATACCCTAACCCAAGCAAATTAATTTACAGTATGGAATAGTGTATATACTCTTTTTAGTGGTTAAAACCTATACCCTAAACCACTACTAGATGAACCCAAGCAAATTAATTTACAGTATGGAATATTGTATATACTCTTTCTAGTGGTTTAAATCTATACCCTAAACCACTACTGGATGAACCCAAGCAAATTAATTAAAAGTATGGAATAGTGTATATACTCTTTCTAGTGGTTTAAATCTATACCCTAAACCACTACTGGATGAACCCAAGCAAATTAATTTACAGTATGGAATATTGTATATACTTTTTCTAGTGGTTTAAATCTATACCCTAAACCACTACTGGATGAACCCAAGCAAATTAATTTACAGTATGTAATATTGTATATATTCTTTCTAGTGGTTTAAATCTATACCCTAAACCACTACTGGATGAACTCAAGCAAATTAATTTACAGTATGTAATATTGTATATACTCTTTCTAATGGTTAAAATCTATACCCTAAACCACTATTGGATGAACCCAAGTAAATTAATTAAAAGTATGGAATAGTGTATATACTCTTTCTAGTGGTTTAAATCTATACCCTAAACCACTACTTGATGAACCCAAGCAAATTAATTAAAAGTATGGAATATTGTATATACTCTTTCTAGTGGTTAAAATCTATACCCTAAACCACTATTGGATGAACCCAAACAAAATAATTAAAAGTATGAAATAGTGTATATACTCTTTTTAGTGGTTAAAATCTATACCCTAAACCACTTGTAAACCCTAAACCCCAAGCAAATTAATTTACACTCTCGAATAACAAAACCACCCCTTTTTAGGGGATATTCTGCAAACCATTCATCAAGAGTTTCCTATCATCTTTGTAAAAGTTGTTCAACTGAATTCAAGACTGCGGCTTTTATGAGATAAATTAGTATGTTCTTTTTTGAACTCAAACTACGTCATTAGAAATCAGATAAGACGTTCATCTCTTAAATTACTTCATTTTCTGGAAATCATAATATATATTCAGGAAGCTATACCCAAATAATTTTAAAGAAATTTGTTCATCTTAATTCGAAACGATTGTCCATCATTCTTTTGGTTTGTGTAATTACTGGATCACCGTCAATATTTTAGTTAAATCAATTTATAATTTGTCTCATAAACATTTGGCAATAAGGTTTGAATACAAAGTGTTTTGAATTAATAAGAAACGGGACAAACATTCTTAAAACATAAATATCATTACAACAATATAAAGAGAGATGAGATACATAGATTTAGTCTTAAATAACAAACGATGGCAAAACATAAATATTCATAATAAAATGTAATTTCAGATAGTAGCATGCTCCCTAGTCCACGCCTCAGCAAGGGATTTGAACACAACATTGTCCGATATGTAGGGGTCGGCAATTGCATCAACAACCTGATCATCTTCTCCAACTTTTGGTTCTTTCAGCAAAGAATGAATTGATTCCAGAAGTTTTGGAATGGTGTCCAGAATTGTCCACTCCCTCAAGGCCATCAACTTAGGAATTAAAACGTACTCATTTTTATCAATGTTCGGATGATAGACCTTTGTTTTAAAGAAGAACCTTGGTGGTTTGAAAGGATATTCAACAGGAAACCAAAGAGAAAACTTGAACACGCCTCCTTCGTATGGAGAATTTTCAGGTCCAATCATCATGCCTTCCCAATTGTAAAAGTCACCTTCAACCGGACCAATGCTAACAAATGGAAGTGGATTCTTCTCCAAACTTTTCAAAGCCTTCTTAACATGTATTTGTAGGAGCGACATGATTTCCTGAATGAAACGCAAGTAACATGTTTAGATATAGATATATATATATATATATATATATATATTTCTGAATTACAACAACATATGGAAACGCATGCAACATGTTTAGAAAAAAACACATGTAAAAACTCTTCAACCTTTCTCTTATAAAGCGAAAGGAAAGCATTAAAAATTGAAAGTGTATTTAGAAACTGGCCAAATGAAAGATGAAAGAGATACATAATTGTAATTTGTAAATGAGAAAGAGACAGAGATACCTAAACTCGAAGAATGAAAGGAAGAAACAAGTGAAACTAATCGATATATTTGTATAGGTAAATGTGACTCTATATATAGACAAAGGAAATGGGTGTCCAGTCGACTTTGGAAATAGTGAACCGATGCAACTTTTAAAACAATCACTGACAAGTTACATCTTTCCAATTCATTCATCTTTGACCAGTCACACACTTTCCAACATGTGACTTTTCATACAAAAACAATGGGTAACCGTAAATTTTGAAACCGATAGTTTTCAGGAAGCAATATTAAATTAAATCTATAATTTTAAAATTTTGTTCAACTTTTGATCGTCGAACTTTAATGATATTCATAAATCAAACTAACTTGTATATTATAGTACATCTCAATGAATATAGATGAAACTATTACAGTTATTCAGGAAGGTCTTCCAAAATTATTTAATTAAAAAAAAAAAAATTGTCAACTAGGTTCGAACTTGGGACATGAATGATATGCAATTATGTTATTTAGGCACTAGGCTAAGTTAATACTTCGAATATTCTACTAAGTTAAAAGTATATATATTGATAACAACTAATAAAATTCTGGAAGGACTTACACTTTTCAAGGAAGGTATTACGAATATTTTTACATTCGTAACTGGAATTTGAAACCTTTCAGGAAACAATAAATCAGTTTTAGGAACGCATTACTTAAAACTTTTAATCGTTTTCAGCCAACATTTAAAAGAGACGATACATTTTTGTTCCTGAAACGAAAAAAACATGAAATGTTCAATCAAATAATGTTGCAAACACTTATAAATGATAAATAAAGGGAGAGTATCATATTGAGAAGAATAATTCGGAAAGTAATGTATGATGTGTCATCCTCGTAATCCTTGCAAGCATCCATGTGTAAACTCCAAATCTTATCCTCATATCGCTGTTCTGCAGGTGCTCTTGTTATGGCCAGGAACACCACATCTACTGCACTTATGTGATTTGGATTTAGAACCTGGAACTCCAAACTCTCCAACTGATTTGATCCTCTTAGTTGGAGGTCTGCCACTGCTTTGTTTCCTCTTTGGTGGTGGACATGAATAGCCAGCCACAGCCTCTGGATACTCACATGTACTCAAATCTCCACAAGGATGTATGCTTTCAGCATAAGCTTTAGCAAACACTTCTGCGGAGTAGAAAGCATCCACATATTTGTTCTCATCCAACTTTGAACGCTTAGCAGCAGCAACATCATGAATGCAAGGAATCCTATCTATATCAAAAACATTGCATGTGCAATGCTTCTGTTCCAGATTCACAACAAACTTCCTAGCTTCATCTTTAACCTCAAACACATATCTATCAACCTGGCAGAGATTAAGTGTCATAGCAGCATCATATCTTGATACCAGCTTCTTCACTACACGAGGTGTAACAATACTCTCATTTTTCTTGGCAGCTTCCCGGCGCTCGTGAAACCATGTCGTGAGCGTCAATCTAATAGTCTCCAGCAGTGAGATTATTGGCAACTCACGAGGCATTTTTAACATCGAATTCAGAGACTCTGCAATGTTTGTGGTCATAATATTGTACATGTTTCCTGGAGCAAAGCAACGAGCCCACTTCCTGACATCTGCATCTACCAAATACTTAGCTAAGCTTGGATTTCCATCTCTTATATCACTAAACAGAGCATTGAACGCATGGACTGTATAGGTATTAGCAGCAGACTCTACCAAAGGAATCAGTCCGGTTTTTCCATACCTTGTTTTGATGTTATTTATCAGATGAATCCTACAAATCCCATGATGTGCACGAGGATAAACACTTGCAAGAGCTGCTGCGATACTTTGAGCCCTATCAGAAACAAAAACAAGGTCTTCTACATCAGGGATTATAAATGTCAACCCTCTGAAAAACCAAGACCATGCTTCTTCGTTCTCCGAATCTACAATTGCAAATGCTAGAGGGTATAAGTGGAAATTCCCATCCTGTGCTCTAGCTCCTAGTAGAGTCCCCTTAAACTTTCCCTTGAGGAAAGTACCATCAACAGCTATAACTCTCCTCATCAATGAAAAGCCTCTTATTGATGCTCCAAATGCAACAAATGTATACTTGAACTTCCCAGCAGCATCCATCTAAATATACGTTTTTTGAGCCAGGGTTTGTCTCTTGAAGTTTGAACAACCACTTTGACAAATTATAATAATTGTCTTCACGAGTACCTCTCATCAAATTATGAGCTTCTTCTTTAACTCTCCATGCTTGTTTGTAGTTGATTTGAACCCCATGATGGATCCTAACCTGCTCAATAATCTGCTTCGGATTGAGTCCATCCTTTTTTTCTCCATAGTTGCTACAAATCAAAGAACCAAGAAATTTCGCACTTGCCTGTCTATGGTTCGCGTTTCTGTGAGTCGTGTCACAAGTATGACCATGTACATACTTCTTCACCACAAAAAACTGAGAATCTGGAAGCCTTGTTGCCCGCATCCTCCAAGTACACTTAGCATCAACGCAGCCTAAAATCACTCTATCCTTGTTTGACCAAAGCGTCCTGAATTCGAACTTCCACTCCAATGCCCAATTCTTCATCCTTGTAATCATCTCTGCCTTGTTCTTGAAGTATCTGTTGACACATATAACATCACCAGATGTTGAAGGGGAAAATCCGGTATGAAGAGGAGGAAGATCTGGAATAGGATGCAAAAAAACAGAAGGCTCTCCCCTATCATAAGTTGATGACGAATTGTTGGTTTCTGCAGTTGCCTACAACAATGAATGACCAACAACAAAAAATGACCAATTAAGATTCTGTTAATCTGAAAGACTATCCTGAATAATAAACAGCAACTACTAAACAGATATCTCGTCTACAATAATGGTGCAAGAAGGCTTACATTCTGTGTTCCATGCGAATTCTTGTTTGCAGCAGTTGGAAACATGCCATTTATATTCGAACTGACATTTACCTACAACAAAGAGTAACCAATAAGATCTTTATCTGATTAGGAAATATATTCTGTTAATCAGGAAGACTTTACTGAATAATAAACAACAACTACTAAACAGATATTTCGTCTAGTAAAAAGACATTACCTCTTCAGTTGTGCTAGCATCATTCTCCAATACTGGAGGATATATATCACCAACCTGAAATAAATAACAAAGTAAGTCAATATGAATTTAAAAGTTTTACAATTATAAAGCTATTCAAGAAACAATTACTAACCGTTAAGCAAAGACGGATCATCTTAGGATCAACCTTTCTTTTGTTGATAAAGGTTCTTAATTGTCGATCATTTCCTATAGCTATTGGAGGAAAATCTTTGACAAAAGCCTTCATTCGTTGAGGAAGCCCATAAGAAAGACTAAACTGCCTATTCTTTATATCAAAGTCTTCGGTGATAATCTTTACTAGATCACTGAAACTGACTTCTTCCTCAACATCAAACAGTGAGGCTCTTCTGCTATCAACAACTTCAAATTCCCACTGTATCTTCTCGTCTCTTTTCCATTCACCACAGACACAATAAATATCCAACATGATCTACAACCACAAAACGGAAATGAATCAAAATAATGAACACATCAATAAGCTAAGGCAATTAAATCAGTTGAGAACATCAGACATTGGAGATTATACAGATTCATAATAATGAACACATCAATAAGATGAGGAAATGAAATGAGTTGAGAAGAGCAGACATTGGAGATTATTCAGATTCATAATGAACACATCAATAAGCTAAGGAAATGAAATCGGTTGAGAACAGTAGACATTGCAGTCAACACATCAATAAGCTAAGGCAATGAAATCAGTTGAGAACAGCAGACATTGCAGTCAACACATCAATAAGCTAAGGCAATGAAATCAGTTGAGAACAGCAGACATTGCAGTGAACACATCAATAAGCTAAGGCAATGAAATCAGCTGAGAATAGCAGACATTGGAGATTATACAGATTCATAATAATGAACACATCAATAAGCTAATGAAACGAAATCGGTTGAAAAGAATAGACACTGCAGTGAATACATCAATAAGCTAAGGCAACAAAATCAAACCAATACTATTATTGCTTCGATTCTTACCTCGCTTGTTATCTATCTGTATAGGAGTAGCACAAGCCGAGGTGGAGCGGAATCTCTCCGTCGTCAATCTCCGTCGTCAATCGGAGCAGGCACTGCAGTGATCACATCAATAAGCTAAGGCAACGAAATCAAACCGATAATATTCTTGCTTCGATTCTTACCTCGCTTGTTATCTATCTGTATAGGAGTAGCACAAGACGAGGTGGAGCGGAATCTCTCCGTCGTCAATCGTCGTAATCGTCGTAATCGCCGTCGAATCTCCGCCGTCTCAGAAACAATCGTGACCTAATCGCTTAACAAGAGGAAGGGTACAATGGTAAATTGCCCGAATTAAAAATGCTATTGTTTTGACACGGCGAATTAAGTGCCACGCTTGTGATTGGACATGTTTTTAGTGCCAAATAATGCATTTTCTCTTAAATGTTTTAGGAAACAATAATACATTTGAGGAAAGGGCTTCAAAAAAAAAAAATTCATCTCATCGGAGTCGAACTTAAGACATATAGTTTATATGGTGGGGATGTGTTACCATTAAGTTAAAGTATTACTTTAAAAATTATAAGAACTTCTACAAACTTATATAATATATAGTTTTAAACGTTTTTATGAAATAATAATACATGTTTATGAAGACCTTAAAAAAAAAAAATATGTTTTCTTTTTGAAATTTGGTTTCAAATCAAACCTAGAACATAAGAGTTAGAAAGGTGCAGAAGTTATAGATGTATATCCAATAAACTACAATATTACTTTAAAAAGTATAATATATTACAAACTTATATAATAAATATTTTTAAACATTTTTCGGAAACAATAATACAGCTTCAAGAATATTCTGAGAAAAAATATTGAATAAATTTTTTTGAAAAAAAACTCGAAAATTTGATTTTTAATTATTTTAATATTTATTATTTAAAAAAATTATATAAGATTAAAAATTCTTAAAATATAAAATAATACTAAATATATCAATTCTTTTCTTTACTGTTATTTTCACATCAACTGTTTTTGATGCTATCCTAGGATATTTATCTAATTTTAATTAACAATCATTTATATAATTATAAAATAAATAATATATGATAAAAACAGAAACAAATATATTTTAAATTGTAAACTGAATAGTGAAAGTATTTATGTTTAGATATTTATTGATAGATTAATGTTAGTTAATTATTTAAAATCAATTATAGAAATTATCAAATAAATAATAAATGATCAAAACACAAACAAATATACTTTAAATAATAAACAAAATATTTATTTAATTAAATAATAAAGAATGAAAAAAATCGTAAACGAGCTTAAACAAACATCAACAAGATACATATTTTTTTTAGTCCAACGTAAACAGTCTTGTTAACTCAACAAACTTTTAAATAAATGGTTTTAAACAGATTCAAAGCTAAACGGGTTTAAATACATGTCTAATCTGGCACAAACCTAAACGAGTCAGGCTTAAATGGGCCGGACCCGTCCCCATAATATACACACAAATAGGTAGGGGTGGAATGTGCAAAACATCAGAATGTAAGGGTGGTTTCGAAACAAACTATAATATATCGCTAAGTGGCAAGTGCTCAAAATATGAGAAATTGAAAATTCCCCCTCCCTCGTTCTCTTCCTACAAAATTGAATCTTGAAATTGGAAGATGAAGGCGTCAGGGTCTACTGGTTGGAAAGGTCCCGTCAAGTTCAGGATGTAAGTTTCATCTCTTCTTCTTCGAATCGAGTTCATGTGTGAATGTTTTCTTCTATTAACCGCATGAATCCCATCCATGATCGGAGCTAGGCCTACTGCTGAAAACTTGGTACCCATTCGTTTGGACATTCAATTCGAGGGTCAGCGTTACAAAGATGCTTTCACTTGGAACCCTTCAGGTTTCTATCTCTCTCAAAACCCTACCTTTGATTTCATCTTTTGTTTCTACAGCAGATGGGTGTTTTGTTGAAATGTGATGCACTGATTCTTTTTCCTTTTTTTTTGGTATATGTGTTTCGTTTTGGATGAAGAACTGGATAATGAGGTCGTTGTCTTCGCCAAAAGGACTGTTAAAGACTTGAAACTTCCCCCTGCGTTTGTCACTCAGATTACTCAATCTATTCAGGTTGATTCTGCTCTGTTTTTGTTGTTTTTGTTGTTTTTGTTGTTGTTGTTGTTGTTGTTGTTGTTGTTGTTGTTGTTGTTGTCATCTCTTTTATTTGCCATAGAAATGATAATTGCTATTCGATGCGATTTTTACAAGTTACCACTTAAGCTTAACGAATAACATACTCAGATTTCAATGTGATTTCGAATGTGATTTTTTATCAAAGTTAACATCTATTGTTTCTAACTCTTTAGGTTTTACTCAAGAAGATGAATGTTTATAGCATTTTACGCATCATTGATGTTTATCTCTAGGACTGTGCTTGTGTGATGTATTCGTCCTAATTTTGTTCCAAATTTTGTTTTTGACGAATTTCCAAAACTTTGCTCACATTGGTTTGTTGTCCTGCTTTATCAGTCTCAGCTCTCAGACTTTCGGTCATATGAAGGACAAGACATGTACACTGGTGAAAAAATCATACCAATCAAGGTGTATGACGACACAAGATATCCTTTCTTCTCCTCTCTCTTTTGTCCATGAGTGATTTTCTGAACAAACAAGAATGTCTAGAAGCTGATGAGCTATCTTTCCTTGTCTTTTACAGCTTGATCTCCGAGTTAACCATACCTCATCAAGGATCAGTTCTTGTGGGTAAGAATACGTGGTGATCATGAATAGTTTCAACACCATTACGTGTAATCTTACTTACATATTGCTTGAGTTGGCCATTTGCAGGACCTAAACAATTTTGAGAGTGATCCTGAGGAATTTGCAAGAACCTTGTGCGAGGATTTAGATGTTGAAGATCCTGAAGTTGGGGTAAGATAACCGCTCAGTTTTTCACATTTCTTTCTGTAATTAAATGAATCTCAGTTTCAAATGTTTGATACAAGTGGTGTTTGGTTTCTTGTTTCTCTCTGAAGCCTGCTGTTGCCTTTGCAATCAGAGAACAACTTTACGAGGTGAAAAATCTGGTTGGAATATTAAGCCATTTTTGTATTTCAGTGTAAATATTGTTTTTCAACAAGAATGCTAAACTTGGCGACCTACCATATTGTTGTTTTTACTTTACAGATTGCAGTTCAAAGTGTGGCTTCAGCTAGGGAGAGTAGATTAAGCAAGAAAGGCCGCAGAGGATCTGATTATGGTTCAGCGAGGTCTTTTCCCTTTGCTCCTATTTTCTATCCAAGTTATGTTTTGGTAACAGTTGAGCTAGCTCGAACAATTCGATAATAAGTTTCCATCTTTTATTTGCAGCAAGGCAAGTGGCTTGTCAATGGACTTAGTGAAGTTATTCAGCTTTAAGTCCAGTGTAGTTCGGTAAGTGATTTTCATGACTTAACTTGATGTATAAATTTTCTTAGTGAAATGTCTTCTTAAGACCTGTTGTACGATTGTCTTCTTAAAAGATGAGTTGAAACAGTTTTAACTTCGTGACACATCCTGAGCCTCTGTCGTAGATGTACACTGAAATGCCACATTTTGTATCATTTGATAGTAGATGATCCCCTTGATTTGGAGATGGTCCTTCCTGGGATTGTTCTGATAGTGACCTCTGGGAATGTTGCATCTTGTTATAAACAAAAAAACAGAATCAGAAGTTGCATGTCGTTTGATTACTAAAGTTCTTAAGTGGAGACTGGAGAACATCTATTCCTGGATAGCTTATCATGCTCAAAGTTTGAATGAGATTTTTGAAATATAAGATTTACGTTACGGGTGAACAAATTGACATGCGAAACCTAGTAAAAGTGATTCACAGCTTTCATTCATAACAAATGTTGTACATGATCTTAACAGGAAAAGGAAAGACTTGGATGTTTATGAACCAGTGGTGGATCTGCTAACAAACGAGGAATTTGATGCGCTTGAAGCCAGAGAAGAGAGACATGCTAGGTAAAGAGTTTCGTGTACATGTTTATGTCTTAGAGCGAACTAAAAATATTGTTGTATTAAGCATAACTGCAGTTTATGATCTTATTAGGAGAACTGTTCTTCAATTCAATCTTTGGAATCTTACAATGATAAGACACTTAGTCCTCTACGTTGATCATTGCATCCGATCCGATAGTATAAAGCCCGGTGTGTATGTGTAAAAGTCTGAGCTTCGGTTTAGAAAACCTGGTTAGGTGAAGGACAAGTTGGTGTTGAATGATGAGTTTACCTCAAAGGGACATGTTAGGTTTACAGAGTTGAGCGAGACCATCTCTTGATTAAGATGTTACCCAAACTTTAAGCATGTTCAAAATTTTAGAGAGAGAGAGAGAGAGAGAGAGGGTATACAATTAAAGTTTCAATGTAATAAAAGAAACATTTTAGGAGAGAGTCACTCAGAGGACAAGGCACGTTGTGAGAATCAAGTGTCCCACTTGTGAGTTTAATAACATCTCATCATCAACCATTAAACTCACTGTCGATATACGGTCGTACTTTTTCTACTATTCTCTCTCTCTTTTTTTCTTCATTTGCTTGTTCAATGATTGGGTCCCCTCTAAGCTCAAGCTGCTGTCATCTTAATTATTTCTTTTTTATTCGAAAATAAAAATTATTGTTTTGTTGGAAGTTTTGTAATCTTGTGTGGTGATTATTGATCAGTTTTGTTGTGTATATATATGAGTTGTAACGCGTGCCCTTATAATAGTATCGATGAGAGGTATGTCTTGAATCGGCAGAGGTTTGAGTAATAATAAAAACATAAATACACTACATTATGGAAATAAAAAAAATTGATGAATAAAAGTTACAAGAATTTATTATTAAACTTATATGTAACCTACATATTAAAACTTATATGTAACCTTCAATTTATTACAAAAATACACTACAGTATATCGTCATACTCTAACCTACATAGTTTTCTGTTTTGATTTATATATTTTAGTTGTCTTAAATTGAAGAAACCAGTGTTACTTTGGTGGTTGGACTTATATGCTTCTCTCAATGACCAAAATTAAGAACTAACGGAAATTATTATATTTGTCAACATTGACTTAGATGATCTAGTTATGTAACTCGGTGGTTCATGATTTACATTGATTAGATAAATCGGTTGAGTGCAGTGTTGAGATTTCAACTAGTGTTATATGATATAAGATAGATTCTGTTCGTATGTTTGCGGAATATAAACGACACAAAGATTTGTTCACCCAGTGTTCACCTATTGGCTACGTCACTGGGGTGGGAACGGTATCCCACAACTGATTTCACTATATTCTTGAGTACAAATAGCTTAGCACAAACTATTGATCAATGAATATCTCTTGTGAATCAATAAGCACTCTAGATCTCTCTTAGCTCTTAGAATGAATCTCTTAGCTCTCTAGATCTCTAATGCTCTCTGTTTTTATCTTTTGTTGCTCTCGTTCTTGTTTTGACCTTGATATCTCTTGTTATATCTTGCAGGTTGCTTCGTACAAGTAGGGTTTTGGACTCTTACTTGTTGTTAACTTGAGCTGATGGGCCAGACCTTTTACAGCATCAGGCAGGCTTCAATAATAGCACAGATAAGAGAGTAGACTGAGTTTATGGCCCAAGAGGCCCATTAGGTTTTTGGCTGACTTTCCACAAATCTCCACCTTCAGACAACAAAACCAGAAATTTTTGGACTCACTTACTCTCTCTCTCTCTGACGGCGACCAGAAATGGCGATCCGCCATGTTCGCTTGTCTCGAGCTCATTTCTTCAGCTGCGTGAGCTCAGATGACTCCAGGTAAGCTTCTAGACTTCATCTCCTTACCTTTCTCAGCCACTCATGAGTCGATTTCACCTTGTTCTTTGTCTAAACCCTTCGTCTGCTTGCATGTTCTTCAAACAGAACCTTCTTTCTCGGATTTAGCTCACGATTTCTTCAAATCGGTACCAGGCATCTCGTTTTGCAACTTCATCTGAGATCGATTCTTCTTCCTCTGTTAAGATCTAGAAAATCGATCTCAAATCTGGCATAAGATTTCGAGAGATGAGCATCTTACTCTCGTCGATTTTGACTCACGGCATCACCAGTTAAGTGATTTACTCCTTGTTCTTCAACTCTCTATGAAATCGATTCTTCTTCTTTGGTTATGACCTGAAAAATCGAGTTCATTAGAGTTAAGTGTCTGACCTCCTTGTTAAAAGCTTGTCCATCGATTTGTTATCTGACACTTCGTCTCCTTTTGCAGAATCTGAGCGTGATTCCAAGAGACCTTGTAACCTTCGATTTGAAGAGGTGAGTGTCTGATCTTAAATCTCATCTTTTTCTGAATTCGATTTGTCTCCTTTTGTTAAGGCTTCTGACAAAACGATTTTATACAGAAATCCATGATTGATCTTGTACATTCATCAAGTCTGATGAGTGATTTCTCATCCATCACATAGGCTGCTTCAGGTAAGTTTCTCAAGCTTTCTAAACTCTTTACTTATCCTTGTATCATGGTTCATCCTCTTTATTTACTGTTGTTTCTTCTTCTTATGTATGTAGATACTCTTTGATAACCAAGGAAGACAAGTTCTATGCCTTACGCCTCCCCCTCTAATTGGGCTCCAGCAACATAGGTTTGTCTTTCCTGATTGTCTTTTATCTGATTATACAGAAGTTAAACTTTAGACTTAGGATCAATGTTTGCATACCTTTAACTCTGTGTGTTCTCTGGTTATGCAGCTTTGCCTTCAGGTCCCTTTTAGTCAACTTCCTTTCTTCCACAGATGTATTTGACTATTGATAACTTGTCATAAGATAGGTAGCGATCCTATCTCTCTGGTTCTCAGCTTCTATTTCCATGGATGAGCTGAGTCACTACTGACACTTGTAGTATATCCTTGATAGCGTTAATACTTCTGAGAGACTTATTACTTAAAAACGTTTTATGTTCTTAGTAATCTTCATGTGGACTTGTGACCTTGAATATGATGCTTTGTACATACACCCATATTTCAATTTCCTTGATTCTCTGGTGAATCCTTTGATCATGAGATATGACTTGTACTGTTTTTCTTCTTGCAGGTACTGTGTTTCATCTGAAGTTGACAGAGTTATGTGTCAACTTACTACTCCACCTGGAACTGATGTCTCGGTGCTTCAGCTCCTGTTAAACTTGCAGGTAACACATGTTTATTCTTCTTCAGTTAAAGTAGCCAAGATATATAAGTAAGAAGTGTAACTGACAACAGCTTCTTTCTTCTTTCTGCAAGGTGTATCTTGACGTTCTGTGTTACCTGAAGCCACAGCCTGTCTAGGCTACATTCACCAAATCACAGCAGAGATTAAACTTAGGACCAGGTAAGGCCTTAGTTAGGAAATCTGCTGGATTTTTGCTTGTATGGACTTTGAATAGGAGAACCCCGCCTTCATCTACTATGTCTCTGATAAAATGATACTTTGTAGCAACATGTTTAGTTCTTTCATGGTAGACTGCGTTTTTAGCTAGTGCTAAAGCACCCTGTGAATCACAATGTATCCTTACACTGCCTGATCCCAGCCCTAGTTCTTCACATATTCCTTTCAGCCAAATGGCTTCTTTCACAGCTGATGAAAGAGCCATGTACTCTGCTTCAGTGGTTGATAAAGCCACTACTGATTGTAAATTGGATCTCCAACTCACTGTGTTTCCCCATACCTTAAACACAAAGCCTGTTACAGACCTTCTTCTGTCTAAGTCTGTAGCATAATCTGAGTCGCAGTAGCCTTCTATTTTAAAGTCTGATCCTTTTGTAAATACCAAGCTTGCATCAGATGCTCCTCTTAGGTACTTTAGGATCCATTTTACTGCTGCCCAATGGTCTCTTCCAGGATGGGACATAAACCGACTTACAACTCCTACTGCATGAGCTAAGTCTGGTCTAGATCCTATCATAGCATACATGAGACTTCCTACTGCGCTTGCATAAGGAATGTCTTCCATGTGAACCTCTTCTTCCTTTCTTTCTGCTTTAGTTAAACTCTTAAGCTTGAAGTGAGTAGCTAAGGGAGTTGTCACAGCCTTTGTTTCATCCATCCCAAAAGTTTTCAGAACCTTTTCTATGTAGTTCTCTTGTGACAACTTCAGTGTTCCCTTCTTTCTATCTCTTATGATATCCATACCAAGTATGCGAGAAGCCTTCCCAAGATCCTTCATCTCAAATTCTCTGTTCAAGCTTTCTTTAACTCTCTTGATCTCTGTCAAACTTCCTGAAGCTATAAGCATATCATCTACATAAAGTAGAAGATACACAGCCTTTTCTGTATCAGTGTTTCTCATATAAACACATGGATCATAGATACTTCTAAGAAATTTTTCCTTCTTCATAAAACTGTCAAACCGCAAGTTCCATTGCCTTGGTGACTGTTTTAATCCATATAGAGATTTCTTCAGAAGGCAGACTTTGTTCTCATCTCCTTTTCTTATGAAACCCTCTGGTTGCTCCATTAGAATCTTTTCTTCTAAGTTCCCATGCAAAAAAGCTGTCTTAACATCCATCTGTTCTAGCTCATAGTCTCGGTTCACAACTGTAGATAACATGATTCTTATAGATACATGTTTCACTACTGGTGAGAAGATTTCATTGTAATCCACTCCTTCTTTCTGTGAGAATCCTTTGGCTACAAGTCTGGCCTTGTACCTCTTGTCCTCAACTCCTGGGATTCCTGGTTTAACTTTGAAAATCCATTTGCATCCAATAAGCCTTCTCTTATCTGGTCTTTCAATTAAATTCCAAGTCTGATTCTTCTCTAAAGAATCCATCTCTTCTTTTGCAGCATTGTTCCATAGCTTCCAATGCTTACTCTTTCTAGCCTCATTGAAAGTTCTTGGCTCTTCTGTCTCAATATCATCTGCTGCAGATAGAGCATATGCTACAAAATTAGAATCTTCATACCTGGAAGGTTTCTTTCGATTCTTCCTGATGATTCTGTCCCGAGCTAGAACATAGTCATCAATAGACTGATTTGGTGGTTCAGATGTGCTTTCTAAGAATCTCAGCCCTTCCTCATCTTCTGAGCTTTCTTCTTCAGAATTTTCAGAATCTGCTACTACAGATTTATCTTCAGACTTTTCTGATTCTACTGCAACTGTTTCTTCCTCAGAATCTTCTGAATCTGTTCCTGAGTTTTCTGCTGAAACTCCACCTTGATCTAAAGTCTCCCTGGTCTTAAAACCAGCTGGACTAGGTCCTTGAATAAGGTCAGAGCTGAACTTAACCTTCTTTTTCGTTTTTGTAGCAGTGGCCTTAAGACTGTCTTTTTCCAAAGTGTCTTTGAATACCTCAGCTTCATGAAAAATGACATTCCTGCTTGTTGTGCATTTCCCATCTTCTGAAATCCAAACCCTGTAGCCTTTAACACCAAATGGGTAACCCACGAAGATGCCCTTGACTGCTCTAGGATTTGTTTTTCCTTGAACAACATGCACATAAGCCACACATCCAAATCTCCTCAAATGCTTCAAATCTGGTTTGTGTCCTGACCAAGCTTCCTCAGGCAGTTTGAAGTCAATTGTGGAGTTAGGAGTTCTGTTTATCAAATAAACTGCAGTAGATGTGGCTTCTGCCCAGAACTCTTGGCCTAATCCGGTTTCAGCAAGCATGCTTCTCACCTTGTCCATTATAGTCCTGTTCATCCTTTCAGAAACACCATTTTGTTGAGGTGTGTAAGTGCAAGTACGATGCCTTTTTATTCCAGACTTCCTACACAGCTCATCAAACTGATTATTGCAGAATTCAAGTCCATTATCTGTCCTCAGACATTTAATCCTCTTTCCAGTATGCTGCTCAACTTCTTCTTTCCATTCTTTGAACTTAGAGAAAGCTTCATCTTTAGTTCTAAGAAAATAAACCCAGACCTTCTTGGAATAATCATCTATGAAGCTTACAAAGTATTTGCATCCTCCTAGACTCTCTGGGGTAGTTGGAGACCCCCATAAATCAGAATGAACATACTCCAGAATAGCTTTGGTCGTGTGTTTAGCAGCTCCAAAGCTTTGTTTATGTGCTTTTCCTAGCACACAACTCTCACAGAAACTTAAGCTTCCAAACTCGTTTTTGGGTATGTACCCTGCTTTTACAAGCACTTCCATATTCTTTGCACTCATATGACCAAGTCTGGAATGCCACAGCTTTGTAGAATGTTCCTTGCTATCCGAAATGTTGACATCTCCTTGGATAACATCTCCTTCAAGGTAGTACAGACCTTCGCTGTATTTTCCTGAGATAACTTTCTGATCATTCTTGTAGAAGGTGACTTTGTAGTCCTTCCCTTCATATCTGCAGCCTGCCTTTTCCAGCATTCCATAGGATATCAAGTTCCTGCTCATCTTAGGCATATATCTTACATCAGTAAGAATTACTATGGTTCCATCTGGATTTCGAATCCTGATTTTCCCAATTCCCTTGATTTCACATTGAGTGTTGTTGGCCATAAGCACACATCCTCCTTCTTCTTCTTTTAAGTCGAACAGTACTTCTCGGTTTGGGGTTATGTGAAAAGTGCAGCCTGAATCTAGAACCCACTCATTTTTGCTGTCCTGAACACTTGCTGTTAGAACCAGTGGCTGTTTAGGCTCAGTTGCTAAATTAGCTGCATCATTCTGCTTCTGATTTCCTTTGTTAGGACAATCCTTTTTCCAATAATCATTCTTTCCACATTTAAAACACTCACTCTGATTTTTCTTGTTAAATCTTGGCTTGGACTTTGATCTGTGATTTCTGGATTTTGATCTTCCTTTTCCATTGCTTTTCTGAGATCTATCCTTAGATCTGCCCCTTGATTCAACAAATAGACCTTCTGACTTTGAACGAGATTTGTTCAAGAGTCCTTTTTGCTTCAGCTCAACTTCTTTTGAGTATGCAGATGTGACAACTTCATGAACCGTAAGAGTCTCCTTCCCTGTACCATACTTAAGAGTATGCACAAGAGGCTCATAAGCTGGTGGCAGACTTGTAAGTAACTGTATTGCTTGATCCTCGTCACTCACATTAATGTTTAAACTGGCCAGGTCTGCAATAAGCTTAAGAAAACCATCTAAATTCTCTTCTATGCTTCTGCCTTCATCCATCTTGTAGCTTGCAAACTGCTGCTTAAGATAGATCCTATTAGGAAGTGATTTAGTTTGATAATCCCTTTCTAAAGCCTTCCACATCAACAAGGCAGTAGGCTCATGCATCACTTTTCTCAAAATCATGTCACTTAGACATGTACCAAGCAGATTCTTTACTCTAGTATCTTTTGCAACTTTTAAAGAATCAAGTTTGGGTTTCTCACCTTCTTCTTGTTTTGCAAATTCATCAAGCAGATTTGCATCCTCCTCCAAGACTGATGCTAACCCCTGAATTTCCAGCTGCCCAAGAAGCTTGTATTTCCACATTCCGAAATCTCCCTTCCCATCAAACTTGTCCATCTCAAACTTGCCTCGGGTAGGTTCCATGACTCACGGTTTGTGGCTGTCTTCAATCTATCTATATAACACTTAAAGCCTGAAGCTCTGATACCACTTGTTGAGATTTCAACTAGTGTTATATGATATAAGATAGATTCTGTTCGTATGTTTGCGGAATATAAACGACACAAAGATTTGTTCACCCAGTGTTCACCTATTGGCTACGTCACTGGGGTGGGAACGGTATCCCACAACTGATTTCACTATATTCTTGAGTACAAATAGCTTAGCACAAACTATTGATCAATGAATATCTCTTGTGAATCAATAAGCACTCTAGATCTCTCTTAGCTCTTAGAATGAATCTCTTAGCTCTCTAGATCTCTAATGCTCTCTGTTTTTATCTTTTGTTGCTCTCGTTCTTGTTTTGACCTTGATATCTCTTGTTATATCTTGCAGGTTGCTTCGTACAAGTAGGGTTTTGGACTCTTACTTGTTGTTAACTTGAGCTGATGGGCCAGACCTTTTACAGCATCAGGCAGGCTTCAATAATAGCACAGATAAGAGAGTAGACTGAGTTTATGGCCCAAGAGGCCCATTAGGTTTTTGGCTGACTTTCCACATGCAGATTATGTCAATTTGTCCGCTTTGGTATTACTTGCAAGACATAAATAATAGTAACAAACTTCATAAAAATTTTCTTACGTCGTTTATATTTTCATATTGACTGAAAATTTCATTTATATCATTGGTGCAGGCACTATTTCCACTAATTCAAAATGGTACATTGCAAAAGTGATTTTTTTATCTTTCATGCATTTTATAGCTCAGAACTATCCCTTAGAAAAAGTCGAGTTGCCTAGCTCTAATTTAAGTTTAATTATATAACTTACAGTTTCGTGTTTGTGGTTATAAAAGATTCGGGTCTACTTGAGAGTGACTGAGCAGGCCAGCAGGGTAATGACGTAAAATCCTTCAACTCTTTGTGTCTGTCCGAAGTTAGAATTGTCAACTCAATGGATAAAGCGTGTGTATTGTGAGACATTTTACAGCGTTACCGAAAGTAATGATAGTTTAATAATAATCATAACTCATTATCAATTACAATAATGGATTTTTTTCGTCTTCTGATTAATAATTTAACACATGTGCAACTTCGGTCAATCATGGCTTTTACTTTTTTTTTTTTTTTTTTAATAAAATATATATATTAATTAATAAACAACCCGATTCAATAATCGGGCACCGTACAAGTACAAAACGCCGGCGACACCGAACAAAAGTCGGCCGTTCACAGCAAAATCTAGAGGGCTACCACTGTTATACGCTAAGAAGAAACCGGGGGAAGAAGACTAAGGCGTAGAAGCCTCTCCTCCGGCGGACCAAGCCATCTCTCGCCACCGCCGCTTAGCCATAGCCCCTGTTATCCGGATGGTCCGGATCCGGTTTCCCGAGCCACCAACCTCGCCGCTGAGGAAGAGCATGCTCCCGGAGTGTCCCGCGGCCACGTAAATCCACCGCCATCACAGCAGTCGACTTTACCCACTTCTTCCGGCGCTTCTGCCACAATCTCGCCCACCTCTAGCCCGCCCACAGCCGCGCCAACCGACGACTTCAATCCGCTCAAAATCTGCCTCCGCCATAGACGAAGGACGCCCATCCGGAGAACCGCCATCTCTGTTTGGATCCTTGCCGGACTTTAGCTTCGTTTGAGAAAGACACGAAACCCACCCAGCCGACAAATCGAAAACCGCATCTCGAGGCTCCGAGGGAGAAAGCTTCGTGAAAAACGGAGAGATCTCTCCGATGTCCTCTGGCGGAGTCTCCTTCCACCGTCTCACTTCGCCTATCCTCGAAACCATGGAGCTTCCGCAGCGATTTCGTTGTCGGAGTACCAACCGCCGCATCTCGGAGAAGACTGGAAAGCATTCGATGCCACCACCGCCGCGCATGTCCGTCGTTGAAGTCCGGAAGCAAGGAACACCTGGGAGACCCTCTCAAACGTCGACGATAGCCGCCGCTGTCAAGAGGACCTCTTCAATCGAAAAAGTCGCTTCTGAAAACCCTAGAGAGAAAATGGTTTGAGAGCGTGCGACTCAAACGCGTTTGAGAGCGTGCGACTCTTCAATAATCAATCATGGCTTTTACATTATGGAGAACTAGTTCTTGCGTTCTTAAACAAATAATGACAATCATCTCATACAAATGATATATAGAACTCAAGAAAGCCTTTTTTTTTTTTACCCTCTCCATAAAAAAAACAATCCCACCGTAACATAATCACGTGGATTATCGAAAAAGAAAAGAGTAACATCTAAATTCTCGACGATAGTTCGTCGAAAAAAATACACTAGACCATAAAAAAAAAGCCAATACGGCAGAATAAGAAGGATAAGTAGGAGGAAGAGGAGAATGAGGTGATTGTAAATACCGCTTTTAATATATGTACAAAAAGCAGATAAGAAACCATGTTTTTTTTTGTGTTTGGTTAAGAAGTGAGGTTATTGGAGGAGTTAGATTTGTCGAGAATAGACCACATGACGAGAACATCATCGTATCCACAAGCCATGACTTCTCCTTGAAGCTCTTTTACCATCCTCCGCTCGTGCTCTTCCCTCGCTTTCGCATCCATTCTTCCACCGCGGCAACCCTTTTGAGGTGATTCCTGCGGTTGGTTGAAGAATGTTGCTGCCTTCTTGAATGGTGTTGCTATTGTTTTCTTCCATGATGCCATCTTTTTAATTCTGTTTACACAATTCTTGAAACAAAGGAAACTTTCTTCTTCCAATCAGAGATTCGGATTGGGAATGCTCGAGAACGACTTGTTATGTGTGTATTTATACACCCACTCTCTCTCTCTCTCTCTCAAGAAATATAATAATAATGATAGTTATTAGTTAATAAACTAATTTAGTAATGCTAAAGCAAAAGGGAGTGAGAGGCAAGATCCGCAATAAGAACTTCCAAGAAACATCACTTAATTTGCTTTTTACATTTAACTTTTTTTGTGTTATCCATTTAACCTCGTTTAGGCCTCTCCCTACCCTCCCACATGCCTCCCCACGTGATATATTCCTCTCTTCCATTCAATTTGTTTTACACATACACATTACCATACAACTTACATTCAAGATCCACAAGTTGCATGTAATCAGACCGGATCAAACCGAACCTAGCCAAATCAATACGTATGAGAAGCTAATGAAGTACAGTTTGCCTTTTCCCACTCCTTGGTAATGGCAATTTAAATCATCAAATGCTTACTGCATTTTCTCATTCCCATCCACTTCCCAGTCTAAGATGTGCCCTTTATTTATTTATCATCCATCTTTTCATCAGTTTCTTTCTTCTTGGTATCTTCATCAATAGCTCATCTAGCAAACCAATAATTTAATGACCGATATATATATATACGATGTACTATTTTGGGTTATACGATGTACTGTTTGGGTTATAAAACTTATAGAACTTTACTATTTTGTGAAGCACATATCAAATAAATATGTTTATATTGATTATTTGAACTATACTCATATAAATTAACATGTATGTACCAATGATAAATTTAATAAACCACAGGCAAAGGTAATCATGATTTATTTATGTTAATTGAAGTTAAGTTAGTAGATCAAATTTGGTGGCTAGAAAACGGTAAGAATGTATAGGACCAATACTGAAGTAGAGGATTGAGGTGGGCACAGATTGGTCAGCAGTACCCATGTGATTTCCACATGTATCTCTGTTTCTCTAGCCATCTCTTACCCTCTTTCATACACCTCTTTGCACTCATATATGTAGTTTTGTTTCTTACTCATTAGATATACATGTATCACGGTGTATTTATCCACTTAGTATTACAAATATATCAAATAGTTTTACATTGCACAAAACTTAGGACAAAAACTTTCTTTCTCATTTATGTTTTCACTCAAGCTTTTCTTTCTTTGATAATCTAAACCCTTACATTTTGTTGACTATTTTTAATTAGTTTAGTTTTTTTTTGACAGATTTCAATTAGTTTAGTAAGAGTTGTTTAATATGTGTTCTAATTTGATTATCAATTAGATACATGGTATAAGATTTACAATGAGTTTAATTATGTTGTAAATTCGAATGAAAAGTGATATATAATTTTAGCAAAATAAATGAGAATCGAAATTAACGCAAATAGTTTTCGTATTTGATTTTTTATATAAATTATAAGTGTGTAATGTAAAATTTTATATTTTTATATATAAACTTCAAAATACGATACTAAGGAGACTGCACAAAAAAATACGATACTAATGAGACTAAGGCAAAAAAAAAAAAAAATCCCTCTGGGTCCACAGTATTTTATTTCTATATCAATTCTAATATCTCCCTTTCAGATATGTTAATATTTTCAGTCCTTTTGATAACAAATTCTTAAGGTAAACTGGCATTCGCCTGTTTGAATTATTTACATTTTTTAAAGGCCTTCTTAATTAAAATATGAAAACAGAGTTTACAAAGCAAAAGCAAAAGAAAAACAGGGAAAATTTAAGAGCAATCAGAGAAATGAGGAAGATGGTCACACTGGGAACAGAGAATTCCATGTGGAAAGAAAACAGAGAGAAAAAGCAAAATAGGCTATCGCCTATTCCAAAGATTCACCAACTCTCCACCTGATTTACAACCTGAGTTTCTAAGAGCCATAGACTTGTCCTTGACAGCTTTGAAGATCTTCTGGAAAATAATCAGATAAGTGTTGGAGAGACCATTATGGTACCTAAGATTTTGCTCTTTTCAGAGCTCGTAGATGGTAGATTGCCACAACATAATTAGCGCTTGGGAGATCAAACCGCTAGTAGAGGCCGACGGCATCCAAAGAACAATTTCCTCCCAAGAGTAAGGGAAACTGTTAATAGAAAACAAATTGACTACATCCTTCCAAACCATTGAAGATAAGTCACATTAAAAAAAGAGAGGTGATTCCGAGGATAAACCACAAAGAAGACAAGTACATTCAACATACAGTCCCCAAGATATCAGCCTGTCAAGCGTGAGACTTCGATTGAGCGTAAACAACCAAGAAGTTAAAGAGTGCTTAGGAACCACAACTTTGTTCCAAACGAGAGAAAACCAAGTTACTTCTGCCTTTCGAGCTCGTAAGTGATTCCAAACCGCCTTTGCGTTGAAATAAGAGTAGTTCTTCTCCCCAACTAGCCAAGATTGAGCATCATTACCTGATCCAATATTAACGGAAGCTAAGAAAATATGGAGCTCTAACTGCCGATCTGATCTTGCGGCTGGTAAAATCCAGTTCAAACCCGAGAAGCAGTCACTGACAAGCGCTCCTAATGGAATGCCTAAATCAGAAGGTCCCGTAGAACCAAGGAAGTCGATTAGTGGGCCGAAAGGTGTCCACGGATCCCACCAGAAATAGGTTTCATCTCCCCTGCTCACATTTACATGTAGGAAAGAAAGAGCTACCGGACGTAGCTTTAGCAACCGCTGGAAAATCCATGATGTGGAATAGTTGATGCTTTTAAAGACCAGAAACACCTTATACTAATACTTATTGTGCACCTAGGCCACCCATATAGAGCCTGCCCTAAAGTAGAGCATCCAGATTAGCTTTAGACCAAAAACAAGCAACAGTCAGACCAAGAAACTTTAAACCCTCCTTTGTTCTCCATACAACCGTGTGATATATCATGGTTTTAACGGTTTTATGCCATGATATAGTTGTGTTTTAGTGTCTTTTGTGTTATTTTAGAGTCTTTTACAGGTTTAATCAGATTTGGAGCTAATGTGGATATTTTGGAGTATTTTGGGAGTTTTGGAGCATTTTGGCCGAGAGTTTAAACTCACTGCCCGATTTGATGATCATGCATCGATCGACACACCTTTGGTGTCGATCGACACACTAGCGAGATGGGCCAAGATACGGCAGTTTATAATGTTATGAAGATTTGCAGAAAAGCCCAGAAAAGTTCCAGTATTTACACCGAAGCCCCATCCGAGATTATGCCTATATATTTAGAGTTTTGGCTTTTATTTTAGATACGCTTTCACTACGCTTTATTTTATTCAGAGAGAGTTAGGGGCTGATCCTGTTCTCGAGAGAGAGAGGATTTTGAACCCCAGATCTTTACTTTGTTTTATGATATTTGGTTTTCTATTCAAGATGTTTTCTGTTTCGATGAACATGTCTGAGTAGATTACCTGTTAAGTTTAGGGATTCTCATTAGGGATTTCATGGAATTATAGTTTAATCAATCTGTAGGGATTCATATCTGCTAGTTCTTCGCCTAGGGTTGTTCTTAATGCTTAATCTGAAGTAGCTATCCAGATTTATGATGTTAGGTTGATTGATGCAACGACAGTTGGTTAATTAGCTAGAAAGAACCTAGATGAGCAATTAAATTACTCGCAAAGAGATTTGGTTTAGTTTAATCGTGAACATATCAAACTTGGAATTAAAGCTGGTTTAATCTGTTAGTAATTGCAAAGAGATTTGGATTGCTGCACTTAGACTTAGAGAATTCTCGCAACGAGAGTTGGTTAATTCTATATCTGTGTTTTGAGTTCTAGAACTGTGTTTAATTAGATCCCGATTGATTGATTGCTTCCTGAGAACTCCCTAGACTTAACGCTTCATTTCCTCGCTCACAACTCGCTGCTATATACTTTCTGCTTGCTGATTTACTGCTTTCCCATATTGCTTTCTCCTAGTTTAATCTCTTTTGTTTTAATTCTATCGTTGACCGGAGTCCCTGTGGATTCGATACCCTAAGTACTACAACTACATCACTGTGCACTTGCAGTTAGTATAGGGATTAAAACCTAGACCCTATCAAGTTTTTGGCGCCGTTGCCGGGGACTCTTTTGAGTCTTCGATAGATTTGAACTTAGGGTTTAGACTAGGTTTTTCGTTTTTATTTTTTGCTACTAATTTTTCTTTCTTTTCTGTTCTTGCGTTTCAGGTACGCCTGTAATCGCCCTGTATCGATCGACACGGTCCTGTGTGTCGATCGTTGCATTCTCGATCTTGCATCGATCGACGCTACTATGCATCGATCGACACATTGCAAAAGAATGATGGGAATGATGGAACAGATGTTGGAAAATCAGCAGAATAACTCGTTCTGCAGAAGCTATGGTTCCTATTCATTCACCAGAGATTATGAATCTCCATCATATCAGCCTGTTCCTCCTCACAATACACAGTCTAATAAGCTGATGAGCATGATGGAGCAGTTGTTGGAGAAGCAGGAAGAAGATTTGAACTACGTCAATAGCTCTGGATTCCAAGGAAACAGGTTTGGTAATCAGCAAGGTAATTCTTATAAGAGAACCTATGGATCGTCCTCATATCAGACACCTCCTGCTGCTAATGCTTATAAGAGCAAGATGGAATCTATGATGGAGCAGTTACTAGAGGATCATACCAAGTTTGCTATAGACTTCGACAGGAAGTTGGAAGCTATACATGAAAATCTGAATGGGAAGTTTGAATACTTGAGAACACATGTGAAGAAGCTAGATGTCCAAGTTCAACAAACAGCTGGAGCAATACAAGGGCATAATGAAGCTAGGAAAGCTGAACAGTACAGATCCATCAAAGCTGTGACCTTAAGAGATGAGATTGAGTTGCTAGGTGAAGAAGAGAGCATAATCTCGGATTTTCTGGATGAATATTGTTTGTCTGAGACATGCATCGATCGACACCCCCTTAGTGTCGGTCGACACGTAGTTCTGACGGCAATTTCGAGTTCTTACGATAAACATAATCGCCTTGTGTTGATCGACACACCTACTGCATCGATCGACACATATCGCAGACGAGACCAGAAGCCTGCAACAGTCCTAGAACGAGTCTACAAGCCCATTGTGCCATATCCTAAGGTTCCAAAACCCTCTAAACAAGAACTAGAAGTGGCTAACTGCATGAAAGTGATGGATAAGAAGATGAATGAAACTCTACCAGCTGAAGCTTCGCGAGTTCATGCAAAGAAGATGATCTCCACTGATGGTGATCGGAAAGAAGAAGTTCAGATTGGTGGAACTACAGTATCTGATAGTGGAGAGAAGAAGATGGCGGTTCCTCTTGAACCTGCTCTAACATCTTCAGTATCTGCAACTGCTCATAAGAAGAAAGCTCCAGACATCAGATCTGCACCAAAGGTAAGGTATAAATCATCTAAGCTTAAACCTCCTGACCACATTGTTTTGAATACAGGGAAACACAGTGTACCACCCAAGATTTGCTCCCGCCCTGATGCTGTTTATTCATTCCTTGGAAAGCCTCATGATCTGAAAGCCTATACACCTCCTTGGATGAAGAGATATTCACAGAGACACTCAAAGTCTCTGTTGAAACCCCCATGAATCTGATCTCTTCCAATAGTCAAGCTACTGACTTTAAACAAGCGCTGAGTGGGAGGCAACCCACTGTTAGGTTCGTTTTTATTTTCATTTTTCGTTTTGATTTTGGTGTTTTGATTTTTCTTTTAAGTGTGTTCAGAGGCGTGAGAAGCAGGCAGAATCACCTTGCATCGATCGACACATCTAGTGCATCGGACGATGCAGTCGCGATTTACGGTTTACCGATTCAATTGAGGTCCAGACATCGGTTATTCACATAACCGCGAGCAAAATTCGCATTGTATCGATCGACACCCTGTGGCATCGATCGACACAGGGCGACGACAGGTAAGTGTTCTGCAACTTTTCGGATTGTTTCAATTTGATTATTTATTCTCACCGACCCCTAAGCTTAACACTACTGGGGACAGTGTGTTTTAAGTGTGGGGGAGGAGCTACTGACACACGCTTTTGTTTTCTTAAGAGTCAGTCCACTTTTCAAAAAATTTGTTTTATTGAGTCAAAACTAATTTAAGTAGGAAACAATGATTTTTTGAGAAGATTAGCAGCACTTGCAGGAACTTAAGTAACCATTGGGATGAAACTGCAGATTATCTCTGACTATTAGAAAACCCAGACATGGATCAACCTACTGAGGACACCCACATCACTTCAGGTATCAGAGGATCTTTTACTGACTTCACCCTAATACTGACTTAGATTTTCTCACCTAAGGGCTTGGTATACTTTGTGTCGGATTCCCTTGTTAGTTCTGACACAGCCTGTAAACCTGTCCTATCTAGTTCCATTCTCCCCTTCCATAAAAAAAAAGATAATAAGCTGAGGATGAGTTAGTAACTCCGAAGTGGTCATGGGAGTGGTAGCTATAACTATCATATCCTGTGCATCCATGGAATGTGTCCAAAGTACACCCCTTAACGGGAAGAGCACTGATAAAAAAAATAAAATGATACCCAATGGGGAAAAATCAGAATGCTAAGGAAGGGAAAAGAGAAGAAAGAGACTAGAGAAAGATAGTATGGTGGTCTAGAGCTGATAAGGTAAGAATCCATGTGCCTTTGATCGATACTCCTTGGGTGAGACCGCACTTAAATACTTGCAGAAGTCAGTAGGGAAAATTTGAATGCTTGAATGTGATTGTGGAGTTTACTTAGGACAGTTGCTAAGTGTGGGGGAAGTATATGTTGGTCTTGATGTCTGCAGGTTGATTCTTTCATGTGGTTTACTAAGGGGAATCTGAGTGTTACAACTTCTAGGATGAAAAGAGTTTCTGAAGAGTTTTCAAACCTCTTCACTACATTTTAGTTCTCTGTTTTGCTTGAGGGCAAGTAAAGGCTAAGTGTGGGGGAGTTGATATATCATGGTTTTTACCGGTTTTATGCCATGCTATAGTTGTGTTTTTAGTGTCTTTTGTGTTATTTTAGAGTCTTTTACAGGTTTAATCAGATTTGGAGCTAATGTGGAGATTTTGGAGTATTTTGGGAGTTTTGGAGCATTTTGGCCGAGAGTTTAAACTCACTGCCCGATTTGATGATCATGCATCGATCGACACACCTTTGGTGTCGATCGACACACTAGCGAGATGGGCCAAGATACGGCGGTTTATAATGTTATGAAGATTTGCAGAAAAGCCCAGAAAAGTTCCAGTATTTACACAGAAGCCCCAGCCGAGATTATACCTATATATTTAGAGTTTTGGCTTTTATTTTAGATACGCTTTCACTACGCTTTATTTTATTCAGAGAGAGTTAGGGGTTGATCTTGTTCTCGAGAGAGAGAGGATTTTGAACCCCAGATATTTACTTTGTTTTATGATATTTGGTTTTTTATTCAAGATGTTTTCTGTTTCGATGAACATGTCTGAGTAGATTACCTGTTAAGTTTAGGGATTCTCATTAGGGATTTCATGGAATTATAGTTTAATCAATCTGTAGGGATTCATATCTGCTAGTTCTTCGCCTAGGGTTGTTCTTAATGCTTAATCTGAAGTAGCTATCCAGATTTATGATGTTAGGTTGATTGATGCAACGGGTTAATTAGCTAGAAAGAACCTAGATGAGCAATTAAATTACTCGCAAAGAGATTTGGTTTAGTTTAATCGTGAACATATCAAACTTGGAATTAAAGCTGGTTTAATCTGTTAGTAATTGCAAAGAGATTTGGATTGCTGCACTTAGACTTAGAGAATTCTCGCAACGAGAGTTGGTTAATTCTATATCTGTGTTTTGAGTTCTAGAACTGTGTTTAATTAGATCCCGATTGATTGATTGCTTGTGTTCCTGATTTCCTGAGAACTCCCTAGACTTAACGCTTCGTTTCCTCGCTCACAACTCGCTGCTATTTACTTTCTGCTTGCTGATTTACTGCTTTCCCATATTGCTTTCTCCTAGTTTAATTTCTTCTGTTTTAATTCTATCGTTGACCGGAGTCCCTGTGGATTCGATACCCTAAGTACTACAACTACATCACTGTGCACTTGCAGTTAGTATAGGGATTAAAACCTAGACCCTATCACCGTGCCAAAGAAAGGAAGAGACCATCGACTTAATCATCTTAATAACTTTACCCGGGATAAAAAAGGTTGACGACCAGAAACCCAAAATTCCGGGTATCACAGCTGAGATCAAGGTCAGACGGCCCGCTAGACTGAATCTCTTATTCATCCAGTTGTTTAGTTTTCTTCTAACTTGTGAAATGAGAGGATCACAATCCCTAACTTAAAGTCTCTTGGAGCAAAGAGGCAAGCCAAGGTAACGGATTGGTAAATCTGCCTGTTTTAGAAGATATTTATCTTGAAAAATCTGTAACTGATCAAGCGGTATTCCAGAGCAGAACGAAGATGTCTTCTTGATATTGACCGAAGTCCCGAAAGCTTCTCGAATTGAGACAGAACAGCTAGAACACCAGCTAGAGAAGTTTCTGAGCCATCGAGGAAAATAAGTAGGTCATCTGCAAACACTAATTGTGTGAGTTTCATGTCAGAACAGCCTGGATGATACCCAAAAACTCCTGCCTCTGCCGCTATATTCAGCATAATAGACAAAATTTTCATGACTAGAACGAAGAGAGGAGGATAAAGAGGGTCTCCCTGTCTCAGTCCGGACTTCCCTTTAAAGTAGCCTGAAGTGATTCCCTTGATGCAGAGAGAGAAAGATGGCGTAAAGATGCACGCCTTTACCATAGAGATGAACTGTTCTGGGAACTGGTAAGCAGCAAGAGAATGCAACACAAAGTCCCATCAAACATAATCGAAGGCTTTGGAGATATCCACATTCAGTGTGATACGAGGAGAGATGTCCTTGTGGTATCCATTAAGCACTTCTGAGGCCAATAATGTTTGGATCCCTGGGATCAAGGGTCTAGGTGATTGAATCTAAGAACTGACCTCGTGATTACCTGGAGATTGGCAACGAAATGATGAACATGTAATTGAGATCAAGAGCGCCTCAGATGCTGCGCCTCTACTGCAGTCCACACCCACACAAGCTGGAATCCGCCGGGATGCTAGTGCCGGGAATCGGATCTCCTGGGATGCAATGAGTTTCTGTGTCTCTGCTTTCTCACTGAGAAGCAACAACGTGTTGGAACGTTTAGTGTTAATCCTGATTCAGTTCATCAGATTAATTCATCCTAAACATGCCAGATCTAGGTTCTCTTGAATAGAAACAATATAGATCTCACCTTATACCTGTTTTATGCAGCGGAAAGAGAGAACAGGTCAGAGATCAGCAGAACCACCGAGAGATGGATCCTCCAAAGGTTCACACACGCTTCACAGGAAATGGCTGCTAGACCGAGCAGGAGAGGAGGCGCAGAGAGAGAGGAGGCTCGCGGCTGGGTTAGGGTTAGAGGAGAAAGAGATTTGGCTTTTAGTTTATAAAACCCTTCTCTTTCCCTTTTGGGCTTTTGGGCCCAATTCTCAGTTCTGATTAAATCCCTTGGATTTAATCAGACCCATTAATCTCTCTCTAAGTACGACAAATGCCTGGCACTTTTGCCGTACTTCTGCTAAGCCGTTCCTACACATTTTCCTGTTAGCTTAGGCGTGTGACCCATATGGGATCATATAATAAAGGCAATAAGTCCAAGACTTATAGATCATGAGCGGACTCTAGCAAGCCATCATGACCCCCAATATTATATGACTTATGTCTGATCATTGACATACTCTTACTTTCTAGAGACAGTACCGAGATTACTGGACACAATTCCAACAATCTCCCACTTGTACTGGAATCTCTGTATTCATAATCCTTTTGTCTCAATATCTCGATTAGTCATAAGGCAAGATTAGTGTCATCCTTATAAAGTCTAATCTTGTTCATCGGACTCTGATTTGATACTGACAATCCAAACGATTCGGGACAGTCCGTTTGAGCATGGCCATGCATTTTCCAGTATTCAAATCTCCGATTGGCCTAGAGATATTCACTCCATTTATATTGGAGGGACAAATTCCGTCTTGTTCCATCACTGCAAACTACTCATTTCGTAATACACCCAAACAAGGTCCTTATAACTATCGCATAACGACAGCGTTAGACAATGATCAAAGCGCATCAGTTCATGTGCAGTCACATGCATGCGAACTCAGGTCTAAGGACTATACTCTATAGTCGTAGTAAGAATCTCTTATGACACAGATATAAATATCCTGAAGAGTTCTTATAATCGGGTCTTGTCCGGTCGTATGTACCCTACATACACCTATGTTCTGACTTTGATGCCGCGCATCTATGACACACTGAGACTTTGTCATAAGTCACATACCAATCTAGTCTCACACGGTTGTTGGTGTTCCAATTTCAACAACCTTCGACTAGGGACAGGATGATATAATCCATCTATCAAATATAGGGTCTCACGATCAAGCTAAATGACTTTGATGACTCAAGATCAAGTCACTTACTTCGATGACCTATAAAATGGTTCATATCATTTTGGAACGATTATTTCATCACAGTTAAAATAATCTTGAAATAATAATTTCATTAAACATAAAATGTTTTACAAGAACATATCAAATAACTAAATAAAGCCCTCAAACTCCCACTCAAATTTAGATTACATTTCAATGTCTCTAATGCCTACAGCTTCAGTCAGAAACTCGAGCTTAGGCCTTGGGAGTGGCTTTGTCAACGGATCAACGACGTTATCATCTGTCTGAAATCGGCTGATCTTGACTTCCTTTCTATTAATGATGTCACATATCAAGTGAAATCTTCTTAGAAGATGCTTGGATTTCTGATGTGATCTTGGTTCCTTTGCCTGAGCTATAGCACCATTGTTGTCACAAAACAGTGCCAGAGGCTCAGCCGCATTTGGTATCACACCTAGTTCAATAATGAACTTTCGTATCCAAACAGCTTCCTTCGCAGCTTCCGAAGCGGCGATATATTCAGCTTCTGTAGTGGAATCAGCAACGGTGTCTTGCTTGGAGCTTCTCCAACTGATTGCACCGCCATTCAGACAAAAGATATAACCGGACTGTGACCGGAAATCATCTTGGTCTGTCTGGAAACTTGCGTCCGTGAATCCACTGACTTTAAGCACATCACTTCCACCGTACACCAAGAACTTATCCTTAGTATGTCTTAGATACTTCAAGATATTCTTTACGGCAATCCAGTGGCTTTGACCTGGATTTGACTGGTATCTACTCGTCATGCTCAATGCATAAGCAACATCAGGACGAGTACAGATCATGGCATACATGACAGATCCTATTGCAGATGCATAAGGAATATTCTTCATGCGCTCAAGCTCAGCAGCCGTCGTAGGGCTCTGCTTCTTGCTTAGCGTTGTGCCATGTACCATTGGCGTGAAGCCCTTCTTGGAATCTTTCATGCTGAATCTTTGTAGGACTTTGTCAATGTATGAATCTTGACACAAGCCTATCAGCCTTCTAGATCTATCCCGGTAGATCCTGATTCCAAGAACGTATGCGGCTTCACCCATGTCTTTCATGGAAAAACAACTTCCAAGCCAGTCCTTCACAGACTTCAGCATTGGAACGTCGTTTCCGAGAAGCAATATGTCATCGACATACAGAATAAGAAATCCTATCTTGCTCCCACTAGTTTTCTTATACACGCATTGTTCTTCTTCGTTTCTGATGAAGTCAAATTGCTTGATCGCTTCATCAAAACGAAGATTCCAGCTCCTCGATGCTTGCTTCAATCCATAAATGGATTTATGAAGCTTGCATACTTTCCCAGCATTCTTTGGATCTATGTAACCGTCAGGTTGTGTCATATACACATCCTCTTCCAGAATACCATTCAGGAAGGCGGTTTTCACGTCCATCTGCCAAATTTCATAATCATGAAAAGCTGCAGTTGCTAGTAGAATCCGAATAGATTTCATCATAGCCACTGGGGAATAGGTTTCATCGTAATCCACACCGTGAACTTGTCTGAAACCTTTTGCCACCAACCTGGCTTTATAAATCTGGACATTTCCATCCACGTCAATCTTCTTCTTGAAGATCCATTTGCACTCGATGGCTTTTACACCAGCGGGTAAGTCAACCAACGAAAACACTTGGTTGACCGACATGGAGTCCATTTCGGAATCAGTGGCCTTGCGCCACTTCGAGGAATCTGGGCCCATCATGGCTTGATTGAAGTTCGATGGTTCATCACCATCAATGATCAAAAGATCATGACAGTTAGTCACGAGGAATCCTTGATATCTCTCGGGTTCGTGACGGATCCTCCCGGATCTTCGAACTTCAGGTACTACAGGTTCATGCTCTACAATTTCTTGTAGGTCCTCCTGCTGCTCTTCCTCATTAGGTTGAGCAGTATCCTGTTCTTCTTGAATTTCTTCAAGCTGTACCTTACTCCCACTGTCTTTCTTAGAGAGAAACTCCCTCTCAAGAAAGTTACAATCCCGTGCAACAAAGATCTTGTTCTCGGAACGTAGATAGAAGTAATAAGCCTTGGTTTCCTTCGGATAACCAATGAAGTAGCATTTATCGGACTTTGGTGTAAGCTTGTCTGAGATTAATCTCTTGACATAGGCTTCACAACCCCAAATTCTAAGATAAGACAGCACTGGAGCCACTCCAGTCCATAATTCATATGGTGTCTTTGCTACTGCTTTCGATGGCGCTCTATTTAGATTGAACACTGCTGTTAGCAGAGCATATCCCCAAAGGGATATTGGAAGGTCTGTATGACTCATCATAGATCGAACCATATCTAATAAGGTCCGATTTCTCCTCTCAGACACACCATTCCATTGAGGTGTTCCGGGAGGAGTGAGTTGGGATACGATCCCACACTCTCTTAGATGATCACTGAATTCTTGGCTTAAGTATTCTCCTCCTCGGTCGGACCGAAGAGCCTTAATGCTTTTGCCAAGTTGGTTCTGTACTTCATTTTGGAATTCTCTGAACTTCTCAAAAGATTCAGACTTATGTTTCATTAAATAAACATATCCATACCTACTGAAATCATCAGTGAAGGTAATGAAGTACTGATAGTTTCCTCTTGCATTTGTGGACATTGGGCCACACACGTCAGTGTGTATCAGGCCCAATAAGTCACTGGCCCTCTCGTTAGGTTTATTAAAGGGGGCCCATGTCATTTTGCCCATCATGCAGGATTCGCATTTCTCACATGACTCAAAGTCAAATGAGCCAAGAAGTCCATTCGAATGGAGCCTCTTGATGCGTTTCTCGCTGATGTGCCCTAAACGACAATGCCATAGAAACGTTCGGTTCTCCTCATTAGGTTTTAACCGTTTGGTATTAATGTTATAAATTGGCGCGGATTGATCGAGTATGTAAAGCCCATTCGTAAGAGGGGCACAACCATAGAACAAATTGTTGCGATTGAAGGAACATAATTTATTCTTAACTGAAAAATCATAACCTTCCAAATCCAACAAAGAAATTGAAATAATATTTCTGCTTATAGCAGGTACAAAATAACAATTATTGAGTTCTAAAATCAATCCCGAAGGTAAAGACAACAAGTATGTGCCTACAGCTAGTGCAGGAACTTTCGCTCCATTCCCAACTCGTAGCTCCACTTGTCCTTGCTTCAGCCTTCTACTGTTGCTGAGTGCCTGCATATTAGTACAAATATGAGCCCCACAACCAGTATCCATAACCCATGAGGTATTATCAGAAGTAGTTGTATTAACTTCTATAACAAAAATACCTGATGAAGAAGTCTCGAGAGTCTTCTTCTTCAATCCTTTAGACCTTCTTGGAATTTCTTACATTCTCTCCTCCAATGCCCTGGTTCTTTACATAACCTGCAGATGTCAGTTGGCCCAGCCTTGGACTTGGGCTTGGGCTTTGGCGTGTCCTTGTCCGCGACTTGGACAGCCTTGGCCTTTCCCTTATCCTTAGCAGAGGATTTCTTAAACCCCTTTCCCTTTTGCACCATAAGCACATTGGGGTCCTTGGCGGTTTTCCTCAAGTTGGGCTCTGCAGTCTTGAGCATTCCGTGAAGCTCAGGCAATGTCTTACTCAAGCCATGCATGTTAAAGTTCAGAATGAACTGATCATAGCTTGCAGGTAAAGACTGCAGAACGATGTCGCAGGCAAGTTCCTGGCTGATAGGGCAGTCGAGTTTCTGAAGATGATCGAGATAACCCATCATCTTCAAGACATGAGGACTCACTGCCGCATTTGCAGCCAACTTACAGTCTAAGAGGTTCTTAACTGTCTGAAACCTCTCAGTCCTTGCTTGCTCCTGAAAAAGTGATTTCAGGCTTGCCATTATCTCGATGGGTGACAATACACTCTCGAACTGCATTTGCAGTTCAACAGTCATTGTCGCCAACATCAGGCAATAGACATCATTTTCGTCTGACGAATGCTTTTCCCAAGCATTATGCAGAGTCCTGGCAGCATTGTTAGGAGGCCTCTCGGGGAGGGGATCACGAAGGACATAATCCTTCTTCTCCTGCTTGAGGACCAGCCTCAAGTTCCTTGACCACGTCAGGAAGTTCGTTCCAGTCAGCTTCTCCTTCTCGAGAACAGACCGGATTGAGAATGTGTTTTGAGTGCTTGTAGTAGTCATAGCTGAAATATATAAGATAAAAGGTTATTAGTTAATATGTTCAATATGATTAATCTCGTATTAAATTTAATATGATTAATCACGTATTATATTCAATAACATAAGTTACCCTCAATAGAATATAATGATTCCAAGATCCACATATAACTAAGATCAAAGTGGGCCACAGGCCGTCACCCAACCTTAGCTTATATCGGTAAGCCCTATATCGGCTAATTATATCCGTGATATAACTCTTGGTTGTGAATCTGGGCCCGAGGCCCAATCCACTCTGATGTCTCAAGGCCCGGGACTCCCGATGGCCTAGTCAAGAAAACCAGACTATACAGTCATGTAATCATTAATGTCTGGGACTCCCAATGACATTTATGAATCACAAACCGTCTTATCCACGCAAAAGTAGACACCCTCACACTGTAAGGCCATGAATACAATTGAATGGGCTTCGACAGCTGACATAGACTGGACAAGACATCCAACGCTTGATATTATTTGAGGTTTGTAGGTTTATTAAAAAATTCATCCCAAAATAGAAGATTACTATTTTGGGAAACTTTCCTTTTTGGGAAACCTACTAATTTTGGAAACTTTCTAAAATTGGAAACTTTCTAAAACCGGAAACTTTCTAACTTTAGAAATTTCTTAAAATCCAAAACATGCAAATCTAGAAACTTCTATTTTAAGAAACTTTCTAATTTCAAAATTTCGGAAACTTTAATTTAAAATCGATTTATAATTTTATAAAATAAATTTTAAATTAAATCTGAAGAAAGACTCAAATAATTGGCCCAATTGTTTTAACTTCTTGGCCCGAGGCCCAAGAATTTGTCCATGTCCAAGACATGACCCAATTGTCCAATTAAATGACATAACCGGTCTGGTTCATTAAAATTGGTTTTAACCAAAATTAATTACTACGATGACCACAATTGTCAACCGGTTATTTACTAAACTGGATTTTCTCAATTTATTTGGTCCAACCAAATCAAATTAGAAAATCCTGGTTTAGGCACAAAATCCAATTTTCGACTTTGGATTTCTTATCCCGGTTTAACCAGAACTTAATAAAATTATTAAATCTGTTTATTAAACCGCGACGTTTAATTTTAATAAAATTTTAAACCGAGCCTTAAACCGAACCGAACCGATTGGTCACGAACCGTTCACGGTTGTGACCTAGCCGCAATCGAGTCAGCCGCAAGCAACGGACGCGATCCAAGATCGGTCCATGTCTTTCGCGACGATGCTCGGACGGGACGCTCGGGACGCGGACGGGATTGCTCGGGACGATGGCGGGACGAAACGATCGCGGGACGATGCTATCGGGACGAGACGCGATCCATGCGATCGGCTATCGCACGATCCATGCGATCATCGGCCCATCTCTCCGCGATCGGACGGGACGCCTCACGGTCGATCGATCGACACGATCCATGCTATTGATCGATCGATACATGCGATCGGCCGAGAGATGATCCGATCGACCAAACCGGTCGCATACCAAATCAATATATCTTGGTCATGCGATTTTTCAATAGTTTGTTTAGGTTTCAATTCTTGTTTCTTAAGTGTTTTGCTCTTATCAGTAGATTGATTCAAAAACACCTCTTTAAACAATCCTAAACATGATTCTAAACAAGAAAAACCACAGAACCAATAGCTCTGATACCACTGTTGGAACGTTTAGTGTTAATCCTGATTCAGTTCATCAGATTAATTCATCCTAAACATGCCAGATCTAGGTTCTCTTGAATAGAAACAATATAGATCTCACCTTATACCTGTTTTATGCAGCGGAAAGAGAGAACAGGTCAGAGATCAGCAGAACCACCGAGAGATGGATCCTCCAAAGGTTCACACACGCTTCACAGGAAATGGCTGCTAGACCGAGCAGGAGAGGAGGCGCAGAGAGAGAGGAGGCTCGCGGCTGGGTTAGGGTTAGAGGAGAAAGAGATTTGGCTTTTAGTTTATAAAACCCTTCTCTTTCCCTTTTGGGCTTTTGAGCCCAATTCTCAGTTCTGATTAAATCCCTTAATCAGACCCATTAATCTCTCTCTAAGTACGACAAATGCCTGGCACTTTTGCCGTACTTCTGCTAAGCCGTTCCTACACATTTTCCTGTTAGCTTAGGCGTGTGACCCATATGGGATCATATAATAAAGGCAATAAGTCCAAGACTTATAGATCATGAGCGGACTCTAGCAAGCCATCATGACCCCCAGTATTATATGACTTATGTCTGATCATTGACATACTCTTACTTTCTAGAGACAGTACCGAGATTACTGGACACAATTCCAACACAACGACGGCTAGGGCTCAGGTCGATCATCTAAGACTTTATATATCGACCTGGGATGACGGAAAACGACCGTCGGATCAGACCCGACTCATTTAAGTCATTAACTCGAAACGTCAGTCTCGAGGCCCAATGTGTATCGATCGACACACTTACTGTATCGATCGACACACCCTTTCGAAAACATGAGTCGATCGACACACTCATTGCATCGATCGACACATCTTTTCAAAACTCAATTCAATGTGTATCCAATACACATTGATCGGATCATATGCCAATGATCAATCCCATACAAAGTGAATCCAGCTTGCTTAGGTGTGTGACCCTGCAGGTTCACACGATACTAGAAATGAGTTACATCTCATTTGTCATAAGCGGCTTCTAGCAAAACATTATGACTACCTAGTATCACATGAATTGTCCGATCTCGACAATACAACTATCTTTAGAGTAAGTACAATGTGATTTCAGGACACAATCTCAACAATCTCCCACTTGTACTGGAATCATCTATTCCCATAATCCCTTCGCCGCTATATCTCGATATGGCATAAGGCAAGAAACTGTGTCATCCTTATTATAGCCAATATCATGTTCATCGAACTCCTGATCTATACTGATAAAACAAACGACTGACAATCACCTCGTTTGAGCACGGCCATGCATTTTATCAGTATCAAATCTTCGATGGGCCCTGAGATACTTATCTCCTGTTATACAGGAGGGACAAATCCCTTCTTGTTCCATCCCTGTTTCTACACACACTTCATGATACGCCTAAGCAATGCCTTTATAGCCGCCAGTTACGGAACGACGTTTGACAAGGTCAAAGCGCATCAATTCACATGCTAGAAAGTATGATGAACTCAGGTCTAAGGACTATACTCTATAGTCGTAATAAGAACCTCTCATGACACATATATAACTATCCTGCAGAGTTCTCATTAGCGGGTCAAGTCCGATCATATGTTCACCAACATATATCTATGTGATTGACGTTGATACTCATATCAATGACTCCATGAAAATTAGTCATACGTCACCTCACATGCTAGTCTTTACGGTTGTTAGTGTCCCACTTTAACAACCTGCGACTAGGGACAAACATAATTTTATGTCATCATTTACTTATAGGGTTTCATGATCAAGTCCTCAACTTGATGACCTATAAAATGAACATAAAATACTTGGGACCATTATTTAATTATCCAATAATCAAATAATGCTGATGTCAGTTTTTCATAAACATGACTACATCATGTCTATCTGAACATCATAACTAACTTAACTCCCACTAGAATCAAGACTACGTCTTCAGATATCTAGTACCTACAACAATAGTACGAAACTCGTGCTTAGGTTGTGAGAGAGGCTGCAGTGTTCTTGCTTGGAACCATTCCAACAAACTACAGCGCTATTCCTTTAATAAGCACTACTCTGCGGTCCTCTGCTTGGAAACCTTTCCAACAGATAGTATCGCTACACAGACAAAGAGACATAACCGGGTGGGAACCGGGAATCATCTTTGTCCGTCTAACTACTCATAACAGATTCGTTATTTTCTCAGTTGAACAAGAAACTATCCTTAGTGTTTCTCAAACACTTGGGCATATTCCTTACAACTGACCAGTGACTTTTACCGGAACAAATTGGTATCTTCTCGTCATGCTTTATGCGTCAGCTACATCAGACGAGTGCAAAATATGGCATTCATGATGGATTCTATTGCATAAGCAAAAGGAATCACACTCATAGATACTAGCTCAGCCAGTGTACAAGACACTTCATCTTGCTAAGATCGATACTAGCACAGCCAGTGTCAAAGACACTCCATCTTGCTAAGATTATTGCCATAAGACCTTTGGTGTGAAGCCATTCTTGGAATCAAGCACATTTTAACTGTCCAATACCTTATCACCATAAGGATTCTGACACGATCCAATTAACCTTTCCAATCCATTTCAATGGATTCTTATTCCAAGAACTCACGCGGCTTCTCCCATGTCTATCGTTAAAATGACTTCCGACCCAAGTCCTGATAAGACTTAAGCGACGGAACGTCGTTTATGAGATTAAGTACGTAATATACATACGGTGTGAGAATTGCAACTACGCTCCCATTAGTTTACTTGTAAACGCACGGTTTCTATACGTTCCTGATCAAGTCAAAACCTTTGACCGTTTTAACAGAACATAGTTTTCAACTCCAAGGTGTTTGCTTCAATCCAGAAATGGATCGGTGAAGCTAACATACATTCATAGTTAATTTTCGGAGTTGGGGCTCACCTTCGCTTTTTTGAATTTCGCAGTCTCGTCACTTTTCAATGATCAACAGATCACAACAATCGGTCATGAGGAATCACCCTCGGTTTAGTGACGGATCCATTAGGATCAGCGAACTTCAGGCTCCACAGGTGTAGATCCTACAGAACTCTGTAGATCAATCCGCTGCTCTCCCTCAACAGGTTAAACAGCCTCCTGTGTTTCTCGAATTTCTTCGAGCTGTACTTTTACTCCCACTGTTCTTCTTGGAAAAACAGAGTTCCGAACAACAAGGCTTTGTTCTTGGATTGGTTGCAAAAGTAATAAGCCTCGGTTTCCCTAGGACAACCGGCGAAGCAGCCCTTATAAGATTTGGGTTCAAGTTTGTTTGTTGACAACTGCCTTACACAAACCTTGCAATCCCAATTAATCAGAAAACATACTTGGAAACCAGTCCACATACAATGTGGTGTCTTTCAACTAATTCTGATAGAAAACTATTTGGCGTAAACATATTCATTTTAGAACGTATTTTAAAAGGATAATGGAAGATTCCTGTGACTCATCATTAATCGGAGCATATCTAATAAGGTCCGATTCGTTTTCTCAGAAACACCATTTAGGTTTCCAGGAGAAAAGAGCTGTGATATGACTTCACACTCACCTAGATGATCACCCAATTCTTGACTCAAGTATTTTCCTCCGCGATCTAATCGAGGATCTCAATACTTCTGTCAAATCGGTTCTATACTTCATTTTGGAACTCCTCAAAAGATTCCTACTCGTGTCTCATCAAAAGAACACATCCATACTTATTGATGCCATCAATAAGGTAATGAAGTACTAAAGATTTCCTTTGGCATTGATGCTCATCGGGCCACATATACCAGTACGTGCAAGGCCCAATAAGCCTCGGGCCCTTTTCTTTAGCTCCGCTAAAGAAGCCTTAGTCATTTGGACCAGCAAGCAGAATTCATATCTCAAATGATTTATAATCAAATGAGCCTAAAGCCCATAACAATGGAACTTCTGAATCCGCTTTACTCTATGTGGTCAAAACGACTATGCTAAGGAAAAATCGAGTTCAAGTCATCTGACTTAAACCGTTTGGTATTTATGTTATATGTACAAGCGTACATTGGTTTAAGATATGAAACCCATTATCAAAAGGGGTGCTACCATATAATATTTCATTAAGATCAAAAGAGCAAAACTTGTCTTTTATCAGAATGAAAACATCCAAATTCTTACAAGAAAATGAAAGACATCTCTGCTTAAAGCATGTACATATCAGCAATTACTTAATTCAAAAACCAAGATTGAAAGGCTCCTACAAGTGGAGAATCTCTACGGCTCATGTAGCAACCATTGCTCCATACCAGACTCGCAGTTCCACTTGTCCTTTCTTCAACGTTCTACTGTTGCTTAGGCCCTGCATATTTCTAAAATATCAGTACCACAACTAGTATCCAATACATACATAGAACTTGAAGTAATAACACAATACCTGAAGAAGAAGTACCATACATCTCCTTCATCTCTTGTGAATATTCCAAGAATTTTATGCAATCTCTCTTCCAATGCCCTAACTCATCACAGTAGAAGCACTTTCTAACACCAGATGAGACGGACTTGGGCTTATATGATGACACATGCTTATCCTGATTCCAAATATGGACGGCCCTGCCTCTACCCTTGTCAACACAAGATTTCTCAAATCTTTTACCCCTTTTGATGTCTTGCTCTGCTGTTTTGAGCATGCCATGCAGCTCAGGCAATGTCTTCGTCAAGTCATTCTTGATATAGCTTTTGACAAACTTATCATAACTAGATGGCAATGACTGCAGAATGATGTCAGTAGCCAACTCTAAGCTGACAGGACAATCCAGTTTCCCCAGGTTATCAATGTAACCCATCATTTTAATGACATGAGGACTCACTGGAGCATCCTCTGGTAGCTTGCACCCAGTGAGAGACTTCACCATCTGGAATCTCTCAACTCGTGCCAGATCCTGAAACTTCAGTTTCAGGCTGGTGATCATCTCTATTGGCGACTCCATGTTCTCGTATTGACTCTTCAAGTCCGAGTTCATGGTAGCCAACATCAGACCACGCACATCTACCACATCAATATAATGCTTATTCCAAGCATCATATACTGCATTCGAGCGATTGGTCCCAAGCCTTTCTGGAAGAGCTTTCTCAAGGACATAGTCCTTGCTCTCCTGCTTGAGGATTAATCTCAAATTGCGATACCAATCCAGGAAATTTGATCCATTTAACTTGTCCTTCTTAAGGACGGATCGTAACGAGAAAGTAGTTTTAGACATAGGCTGAAATTTTAATAAAAGAAAATTTTAGTTATGAAGCTCAGGAAATGACAAAATCTTATCTAATAAGAAAACTCGCATTATATTCAAACAATTTTTCCTCTACGAATATAATGATCCAAGACCCATACATCACTAAAATCTGAGTGGACGACTCGTCATCACCCAGAGTTTAGTCATCTAGGTAAGCAAATCATTGCTAATTGTACCCAGTACAACTCTTGGTCGCAGATAAGACAATCCATGTCTCATCCACTCTGATGTCTCTGGGCCCAGAACTTCTGATAGCCCAATCAAGTTAAACCAATCTCTTCAGTCTTGTGATCATTGACAGTCGCACTGCAAGTCTATCAATGATCACCTGCCTTACTCATGTAATTGTGGATACCAAGGACTCCAAGACTATCCAACAACGAAATGAGTCTTGACAGTAGACAAGATTGGGCAAGACATCAAGGTCACTTGATATTTGGTTGAGGAAACGGACCTTTAAAGGGTTAGTAAATCAATATCTTAGGTCATGTAATTGTTGATGTCAAGCACTGCAAGACCATCAACACAACTACCTGCCTTACTCATGTAATTGTGGACACCAAGCTCTTGGCAAGAGTATCACAACAACGAAATGAGTCTTGACAGTTGACCATATTGAATACTAATCTTTGATCTAATACACATCCAATGTGTATTAGATAGGTTTAGAACATATTTACTTCTAATTTTAATTAAGTTTTAATTGTTCTTATTTAAGCGGGTTATGTCATTTGGTTCGGTTTTTCAATCATCTGGTTCAAAACCAAACGATTACGGTTCGCATCGTCACCATATGCATCGACTGACACACTTGGTCGACACTTGATATGCAACCTTAACCAACCCTATAACCGGTCAATCCAATTGAACCGATTCTACCAGTTTTAACCAATCGCGATAACCGGTCCAATCTAATTGAACCGACTTATCCGATAATACTGATCTTAACCAATCAAATCGGTTTATACCAATTGAGATAACCAATTCAATCCAATTGAATTAATTCATCCAATTTAAACCGATCTGATCTGCTTTTAACCAAGCATGATAACCAGTTCAATCCAATTGAACTGATTAACCAATCGCAAGGCCTGTGTCGACCGACACTAAACCTGTGTTGATCGATACAGTAGGGTATTAGGGAATTTTAATCGAATTAAACCGACATAACCATGCGAGATAACCGGTTCAATCCAATTGAACCGATTAACCATTCGCACAGCCTGTGTCGATCGATGCACCCAGTGTGTCGATCGACACAATGCGATTTCTAAATCGAAACCCAAATTTTCAATAGGCGAATTCGCGGTGCATCGACCGACACAAACTTGTGTCGATCGACACTATGCGAAAACACAAGTTCTGCATTTTCGCGGTGCATCGACCGACACACCCAGTGCATCGATCGATGCTATGCGAAAACCCTAAAATAATTTTTGCCGTTTTCGTGGTGTGTCGACCGATACAAACTTGTGTCCATCGACACAATGCGAAAACACAATTCTTCGTTTTCGATATTAACAAATCCGAGATTCTTTTACCAAAACGAAAACTAATTAACATCAATTCAATCAAATACTACATTAATCGAATTCCATGCTACAAATTCAATGGATTAAACCCTATGGCTCTGATACCACTGTTGGGATCCCTGGGATCAAGGGTCTAGGTGATTGAATCTAAGAACTGACCTCGTGATTACCTGAAGATTGGCAGCGGAATGATGAACATGTAATTGAGATCAAGAGCGCCTCAGATGCTGCGCCTCTACTGCAGTCCACACACACACAAGCTGGAATCCGCCGGGATGCTGGTGCCGGGAATCAGATCTCCTGGGATGCAATGAGTTTCTGTGTCTCTGCTTTCTCACTGAGAAGCAACAACGATGGCTAGGGCTCAGGTCGATCATCTAAGACTTTATATATCGACCTGGGATGACGGAAAACGACCGTCGGATCAGACCCGACTCATTTAAGTCATTAACTCGAAACGTCAGTCTCGAGGCCCAATGTGTATCGATCGACACACTTACTGTATCGATCGACACACCCTTTCGAAAACCTGCGTCGATCGACACACTCATTGCATCGATCGACACATCTCTTCAAAACTCAATTCAATGTGTATCCAATACACATTGATCGGATCATATGCCAATGATAAATCCCATACAAAGTGAATCCAGCTTGCTTAGGTGTGTGACCCTGTAGGTTCACACGATACTAGAAATGAGTTACATCTCATTTGTCATAAGCGGCTTCTAGCAAAACATTATGACTACCTAGTATCACATGAATTGTCCGATCTCGACAATACAACTATCTTTAGAGTAAGTACAATGTGATTTCAAAAAACAATCCCAACAAATAAGACGTTCTCCAAAAGGAGTTTGTTTTTCACAAAAGCCGTTTGATTGGGCAGTATAATCAACGGCAGAACCTGCTTCACACGATCAGAGAGGATCCGAGAAATTAGTTTGTATAAAGTGTTCAGACAGGAGATGGGGCGGTACTCAGAAATATCATCCGCATCAGGCCGTTTCGGAATAAGAATGAGGGAAGTGCATTGAGGGCCGACGGCATAAAAGGAGAACGAAAGAAGTCCTGAACTGAGGCAATAACTTCCCCACCTAAAAAGTTCCAACAGATCTGTAAAATTCCGCCGTTAGCCCATCCGGACCAGGGGTATGGTTGTATCCCTGATGACATCCCCTGAAAAAGGCGACGCAAGCAAGGCATTTTGATGGTCTGGAATTACAGTTTGAACAATCCGCGACAGATAGCCCGAGAGCAAAAACTTCCTTTAATTGTGGTTAAAATTCCACTGAAATAATCAATTGCAATTTTATGCACTTACTCGAGAGTTGAAGAGCGAGAGCCATTAGGGTGACAAAGAAACTTAATAGCACTGCAGGCATTACGCACTTTGGCTACTAGAAAGAAAACTCTCATGTTGAATCCGCTGCCTCTAGCCATTTCAACCGAGATTTCTGTTTGAAGAAATTTTCTTCCGCCAATCATAGGAAAACCCATAACTCCCTAGCTGATTTTTCCTTCTCCAAGTTAAATGGAGTTAGGTCATTTAGAGTCAGCGATTGCTGATCATTGAGAGCCAGTCTAGAATCAACAACTCTTTGCTCCAAAATGCTAAAACGATCCTTACACAAGGTCTTAATATGCCTCTTCATGCCCTTAAGTTTGAAACACAAACGAGTGAGAGAAACATCTGCATCACCTTGAGACTCCCATGCCAATCTCATGGACTGCAGAAAATCCGGATGAGAGACTAGAAAGCTTGGGAACATAAAAGCTCTTGATCCGAAGGAAGGTTTAGGCGAAAATAACCTTATATGGCATGTGGTATGATCGGAGAAATCCGGAGGATCAAAAGTGCAATGGCTAATTGGAAAAGCTGCAACCCAATTATCATTAACAAGGCATCTATCCAAACGCTTAGCAACAGGAGCAGAGGGTCAATGGTTCAACCAAATGAAGCGAGGGCCTTGAGAAGCCATGTCAACTAATCCCACATCTGCTAAAAAAGTGCTGAACACTCTCATCGCACGAGTAGAGGACAAAAACAATGGATTAGAAGACTCCCAAGGATCCTTGATTTCGTTAAAATCACCACAAACAGTCCAAGGCTTCGATCCCAAATCAAAAGAGACAAAAGTATCCTTTAGAGATTGTCAAAGCTCTCTCCTCTCAAAAAGTTCATTGGATGCATACACCGATGTAAAGTAAAAAGTTTCACCCTCCTCCAAAACAATATGGACAGTCATCGGTTGAGCATCCATGAATAATACCGAGATCTGGATTGGATTTTTATAAATGATCCAAATCCTTCCTAAATCCGAGTGACTATAATTAGCAAAAACCTTCCAGTCCACTCCTAAAGCCGATAAGACATTACTAGTATTGTCCTCCTTTACGTGGGTTTCCAAAAGGACACCAAAGCGTAGTTTTCTTGATGAAATCCAAGAAGCCAAAGGATGATGCTTCGAGAAATCATTGATGCCGCGCACATTCCAAAAAAACGTATCTGACATATGAAAGGATTAGTGGGAGTGATTTACCCCTACCAAGAGGGGAGGATCACCACCTGAAGACGGGGATTTCTGATATATCTTCCGCTTCTTATTCTTCTTTTTTGAAGATCTAGAGGAAGAGGGAGTAGTATGATAAAACTGTTGTTGATTATCTTTTAGCACCAGTGATAAGTCAGACATAGACGGGTTGCCAGAAAGAATAATCTGCTTTTCTGGCAGAGATTTGATTTCCTCTTGCAAGACTGAGGAAACAACATATTGATTCAAAACCGGTGCACTATCTTCCTGATCTGATTGAAGGACATCAAAGGGATTATTGGAATTAACCTTTTGACAGTCATCTAAACTCTGAGACCGATATTTGCGCTGGGAGGTCTTTTGAGCTGGAATAAAGGAATCACCAGATACATAGCCTTGTGTATCATTTGGATGGTCGGAGACTATAGAGTGATCCAAGACTACTATCTCAGGAGGAACCGAGGGGGTCACCATAGACTGGTCAATGTTATTTGGAATAATATCTCCATGAGCATTTGATGTTTGATTCGAAACCTTTGGAGCAAAGCAACAGTGGCAGACGAAACAACAACCTTATCCGATCGATCATTGCTAATGCCCTTTAGGATCGTGGTCAGGCAGTTTGTAACAAGGACCTCTTTTATTTGGTTTTGGCTCGCCTTAGCCTTATGCATATTACGAGGAGCATTAGGACGCGCATCAGATGGCCTTTGCTTCCTAGGACAGAAAGCCTCCTTGTGCCCAAGCTCATTGCAAACCGGGCAAAGAGGCGGAATCCAAGGGTATGAGACGCTCAAGACATCCACCAATCCATTTTCACGCTCAATCTCAACCGTGTCCGGAAGCGGCTTAGAAAAATCCACGATAACCTTAACTTCAACTGAAAAGACACTTGAGAAGGGCTTAGCGTCCACTATCACACCCAAAGGCTTAGCTATAATAGACAGACCTTCATTGGTAATAAGAATGAAGGGAAACTGTTTGATTTTTGCCCAAATCAGTGCTCGTTGAAGCGACAGAGGATCTAAACAGAAGGAAGCTTTCCATTCCGTTACGTAAAAGAGCGAATCATCCGCCAAAGCTCATGTTGCAAGGTTTTTTGTCGCAGAGAAGCTGAGGGAACATGAAACAGGAAAGCGTTTCTAGACAGGTTTTGGATGGAGACGCGTGTATCTTTTTCCCATACATAGTTTAGGACTCCCCAAAATTTTCCATACGATGAAGTCGGAATGAATCCTTGCCCCTCTTTCAAAAACCGCGTTTGGGACCTTTATCCGAGGAGCACCTGACTCAGAAATCGTTACTGGAACGTCTGATTTCGGGAATTTTGCAGCATTCTTTGCACGAGATACCCAGTCGAATCATGTTTCCTTTGAAGGATATCCAGTTACCTTAGGAGAATCAGTAGAGGTTTTCGAGGCAGGAGGAGGTACCTCCGCAGAAGAAAAAGAGCCCACTGTTGCAGGACAAGGAGTTGTTTTCCCAGTCTCCACAGCCGATGACGGAAGCTCAGACGAAACATCGAAAGAGGCTATGACCGGAGCAGCAAAAACCGACCAATCAGGGTTAGAGGTTCCCACCGTAAAAGCACCGAATTGAAAGGCCGACAAAGGTGATGGCTTCGGAGACGAATCGACCATCACAGTATCACTAGGCGTCGAAATGACCGAGTGAGCTGAATTGACTTCCGTCACAAAGAGGGAGCCATGAAGAGAAGATCAGGGGGGGTATTGGAGGAGCCGGCGGCGGCTCCGATTCACCGGCCGGTGAAAAGTCAACAAGCAATTTTAGGGATTTTGACTATCGTGTTTCCGAGAGAAAAACTCACTTTTATATGATATTATTTATTATTTATTATATTTATTTTATATTTGAGATATAAGAAAAAATAAATTCTTTTTATTCAATCGATTTTCAGATTGATTGGATAACAAGTTTTATTTTACATGGGTTGAACATTCTGAATTTATCCGTTTGCACGCATCAAATATAAAAGATTTCCTTTTTTCAGATGTACGATAATACATTTATGTTTAGTTTAAGTAAAACGGAACCCAAGTAGTAAAAATAACGTAGCTTAAAAGTAATGCTTTAGTTTTCTTCTTTTGATATTGGTTTTAAAATTAATAAAAGGCATGTATCATCTTCTCGTTACTATAGAATCTGTTGTTTTAATAAATTAATTAAAATCCCACAAGACAGCCAACAGACTCTGCTCATTGGGTGCGTAATTATTTTTCTTCTCTTTCTTTCAAACTTTATGATTGATATTATATTGAAGAACATGATTTGGTTCGGGGTGCTATGGTCACGCATTCGGAGGTACCCTCGAGACACGATGGATTTCTTCTTTTGATATTTTATTTTTGCGGAGCTAACGTGACGGAGATTAGGCGGAGAAAAAAATGGAAACTTTCTACTTTACATTGTCAAGATATAATAATTTTTTTAATTCAAATAATTTTAAATATTCAAAATAACATGAAAAACAACTTTTCCAAAATAAAAAATTGATAATATAACTACCGATTTATAAATGAGAGCCTTTTACTTTGGCCCATTTATTTCTTTTATTATTGTGCTTTTTTACGCTTTTATAACATATACTCAGCTCTGTTTTAAAGTTGGTTGTGTTCTATTTTTGAGTTTATCAAGTTGCTTTTACTTCTACCATAACCGCAAATGAAGTCTGTAACGCTCTGTCCGTCCCTACCGGTGAGTCACCCATCGTGGGCCCCACCCCTATCCGACAGTCGGTGCGTTACTTTTTATAGGCCCGACCGAGTAATTTACCGACCCTGTAATCACCACGTGACCTTTTCCCTTGTTTTGTTCTCACTCGCATGATACCGTGAGTCACTTCCCGGTAGGGCACCCATCTTTTGACTACTCCAGCTCAAGCACGCTTAATTCTGGAGTTCTCTCTGGACAAGTGACCGAAAAGGTAAATGCACTTTGGTGACATAGGTAGCCAAATTAATTCATTTAAGCCTTTCTCAAATGGGTCGGGCCCAGTATGTTACAATTCTCCCCCACTTAACGGGAATTCATCCCCGAATTCCGCATCTTGTTAGGGTCCATCCCTGACTCTCCGACTCATAACCATAGCAGCCATAACCTTCAAACCCCAGGATTGTCTCCCGAGACAGAATCGGTTTGACTTCCGTGAACTCTGATACCACTTGTAACGCCCCGTCCGCCCCTACCGATGAGTCATCCATCCCTCTATCGGGCTCGTGGGCTCTACCCCTGTCCGACAGTCGGTGCGTTATTTTTCATAGGCCCGACCGAGTAATTTACTAACCCTGCAATCACCACGTGACCTTTTTCCATGTTTTGTTCTCACTTATATGATACCGTGAGTCACTTTCCGATATGTCACCCATCATTTGACTACTCCAGCTCAAACACGCTTAACTCAGGAGTTTTCTCTGGACAAGTGACCGAAAAGGTAAATGCACTTTGGTGACATAAATAGCCAAATTAATTCATTTAAGCATTTTTCAAATGAATCGGACCCAGTATATTACAAAGTTTTTTAAAAACGGAGACTCTAAACAAATGTTTTAAATGTCTATGTTCAGCTCCGCCCTGGGGAGTTAATAATTGCTCATATAACTTATAGATGTGGTTTGTTTCTTTTGATAATATTTTTTCTTTATCCTAATTTAAAATTCGTGATGATAATTTAAAGAAAAACAAGACAAATTCTGCAAGTTACAGAATCTAAATCATGATGATTAGATGATATTATTATTTCATTTAAAAAATATATATATATATATATATAAAGAAAATTACAAACGAGTAATGAAAATAAACCGAATGGAATTGATCGTTACTTTTGACCGTATAGAGTTGTTATCTTGTCTCAAATTTTGTTAGGTCGGTCCAGCCCCGGCCCAAAGAAAATAATAGCCCTAGGGCAAAAAAAAATTTTTGCCTTATAATTTAGCAAAACACGAAAATTGGGCCCTTGTTCCATTTTTTTTAAAAAAATATTGGGCTCTTTTCACTTATTTATGTAGGGAAAACAAAAAGCTGGACCATTTTCATATACTAAAAACAAAAATTTTAAATATTTTGGACTCTTTTCTCCTTAACCTTTTTCATTTTTGGACATGGACCCTAGGGCAGTGGCACCTCTGCCCTACCCATTTGGGCCGGGCCTGGGTCGGTCAGACTCAAAAGTATTGTACTGTTACAAGAGAATAACGTTTGTTGACTTATGAAAACAAAATGGTGGTTTGGTCGGTCCGTGAATTAGGTTGACTTATTCGAATTTCCGGTGCCTCCCTAACTCTGACTTGCTCTTTTTCTCTCTTTCACACTTTTCATTTAATTTTTAAAACATAATAATTTTGTAATGTTTTTCATTTTTATAAGATTTAAGATTATGTAAGAGCTTTGACTATTGAAATATATGTTTGTTATGATTCTTAATATACTTGAAAACTTGAAGTGTTAGTTACATTCACTAGCTACGGAATTTCCGTGGTTATGAAAAACTAACCACAAATAGCCACGAAACTAGAAAATCGAAGTTCGTGATTATTTCATGGCTATCCGTGGAAAAATAACTACGAAACATACTTTGTGGCTATTTATGGCTATATTTTCCACGAATAGCCACAAAATATTTCGTGGAAGGAGTTAGCCACGAATAGCCACAAAACTTTTCGTGGCAAATTAGCCACAAAATTTCTTTGTGGCTATCCGTGGCTATTTAAAACCTTAAACCCCAAACAAACTTTGTTGGATATGGGTTTAGCACCCATCCAAATCCCATTGGAAATCTTGTCTAAATCAATCATATTCGATGTCGGACCAAGAAGACAAACCCGCTAAGGAGTCAACGGCCCAAGAAGAAGTCAACATCCAAACACTATAAATAGGACCCTTCACTATTCATTTAGGGGACATTGTAACTTGCGAGAGTGCCGAGCTACTTCTATAAAGCTCCGACCTCAAGCAATCTTTATGGAGCACGTCATTTGACAGACTACCACCTCGTACCATCCTGTTCACAGCTCGGCTTCAGTCTTAAGATTAATAAAGAACAGTTCCGACCTCATTTTTCATTCATATCTCACCTCGTAGTTCGGACATTTCAGATCGTAGCCCGTAATATTGACAAGGTCGAATTTTCGTAACAACAATTGGCGCCGACTGTGGGGAGCGGATAAACTTCTTTACGCTCTAAGACGAAGCCGAGATGACAGGATCTTTGCTAACAGACGATAATCCAAAATTGCCCAAACAGATACCGAGCCCGCTTCCTCCAAACCTTTCCGTCCCGACCTATCTTCCGACACCACCAAACGACGTCTCGAGACTAACAACAGTGAGTAGCCGGGCCCGAACAAACAATATGATCATGGGAGGACTCCCGACCTGCAACGACTCCGCGCGATCGATAAAAGAGTACAAACGAAGAGTAGAAACGTACCGACGTCACAGGCCGAGCACGAACATCGAGCTAACAAGCAGGGACGGGGTAGAATTCACCGAAGATGACGAGATAGGGTTGTATAAACCGCACAACGACTCCCTTGTCGTCGAAGTGCAGATCGGCGACTGCGAAGTGACAAGAGTCCTGATCGACACGGGAAGCACGGTCGACCTCATATACGAAGAAACCCTGAAAAGGATGGAGCTGCACGAATACGAAACAAAGCGTTCAAAAAGACCACTAACCGACTTCACTGGAGGCACAACCACAACCGTCGGAACCATCAAGTTACCGGTTCGCGTCGGACGAATGGCAGTAGTGACTAAACTCATGATCGTCGACCGACCGACAATCTATAACGCCATCCTGGGCACACCATGGATCCATGCCATGAGAGCAGTCCCGTCGATCTACTACTAATGCGTCAAATTTCCCACCCCAAGTGGAACATTTACACTTCGTGGAAGCCAAGAAGTCTCCATCACCTGCTTCCTCGTCGAGCACAAACTACGCAAAATGTTCCGAGCCTGCCTACTCACCGAACCCAAAATAGAACTACCACCCCCGGAAGGACCCAATCGCGACGTCATCGAGCAAGTCAACATCGATATCAGAGACCCAGGACGATGCGTGGGCAGAGGCGCGGACCTGAGAAAAGACCTGAAGGACCGGCTCATCGAATTCCTCTGCTGAAACCCTTCGACCTTCGCCTGGTCGACCAGCGACATTAAGGGAATCAATCCCACTGTAACTTGCCATGAACTCCACGTCGATCCCGTGTTCAAGCCTGTCAAACATAAGAGAAGAAAGTTGGGGCCGTAACGGTCTCAAGCCGTAAACGAAGAGGTAGAAAGATTGTCCAAAGATGGCTCAATAACCGAGGTAAAATACCCGGACTGGCTCGCAAACCCGGCGGTCTTCAAGAAAAAGAACGGAAAGTGGCGAGTATGCGTCGACTTCACAGATCTCAACAAAGCCTGCCCGAAAGACAGTTTTCCACTCCCGCACATCGACAGACTCGTCGAAGCCACCGCAGGCAACAAGCTCTTGTCATTCATGGACGCCTTCACCGGATACAACAAAATAATGATGCACCCTGATGACCGGGAGAAAATGTCATTCATCACCGATCGAGGAACATACTGCTACAAGGTCATGCCATTCGGCTTAAAGTACGCCGGAGCAACATACCAAAGGCTCGTCAAAAAAATGTTTTCCGACCAAATCGGACAAACAATGGAGGTGTATATCGACGACATGCTGGTAAAATCGGCCTCGGCTGAAGACCATATTACTCACCTCACGACCTGGTTTAACAACTTGAATAAATACGGGATGAAATTAAACCCAACAAATTGCACGTTCGGAGTCACTTCGGGGGAATTCCTTGGATACATAGTCACCAAAAGAGGGATAGAGGCAAACCCACAAAAGATCGCGGCACTCACAAAGCTCCCTTCACCGAGGAACACGCGCGAGGTGCAAAAACTCACCGGACGAATCGCCGCGCTAAGTCGATTCATCTCGAAATCAACAGACAGGTGCCTTCCATTCTACCAACTCTTTCGAGGAAACAAACAGTTCAAATGGGACGACCGATGCGAAGACGCCTTTAAACAATTGAAAAATACCTATCCACACCCCCCGTTTTTTCCAAACCAGAAGAAGGAGAAACCTTGTACCTTTACATATCAGTGTCGAGTTCCGCAGTAAGCAGCGTCCTCGTCAGAGAAGATATGAGAGACCAAAAGCCGATCTTCTACATCAGCAAAAGCCTCGACGACGCCGAAACTCGATACTCAACCTGGAAAAGCTCGCCCTCGCAATCGTTATCTCGGCAAGGAAACTCCGGCCATACTTTCAGTCTCACTCGGTGACCGTCCTCACCAACCAACCACTACGAACCATACTCCACAACCCAAATCAATTAGGACGAATGGCAAAATGGGAAGTAGAACTAAGCGAATACGATATCGATTACAAACCACGAACAAGGGCAAAATCACAAGTCCTGGCGAATTTCCTGATCGAGTTGCCACCAGAGTTAACCCGCGATGGGGGCCAAGTCGCGATCGAAAAATGGACCCTTCACGTCGACGGATCATCCTCCCGCAATGGATCAGGAATCGACATCAAACTGACCTCTCGAACCGGATAAATATTGGAGCAGTCGTTTCGACTAGCCTTCCCTGCGTCCAACAACGAAGCGGAATACGAAGCCCTGATAGCAGGACTGCGGCTGACAAAGGAAATTGGAGCAAGGCATATCAACGTATTCTGCGATTCGCAGCTCGTCGCCATCCAATACAACGGCGAGTACGAAGCAAAGAACGACCGAATGGGAGCATACTTACAAGTAGTTCAGAAGCTAGCCGGGTAATTCGGCGTCTTCTCGCTCACCAAAATCCCGCGAAGCGATAACTCACCAGCTGACGCACTAGCAGCCCTCGCCTCTATGTCCGACCCACCTGCGATGGGTCATACCGGTCGAGTGCATCGAAAATCCGAGCATAGGCCAAACCAAAAACTTGTTCACGATTTCTGAGCATGAAGATAGGATGGATGACTTCGACGAAGCAGACGGTTCCACCACAAAGGAAGCCTCTGCACAAGCGAATGATTGGAGGGACGAGATCACAGCCTACATCCTGGAAGGAACCACCTCGGTAAATAGGTGGGAGGCCCGACGTCTTAAAGTAAGATGCGCTCACTACGTAATAAATGGTGGAAAACTATACCGCATGAGCACATCAAAGGCCCTGCTGAGCTGCATCAGTGGAGAAGAAATCAAATGGATATTGGAGGAAACACACGAAGGAGCCGGAGGAAATCATTCCAGCGGGCGGACGCTCGCAACAAAGATCAAAAGACAGGGAAACTTCTGGCCAACAATGGTAGCGGACTGCGAAAAATACGTCGCCCGTTGTGAAAAGTGCCAACGGCACCCGCCAAATATACACCAGCCCACTGAACTCTTAACCACCTCAGCCGCCCCTACCCGTTCATGCGATGGGCAATGGATATAGTGGGTCCCTGATATACCATGGATTTTAGGGATTTTAACCATGGTATATGTCTTTGTTATCGAGTCTTTCTATGTGTTTTGGAGTCTTTTTAGGTGTTTTACAGGTTTAAGAACATCTGGAGCCTAATTGGACGTTTTGGGAGCATTTGGAGCAATTCTGCATTATTTAGAGACTTCACAGAGTTCACTGGCTGCGTTTTCGCCTTGCAACTGTCGTTGCAGTTCTGCGCCCAAAAATCTGCATTTTGGAGAATTTACAGTTTTTGCCCAGAAACTTCCCAGACTTGCAAAAAGGCCCCCAGCCGACTTTAGACCATTATATTAGGGTTTTTAAGCCATTGTTTAGGCTACGCTTTACTTACGCTTTATTCTATTTTCAGAGAGAGTTAGGGGCTGATCCTGCTCTCGAAAGAGAGATGATTTCGAACCCCAATTCTTGATTTGATATTATAATATTTGGTTTTCTATTCATGATGTTTTCTGTTTCGATGAACATGTCTGAATAGATTACCTGTTAGGTTTAGGGACTCTCATTAGGGATTTCATGGAACTATAGGTTAATAAATCTGTAGGGATTCATATCTGTTAGTTCTTCATCTAGGATTGTTCTTACTGCTTAATCTGAATTAGCTACCCAGATTTATGATGTTAGGTTGATTGATGCAACGACAGTTGATTAATTACCTAGAAAGAACCTAGATGAGCAATTTAATTACTCGCAAAGGAATTTGGTTTAATTAGATTGTGAACATATCGAACTTGGAATTAAGGCTGGTTTAATCTGTTAGTAATTGCAAAGGAATTTGGATTGCTGCACTTAGACTTAGAGAGTTCTCGCAACGACAGTTGGTTAATTCTATATATTTGTTTGAGTTCTAGAACAGTTCTTAATTAGATCCCGATTGATTGATTGCTTGTGTTCCTGATTTCCTGAGAACTCCCTAGACTTAACGCCTTCGTTTCCTTGCTCACAAACTCACCTGATTTACTTTCTTGCTTTGCTTTTTAGTTTCTAATCATATTTGCTTTCTCCTAGTTTAATCTTTTCTGTTCTAAATCTAACGTTGCCCCGAGTCCCTGTGGATTCGATACCCTAAGTACTACAACTACATCACTGTGCACTTGCATTTAGTATAGGGATTAAAACTTACACCTATCAAGTTTTTGGCGCCGTTGCCGGGGACTCTTTTGAGTCTTCGATAGATTTGAACTTAGGGTTTAGACTAGGTTTTTTGTTTTTGTTTTTGTTTACTAATTTTTTTTTCTTTTTCTTGCGTTTCAGGTACGCCTGTAATCGCACTGCATCGATCGACGCGGTCCTGTGTGTCGATCGTCACATCTTCGCACTTGCATCGATCGACACTAATTTGCATCGTTCGACACTAATTTGCATCGATCGACACAGAGCGTAAGATGATGGGAATGATGGAACTGATGTTGGAAAACAGCAGAATAACTCATTCTGCAGAGACTATGGTTCTTATTCATTCACCAGAGATTATGAACCTTCATCATATCAGCCTGTTCTTCCTCAAAATACTTTGTCTGATAAGCTGATAAGTATGATGGAGCAGTTACTGGAAAGACAGGAAAGGGATTTGAACTACATCAGTGGCTCTGGATTCCAAGGAAACAGGTTTGGTAGTCAGCAAGGTAATTCTTATCAGAGAACTTATGGATCATCCTCATATCGGACACCTGCTGCTAATGCTTATAAGAGCAAGATGGAAGCCATGATGGAACAGTTGCTAGAGGATCAGACTAAGACTGCTGTAGACTTCGACAGGAAGCTGGATGCTATGCATGAGAATCTGAATGAGAAGTTTGAATCTTTAAGCACATATGTGAAGAAGCTAGATGTTCAAGTTCAACAAACAGCTGGAGCAATACAAAGGCAAAATGAAGCTGGGAACGCTGAACAGAAGCTGTACATCAATGCAGTGACCATAAGAGATGGGATTGACTTGCTGGGAGAAGAAGAGAGCATCATCTCGGATTTTCTGGTTGAATTTTGTTTGTCTGAGACATGTGTCGATCGATGCACCCCCGATCCGTATGATGGATCTGAACATAATCGCCTTATGTCGATCGACACATCTCGTGCATCGATCGACACAGAACGCAGACGTGACCAGAAACCTGTAACAGTCCCAGAACGAGTCTATAAGCCCTCTGTGCCGTATCCTAAGGTTCCTAAACTGTCTAAACAGGAGCTAGAAGTGGCTAACTGCATGAAAGTGATGGATAGGAAGCAGAAAGCCACCATTGACGGACAGAGCTTCAGTGTAAAAGTGGAACCAGAGATTCCTATTGGAGAAGAGAAGATGGCATTTCATTCTGAACTTGCTCTAACATCTTCAGAAACTGCAACTGCTATTAAGCAGAAAGCTCCTGATCTCTTGCGTCCACCAAAGCACAGGTATAAAAATCCTAAACTTAAACCTCCTAATCCATCAGCTGTGAATGCAGGAAAACGCAGCATCCCACCCAAGCTTCGCTCCCGCTCTGATTCTACTCCTTCGTTCCTTGAGAAATATCATGATCCGAAAGCATATACACAACCTTGGATGAAGAGATATTCACAGAGACATTCAAAGTCTCTGTTGAAACCGCCATGAGTCAAATCTCTGTCCCATAGTCAAGCTAATGACTAAAAACAAGCGCTGAGTGGGAGACAACCCACTATAGAGTCAGTTTTCGTTTTTGTTTTTCATTTTTCAGACTTTGTTCTTTTAATTTTTCGTTTTAGTGTTTTCAGCCGAGAGAACAGTCAAAAATCGCCTAGCATCGATCGACACAACATGTGTGTCGATCGACACAGTGCGACTACACAAATGAATCGAGCAAATGCGCCTTGCGTCGATCGTTGCGGTCCTGAGCATCGATCGACACAGTGCGACGAGAGGTACGTAACTCTGGATTTTTCAGACTCTTTTCAATTTGATTTATTTTCTCACCGAGCTTAAGCTTGATTACACTGAGGACAGTGTAGTTTAAGTGTGGGGGAGGTAGCTACTGACGCACACTTTTGTTTTCTTAGAGTCAGTCCAAATTTGTTTTATTGAGTCAAATTTAGTAGGAAACAAGGACTTTTTGAGGAGATTACCGCACTTGCAGGAAATTAAGTGACCATTGGGAAGAGTTTGCATATCAATCTATGACTATTAGAAAACCCCAACGCAGATCAACCTACTAAGGACACCCACATCGCTTCAGGTATCAGAGGATCCTTTTACTGACTTCACCCTTGTAAACCTGACTTAATTTTCTCACCTAAGGGCTTGGTATACTTTGAGTCGGACTCCTCTGTTGGTTCTGACACAGCTTGTAAACCTGTCCGAGTATGGAACCCTTCTCCCCTTCTCTAAGTAAAAAATAATAATAATAAACTGAGGATGAGTTAGTAACTCCGAAGTGGTCATGGGAGTGGTAGCTATCACTATTATCTCCTGTGTGATCCATGTAATGTGTCCAAAGTACACCCCATAACGGGAAGAGCACTGATAAAAAAAATAAAATAATACCCAATGGAGAAAAATCAGTAGCTGAGAAGGGAAAAGAGAAGAAAGGAACCAGAAAAAGATAGTATGGTGGTCTAAAGCTAGCAGAGTAAGAATCCATGTGCACTTTGATCGATAATCCTTAGGTGAGACCGCACTTAATATTGTTAAGAAGTCAGTAGGGTGAATTTGAATGCGTGAATGTGATTGTGGAGTTTACTTAGGACAGTTGCTAAGTGTGGGGGAAGTATATGTTGGTCTTGATGTCTTGCAGGTGATTCTTTCAGTGGCTTACTAAGGGGAATCTGAGTGTTGTTGCTTCTATGACGAAAAGAGTTTCTGAAAGTTTTCAAACCTCTTCACCATGCTTTGGTTCTTTACTTGCTTGAGGGCAAGCAAGAGCTAAGTATGGGAGAGTTGATATACCATGGATTTTATGGATTTTAACCATGGTATATGTCTTTGTTATCGAGTCTTTCTATGTGTTTTGGAGTCTTTTCAGGTGTTTTACAGGTTTAAGAACATCTGGAGCCTAATTGGACGTTTTGGGAGCATTTGGAGCAATTCTGCACTATTTAGAGACTTCACAGAGTTCACTGGCTGCGTTTTCGCCTTGCAACTGTCGTTGCAGTTCTGCGCCAAAAAATCTGCATTTTGGAGAAATTATAGTTTTTGCCCAGAAACTTCCCAGACTTGCAAAAAGGCCCCCAGCCGACTTTAGACCATTATATTAGGGTTTTTAAGCCATTGTTTAGACTACGCTTTACTTACGCTTTATTCTATTTTCAGAGAGAGTTAGGGGCTGATCCTGCTCTCGAAAGAGAGAGGATTTCGAACCCCAGTTCTTTATTTGATTTTATAATATTTGGTTTTCTATTCAAGATGTTTTCTGTTTCGATGAACATGTCTGAGTAGATTACCTGTTAGGTTTAGGGATTCTCATTAGGGATTTCATGGAACTATAGGTTAATAAATCTGTAGGGATTCATATCTGTTAGTTCTTCATCTAGGATTGTTCTTACTGCTTAATCTGAATTAGCTACCCAGATTTATGATGTTAGGTTGATTGATGCAATGACAGTTGATTAATTAGCTAGAAATAACCTAGATGAGCAATTTAATTACTCGCAAAGGAATTTCATTTAATTAGATTGTGAACATATCGAACTTGGAATTAAGGCTGGTTTAATCTGTTAGTAATTGCAAAGGAATTTGGATTGCTGCACTTAGACTTAGAGAGTTCTCGCAACGACAGTTGGTTAATTCTATATATGTGTTTGAGTTCTAGAACAGTTCTTAATTAGATCCCGATTGATTGATTGCTTGTGTTCCTGATTTCCTGAGAACTCCCTAGATTTAACGCCTTCGTTTCCTTGCTCACAAACTCACCTGATTTACTTTCTTGCTTTGCTTTTTAGTTTCTAATCATATTTGCTTTCTCCTAGTTTAATCTTTTCTGTTCTAAATCTATCGTTGCCCCGAGTCCCTGTGGATTCGATACCTTAAGTACTACAACTACATCACTGTGCACTTGCAGTTAGTATAGGGATTAAAACTTACACCTATCAGTCCCATTCCGACCTCCAAGCAGAAGAAATTCATCATCATAATGACGGACTATTTCACCAAGTGGTTAGAGGCCGAATCATACGCCAGCATACGAGACCTCGACGTACATAAATTTGTATGGAAATATATCATCTGCCGCCACGGCCTGCCATACGAGATCGTGACGGACAACAGATCGCAGTTCATATCGAGTGTCTTTGAAGGCTTTTGCGCAAGATGGAAGATTCGCCTGAGCAAATCAACACCCCGCTATCCTCAGGGAAACGGACAAGCCAAAGCCACGAACAAAACAATTATCGACGGGCTCAAAAATGCCTCGAAAGCAAAAAAGGAGTATGGGCTGATGAGCTAGACGAAGTGCTATGGTCGCACAGAACGACTCCACGACGAGCAACAGGTCAAACCCCTTTCTCATTATCACACGGGATGGAAGCAATGACACCAGCCGAGGCCAACATACTTACAATCAGGCGCAAACTCGCACCGGAACATGAAGATCTCAACAACCACATGATCATCGACCACCTCGATCACGCCGAAGAAAAACGCGATCAGTCACTCCTAAGAATCCAAAACAACCAGCAGCAAGCCACGCGCTATTATAACAAGAAGGTTAAAGGAAGACATTTCAACGACGGAGATCTCGTCTTACGAAAGGTGTACGAAAACACCAGAGAGTATCGAGCAGGTAAACTCGGCGCGAACTGGGAAGGTCCATACATCATCTCAAAAGTCGTGAAACCAGGAGTATACGAGCTCGCCACCCTGCTTGGCGAAGCAATACCCAGATCGTGGAACGCAAACACACTCAAGCGATATTATTATTAAAAAAAAAGAAAGGGAAGCAGATATATATTTACACATATGTATATATATATATATATATGTCCATGTAAAAACGAACTACGATCGGCTTGATCCTTCCTCGGAAGGTACGTAGGCAGCCTTTTTAAAGAGGTCCAGCTACTTTAATAAAAAAATTCTTAAACCTTTCTCTGCAAAACTGCTTGCATAGCCTTACGCTCACCGATGTTCTGGCCAAACGGTCGGTGAGAACAATGCATCGCACAAAGAAGTGACCAACACGAATCGCAAACCAAGCCGGGCCCACACCCGCAAAAAGTCACACTTAAACAAATCGTGTAAGCCAAACACCCGCTCGCACATCCTGTTCAAACAAGACTTCCACAGGATAAGCCGAGCACGTACTCGCACCTAAAAAATATAAATACACGGGATACGCCGGGCCCCGAGCTCGCCCCCAAACGAGAACCACAGGATAAGCCGGCATCAGATCCACACCTCCAATAGACCACATGATAAGCCGAGCACGTACTCGCCCCTCCGAGTCAAGAACATGATAAGCCGAATTCGCCCCTAAAAATCAGATACATGATAAGCCAGCATTATCACCGCACCTAGAAAGGACCACAGGATAAGCCAAGCGCGTAGTTGCACCTAAAGGTTATCACGGGATAAGCCGGCAGCTGCCCGCACCCCAAAAAATAGGCTACAGGATAAACCGAGAGCGTACTCGCCCCTAAAAGCCATTAACAGGATAAGCCGGTAACAACTCCGCTCCTACAGACGCATAAAAACAGCTAAGAACAAAAAAAAACAAACATAACCGTTCGCATTCATTGATAAAAGAAAAAGCTGAGTACAAACAGGTTCACAACGGACCAAACAAAAAAGAAAATAAATACATAATTAAGGTCTAACACTCTTCCACAGGAACAAGCCCTTCACCACGAAGCCTCGCAACATCAGCAGCAATAATGATCCCCTCGTTCGAACCGTGCACGTCCCACACAAAATGACCCGCTAAAAGGTCTCTTCGGCGATCTCGGCCACCTAAAGGAGTCATACGAAGGTCCCTTTCGGGTAGCTCAGTGTAGTCCATTGAATAAAGTCCCTAAGAATCTTCTCGTCAGCAATCAGTCGCTCAATCTTCGACGTCGGAACATCCAAACCATCATCAGCTAAGATCCGGTATGACGCTAAAACTGAGACAACCTGGTTCAGTTCTAGAAAGTTATCCCGGGAACGCGCATATTCATCCCTGGCCCTCCTAATTTTCGCCAAACGAGCCTCCGCTTATCAAAAACCTCGGCCCTTGATCGAGCGACTTCACTAGCACAAGACCCACGCAATTTATCGCACTCTGACCGATGGGAAACTTGGGCAGGAAGTAACACGTCCTTCTCTCGCAGAGAATCAGCAACCCGCAGCTAGAGACCCTCAACTCTCCTCTTCTCACGACGGAGAACTGTTGGATCTCCTAGGATCTAGGGTTTGACATATTGAATCACTAACCTCGTTCTTACCTTGTTACTGGCAGCGGAATGAGTGGTGAACGAGATCAGTAGCGACACAGGTGCCTCGCCTCTACCAGATACACACGCACACAAGCTGGAAACGGGATGCTAGTGCCGGATCTATGGGATCTAAGAATTTCTGGTGTTTTTGCTCTTTCTGTCAAGAAAAAGTGGACGGCTCAAGTTCTAGGTCGAAACTATCAAGTTTTATTCGACCTAAAACATACTTAACGGGCCAGACTTGATTAAGTCTTAATTTCGAAAAGCCCTTTCGAAACCCGAACTGTGTCGACCGACACACAAGCTGTGTCGATCGACACAACACCATTTTCTCGATAATAATGTGTATCCAATACACATTAATATGATCATTACCATAATGATCATTCCCATGTCTTAGCTTCCAGTTTGCTTAGGTGTGTGACCCTATAGGATCATATAATACTGGCAGTAAGTATACAACTTACAGATTGCAAGAGGCTTCTAGCAAAACATTGCAACCGCCCAGTATTATACGAATGTCTTATCTCGACACACAACTATCATCAGGAGTGAGTACAAGTGTGATTTCAGGACACTATCCCAACAATCTCCCACTTGTACTGGAATCAACAATTCCTATAATCCTTTTGTCTCTATATATCGGTTTGGCATAAGGCAAGATTAGTGTCATCCTTATTAAGCCAACATCGTGTTTATCGAACTCCTGATCTCATACTGAACATTACAAACAACTGAACTACAATTCGTTTGAGTGCGGCCACACATTTTTCTCAGTATTAAATCTTCGATAGGCCCTGAGATATTTATCTCCCGTTAATCAGGAGGGACAAATCCCATCTTGTTCCATCCCTATTTCAACGCACACTTCATGATATACTTGAACAGTGCCGTTATGGTCACCAGTTACGGATCGACGTTTGACAAAGTCAAAGTGTACCAATTCATAAGCAAGAAAGCATGATGAACTCAGGTCTGAGGACTATACTCTATAGTCGTAACGAGAACCTCTTATGACACAGATATAACTATCTTGTAGACTTCTCATCAGCGGGTCATGTCCGATCATATGTCTATGTGACTGACTGCGATAATCATATCATTGGCTCCATGAAACTTAGCCAACAGTCACCTCACAATCGAGTCTCTCGTGGTTGTCATTGTCCCACTTCGACAACCTCGACTAGGGACAAAACATAATTTATATCATCTATGACTTATAGGGTTTCATGATCAAGTCCTCAACTTGATGACCTATAATATGACATAAAATTATTTTGGGACCATTATTTAGATCACAATAAATAATGCTGAAATCAAATTTTATTAAACATATCCAAAGGAATGTTTTACAAGAGCATCTTATTATAACTAAAATAAAACTAAAACTCCCACTAGAATCAAGATTACATCTTAAGATCTCTAATGCCTACAACAGTCGTATGACTCTCATGCTTAGGCCTTGGGAGTGACTTAGTCAGAGGATCAGCGACATTCTCTTCCGTCGGAACTCGGCTGATCTTCACATCACCTCTATTGACGATATCACGAATCAGGTGATATCTCCTCTCTACGTGTTTGGACTTCTGGTGTGACTTGGGTTCTTTCGCCTGAGCAATGGCTCCATTGTTGTCACAGAACAAAGCCATTGGCTCCAAGATACTCGGAACCACACCAAGTTCAGTCATGAACTTCTTGATCCAAACAGCTTCCTTTGCCGCTTCTGAAGCAGCAACATATTCAGCTTCCGTCGTGGAATCAGCTACGGTATTCTGCTTAGAGCTCTTACAGCTCACTGCACCGCCATTTAGACAGAAGACATATCCAGATTGTGATCGGAAATCGTCTCTGTCCGTCTGAAAACTCGCATCGGTGAATCCATTCACCACAAGTTCTTCACTTCCTCCATACACCAGGAATTTATCCTTAGTATGTCTCAAATACTTGAGAATATTCTTGACAGCTGTCCAGTGAACTTCACCTGGATCAGTTTGGTATCTGCTCGTCATGCTTAACGCGTAAGCTACATCTGGACGAGTGCAGAGCATGGCATACATAATAGATCCTATTGTAGAAGCATAAGGAATCCTATTCATGCGCTCCCTCTCAGCATGTGTCACCGGACACTGCTTCTTGCTGAGACTAATGCCATGAGACATCGGCATGAAGCCCTTCTTGGAATCATGCATCCTGAATCTGTGCAACACCTTATCAATATAAGTGTCATGGCACAATCCAATCAGCCTGTTCACTCTATCTCTGTAGATTCTGATTCCAAGAATGTACGCGGCTTCTCCCATGTCTTTCATGGAAAAACAACTTCCGAGCCAAGTCTTAACAGACTGAAGCAACGGAACGTCATTACCGAGGAGGAGTATGTCATCGACATACAGCACAAGAAACACAATTATGCTCCCACTAGTCTTCTTGTAAACACATCGTTCCTCTTCGTTCTTGATGAAACCAAATTGTTTTAGTGCTTCATCAAAACGAAGATTCCAACTCCGTGATGCTTGCTTCAATCCATAAATGGATTTATGAAGCTTGCATACCTTTCCAGCGTTCTTAGGATCAACAAAACCTTCATGCTGTGTCATATACACATCCTCTTCCAGAATACCATTCAGGAAAGCGGTTTTGACATCCATCTGCCAAATCTCATAGTCATATTGAGCTGCAATCGCTAGAAGAATCCGAATGGATTTAAGCATAGCGACTGGGGAATAGGTTTCATCATAGTCAATACCATGAATTTGATTGAAACCTTTAGCCACCAACCTCGCTTTGTAAATTTGCACATTGCCATCCACGTCAATCTTCTTCTTGAAGATCCATTTACACTCAATGACTTTTGCACCATTAGGTAAATTGACCAAGGACCATACTTGGTTTTCTGACATGGATCCCATTTCGGATTTAGAGGCTCCAAGCCACTTTTCGGAGTCCGGGCCCATCATTGCTTCCGCAAAGGTCGCTGGTTCGTCACTAACAATGATCATCAGATCATCGGAATTGGTCACGAGAAATCCATAGTATCTCTCGGGTTCGTGACGGATCCTTCCGGATCTGCGAACTTCAGGCTCCACAGGCGCAGGTTCCACAGAACTTTGTGGATCCAACTGCTTCTCTTCCTCAGCAGGTTGAGCAGTCTCTTGTGCATCTCGAATTTCTTCAAGATGTACTTTACTCCCACTGTTTTTCTTAGAGAGAAACTTCCTCTCAAGAAAAGAACAGTCCCGAGCAACAAATACTTTGTTCTCAGATTGGTTGTAAAAGTAGTATGCCTTGGTTTCCCTAGGATAACCAACGAAGTAGCATTTATTTGATTTAGGTGCAAGCTTGTCAGAGATTAAACGTTTGACATAAGCCTCACATCCCCAAATCCTCAGGAAAGACAGACTAGGAATGTTCCCAGTGTTGGAATTGTGTCCAGCAATCTCTGTACTGTCTCTATAACGTAAGAGTATGTCAGTGATCAGACATAAGTCATACAATACTGGGGGTCATGATGGCTTGCTAGAGTCCGCTCATGATCTATAAGTCTTGGACTTATTGCCTTTATTGTATGATCCCATATGGGTCACACGCTTAAGCTAGCAGGAAACAATGTTGGAACGGCATAGCAGAAGTACGACAAAAGTGCTAGGCATTTGTCGTACTAAGAGAGAAAGATTAATGGGTCTGATTAAATGGGATTTAATCAGATTGGGCCCAAAAGCCCAAAAGGGAAAGAGAAGGCTTTTAATGACTAAAAGCCAAGTCTTTTCTCCCTAACCCTAACACTGAGCCGCGCCTCTCTCTCTCTCTTCCGCGCCCCATCTCCTCGTGGTCTAGCAGCCAGTTTCCTGTGATTGCGTGTGTGAGCCTTTGGAGGATTCATCCCTTGGTGTATCTCCCTGATCTCTGACCTGTTCATCAATTCCGCTGCAACTAACAGGTAAAAGGTGAGATCATATTGTTTCTAAATAAGAACACCTAGATCTGATGAATGTTTAGGTTGATATCAATATGAGAATTGAATCAGGATCAACCGAACAATCCTACAGTGGTATCAGAGCCATTGGTTCTTAGGTTTCTTGTTTTAGATTCATTGTTTAGGTTGTTTAATCTGTTTAGAATTGTTTTTGAATCAATTACTGATAAGATAAAACAGTTAAGAATCAGAATTGAACTCTAAACAAATTGATTGGATCACAAAACCGAGCTATATGACTCGGGTTTTGTCGATCGGCCAAGGAAGAGATCGACCGGCTTGGCCGGTTGATTATCTCGGCTGTAAGTTGGACGAGACGATCGCGGTATGCATGACGAGCCGATCGCATACGTCGATCGCGGATCGATCATATGGATCGCGTTGCGTCATGCCGTCCCGAGCGTGACCGAGAGCCGTGCGTTGTCCAGCTCTCACCCGCGTCACGATCGTCCCGCCATCGTCCCACGATCGTCCCGAGCTGCCGAGCGTACGTCCCGATCATGCAGCCCAAACCGTCCCGGCTGGCCTGCGGCTATCGCTTTTTGCGTAAGGCTTACGGCTGGCCGGTTAGGGTTTTGGGTGTGATGGGCCGGTTCGATTTCGGTTGGCTGGTTCGGTTTAAAAACTTGATTAAAATCTTCGTTCTGGTTTAATAAACAGATTTTAATAATTTTATTAAATCTGGTTAAACCAGGATAAGAAATCCAATGTCGAAAGAAATATTGGATTTAGTGCCTAAACCGGGAATTTCTAATTTGATTTGGTTGGACCAAATAAATTGAGAGATTCCGGTTTAGTAAATAACCGGTTGACAATTGTGGTCATCGTAGTAATTGAAACTTGGTTAGACCAGTTTTAATGAACCAGACCGGTTATGTCAAATAATTGGACAATTGGGTCATGTCTTGGACATGGACAAATTCTTGGGCCTCGGGCCAAGAAGTTAAAACAATTGGGCCAATTATTTGAGTCTTTCTTCAGATTAATTTAAAATCTATTTTATAAAATATTAAAGTCGATTTTAAATTAAAGTTTCCGAAATTTTAAAATTAGAAAGTTTCTTAAAATAGAAGTTTCTGAATTTGCGGGTTTTGGATTTTAAAGGAATTTCTAAAATTAGAAAGTTTCCGTTTTTAGAAAGTTTCCAATTTTAGAAAGTTTCCAAAAATAGTAGGTTTCCAAAAATAGAAAGTTTCCCGAAATAGTAATCTTCTATTTTGGGAATGATTTTAATAAACCTACAAACCTCAAATAATATCAAGCGTTGGATGTCTTGTCCAGGCTATGTCAGCTGTCAAAGCCCATTCAATTGCATTCATGGCCTTACAGTGTGAGGATGTCTGCTTTTGCGTGGGTAAGACGGTTTGTGATTCATAAATGTCATTGGGAGTCCCAGACATTAATGATTACATGACTGTATAGTCCGGTTTTCTTGACTAGGCCATCGGGAGTCCCGGACCTTGAGACATCAGAGTGGATTGGGCCTCGGGCCCAGATTCACAACCAAGAGTTATATCACGGATATAATTAGCCGATATAGGGCTTACCGATATAAGCTAAGGTTGGGTGACGGCCAGTGGCCCACTTTGATCTTAGTTATATGTGGATCTTGGAATCATTATATTCTATTGAGGGTAACTTATGTTATTGAATATAATGCATGATTAATCATATTATTCTTTAAAACGAGATTAATCATTTTGAACATATAACTAATAACCTTTTTATTTATATATTTCAGATATGACTACTACAAGCACTCAAAACACATTCTCGATCCGGTCTGTTCTCGAGAAGGAGAAGCTGACTGGAACGAACTTCCTGACATGGTCAAGGAACTTGAGGCTGGTCCTCAAGCAGGAGAAGAAGGATTACGTCCTTCGAGATCCCCTCCCCGAGAGGCCTCTTGCCAATGCTGCCAGGACTCTGCACAATGCTTGGGAAAAGCATTCGTCAGATGAAAATGATGTTTATTGCCTGATGTTGGTGACAATGACTCCTGAGCTGCAAAAACAGTTCGAAAGTGTATTGTCTCCAATCGAGATCATGGCAAGCCTGAAATCGCTTTTTCAGGAGCAGGCTAGGACCGAGAGGTTCCAGACAGTTAAGAACCTCTTGGACTGTAAGTTGGCTGCGAATGCGGCAGTGAGTCCTCATGTGTTGAAGATGATGGGTTATCTCGATCATCTTCACAAACTCGACTGCCCAATCAGCCAGGAACTTGCCTGCGACATCATTCTGCAGTCTTTACCTGCAAGCTATGATCAGTTCATTCTGAACTTTAACATGCATGGCTTGAGTAAGACACTGCCTGAGCTTCACGGAATGCTCAAGACTGCAGAGCCCAACTTGAAGAAAACCGCCAAGGACCCCAATGTGCTTATGGTACAAAAGGGCAAGGGGTTTAAGAAGTCTTCTGCTAAGGATAAGGGAAAGGCCAAGGGTGTCCAAGTCGCGGACAAGGACACGCCAAAGCCCAAGCCCAAGTCCAAGGCTGGGCCTACTGACATGTGCAGGTTCTGCAAAGAACTGGGGCATTGGAGAAGAGATTGCAAGAAATTCCAGGAAGGTCTAAAGGAATTAAAGAAGAAGACTTTCGAGACTTCTTCATCAGGTATTTTTGTTATAGAAGTTAATACAACTACTTCTGATAATACCTCATGGGTCATGGATACTGGTTGTGGGGCTCATATTTGTACTAATATGCAGGCACTCAGCAACAGTAGAAGGCTGAAGCAAGGACAAGTAGAGCTACGAGTTGGGAATGGAGCGAAAGTTTCAGCACTAGCTGTAGGAACATACTTGTTGTCTTTACCTTCGGGATTGATTTTAGAACTTAATAATTGTTATTTTGTACCTGCTATAAGCAGAAATATTATTTCAATTTCTTTGTTGGATTTGGAAGGTTATGATTTTTCAGTTAAGAATAAATTATGTTCCTTCAATCGCAACAATTTGTTCTATGGTTCTGCCCCTCTTACGAATGGGCTTTACATACTCGATCAATCCGCGCCAATTTATAACATTAATACAAAACGGTTTAAACCTAATGAGGAAAACCGAACGTTTCTATGGCATTGTCGTTTAGGGCACATCAGCGAGAAACGCATCAAGAGGCTCCATTCGAATGGACTTCTTGGCTCATTTGACTTTGAGTCATGTGAGAAATGCGAATCCTGCATGATGGGCAAAATGACACGGGCCCCCTTTAATAAACCTAACGAGAGGGCCAGTGACTTATTGGGCCTGATACACACTGATGTGTGTGGCCCAATGTCCACTAATGCAAGAGGAAACTATCAGTACTTCATTACCTTCACTGATGATTTCAGTAGGTATGGATATGTTTATTTGATGAAACATAAGTCTGAATCTTTTGAGAAGTTCAGAGAATTCCAAAATGAAGTACAGAACCAACTTGGCAAAAGCATTAAGGCTCTTCGGTCCGACCGAGGAGGAGAATACTTAAGCCAGGAATTCAGTGATCATCTGAGAGAGTGTGGGATCGTATCCCAACTCACTCCTCCTGGAACACCTCAATGGAATGGTGTGTCTGAGAGGAGAAATCGGACCTTATTGGATATGGTTCGATCTATGATGAGTCACACAGACCTTCCAATATCCCTTTGGGGATATGCTCTGCTAACAGCAGTGTTCACTCTAAATAGAGCACCATCAAAAGCAGTAGCAAAGACACCATATGAATTATGGACTGGAGAAGCTCCAGTGCTGTCTTATCTAAGAATTTGGGGTTGTGAAGCCTATGTTAAGAGATTAATCTCAGATAAGCTTACACCAAAATCTGATAAATGCTACTTCATTGGTTATCCACGGGAAACCAAGGCTTATTACTTCTATCTACGTTCCGAGAACAAGATCTTTGTTGCTCGGGATTGTAACTTTCTTGAGAGAGAGTTTCTCTCTAAGAAAGACAGTGGGAGTAAGGTACTGCTTGAAGAAATTCAAGATGAACAGGATACTGCTCAACCTAATGAGGAAGAGCAGCAGGAGGATCTACAAGAAATTGTAGAGCCTGAACCTGTAGTACCTGAAGTTCGAAGATCCGGGAGGATCCGTCACGAACCCGAGAGATATCAGGGATTCCTCGTGACTGACTGTCATGATCTTTTGATCATTGATGGTGATGAACCATCGAACTTCAATCAAGCCATGATGGGCCCAGATTCCTCTAAGTGGCGCAAGGCCACTGATTCCGAAATGGACTCCATGTCGGTCAACCAAGTATTTTCGTTGGTTGACTTACCCGCTGGTGTAAAAGCCATCGAGTGCAAATGGATCTTCAAGAAGAAGATTGACGTGGATGGAAATGTCCAGATTTATAAAGCCAGGTTGGTGGCAAAAGGTTTCAGACAAGTTCACGGTGTGGACTACGATGAAACCTATTCACCGGTGGCTATGATGAAATCTATTCGGATTCTACTAGCAACTGCAGCTTTTCATGATTATGAAATTTGGCAGATGGACGTGAAAACCGCCTTCCTGAATGGTATTCTGGAAGAGGATGTGTATATGACGCAACCTGACGGTTACATAGATCCAAAGAATGCTGGGAAAGTATGCAAGCTTCATAAATCCATTTATGGATTGAAGCAAGCATCGAGGAGCTGGAATCTTCGTTTTGATGAAGCGATCAAGCAATTTGACTTCATCAGAAACGAAGAAGAACAATGCGTGTATAAGAAAACTAGTGGGAGCAAAATCGTTTTTCTTATTCTGTATGTTGATGACATACTGCTTCTCGGAAACGACGTTCCAATGCTGAAGTCTGTAAAGGACTGGCTTGGAAGTTGTTTTTCCATGAAAGACATGGGTGAAGCCGCATACGTTCTTGGAATTAGGATCTATCGGGATAGACCTAAGAGGCTGATAGGCTTGTGTCAAGACTCATACATTGACAAAGTCCTACAAAGATTCAGCATGAAAGATTCCAAGAAGGGCTTCACACCAATGGTACATGGCACAACGCTAAGCAAGAAGCAGAGCCCTACGACGGCTGCTGAGCTCGAGCGTATGAAGAACATTCCCTATGCATCTGCAATAGGATCTGTTATGTATGCCATGATCTGTACTCGTCCTGATGTTGCTTACGCATTGAGCATGACGAGCAGATACCAGTCAAATCCAGGTGAAAACCATTGGATTGCCGTAAAGAATATCTTGAAGTATCTAAGACATACTAAGGATAAGTTCTTGGTGTACGGTGGAAGTGATGTGCTTAAAGTCAGTGGATTCACGGACGCAAGTTTCCAGACAGACACTGATGATTTCCGGTCACAGTCCGGTTATATCTTTTGTCTGAATGGCGGTGCAGTAAGTTGGAGAAGCTCCAAGCAGGACACCGTTGCTGATTCCACCACAGAAGCTGAATATATCGCCGCCTCAGAAGCAGCGAAGGAAGCTGTTTGGATACGAAAGTTCATTATGGAACTAGGTGTGATACCAGATGCGGCTGAGCCTCTAGCACTGTTTTGTGACAACAATGGTGCTATAGCTCAGGCAAAGGAACCAAGATCACACCAGAAATCCAAGCATGTTCAAAGAAGATTTCACTTGATACGTGACATCGTTAATAGAAAGGAAGTCAAGATCAGCCGAGTTCCGACAGATGATAATGTCGCTGATCCATTGACAAAGCCACTCCCAAGGCCTAAGCTCGAGTTACTGACTGAAGCTGTAGGCATTAGAAACATTGAAATGTAATCTAAATTTGAGTGGGAGTTTTGTGAGCTTTATTTTAGTTATTTGATATGTTCTTGTAAAACATTATTTTATGTTTAATGAAATTATTATTTCAAGATTATTTTAACTGTGATGAAATAATCGTTCCAAAATGATTTGAACCATTTTATAGGTCATCGAAGTAAATGACTTGATCTTGAGTCATCAAAGTCATTTAGCTTGATCATGAGACCCTATATTTGATAGATGTTTTATATCATCATGTCCCTAGTCGAAGGTTGTTGAAATTGGAACAACAACAACCGTGAGAGACTAGATTGGTACGTGACTTATGACAAAGTCTTAATGTGTCATAGATGCACGGCATCAAAGTCAGTACATAGGTGTATGTTGGGAACGTACGACCGGACAAGACCCGCTTATAAGAACTCTTCAGGATACTTATATCTGTGTCATAAGAGATTCTTACTACGACTATAGAGTATAGTCCTTAGACCTGAGTTCGCATGCATGTGACTGCATATGGACTGATGCACTTTGATCATTGTCTAACGCTATCGTTCTGCGATAGCTATAAGGACCTTGTTTGGGTACATCATGAAATGAGTAGTTTACAGTGATGGAACAAGATGGGATTTGTCCCTCCAATATAAATGGAGTGAATATCTCTAGGCCAATCGGAGATTTGAATACTGGAAAACGCATGGCCATGCTCAAACGGACTTTCCCGAGTCGTTTGGAATGTCAGTATCAAATCAGAGTCCGATGAACAAGATTAGGCTTTATAAGGATGACACTAATCTTGCCTTATGACTAATCGAGATATTGTGACGAAAGGGATTATGAATACAGAGATTCCAGTTCAAGTGGGAGATTGTTGGAATTGTGTCCAGCAATCTCTGTACTGTCTCTATAACGTAAGAGTATGTCAGTGATCAGACATAAGTCATACAATACTGGGGGTCATGATGGCTTGCTAGAGTCCGCTCATGATCTATAAGTCTTGGACTTATTGCCTTTATTGTATGATCCCATATGGGTCACACGCTTAAGCTAGCAGGAAACAATGTTGGAACGGCATAGCAGAAGTACGACAAAAGTGCTAGGCATTTGTCGTACTAAGAGAGAAAGATTAATGGGTCTGATTAAATGGGATTTAATCAGATTGGGCCCAAAAGCCCAAAAGGGAAAGAGAAGGCTTTTAATGACTAAAAGCCAAGTCTTTTCTCCCTAACCCTAACACTGAGCCGCGCCTCTCTCTCTCTCTTCTGCGCCCCATCTCCTCGTGGTCTAGCAGCCAGTTTCCTGTGATTGCGTGTGTGAGCCTTTGGAGGATTCATCCCTTGGTGTATCTCCCTGATCTCTGACCTGTTCATCAATTCCGCTGCAACTAACAGGTAAAAGGTGAGATCATATTGTTTCTAAATAAGAACACCTAGATCTGATGAATGTTTAGGTTGATATCAATATGAGAATTGAATCAGGATCAACCGAACAATCCTACACCCAGTCCACAATTCATGTGGTGTCTTTGCCACTGATTTAGATGGCACCCTATTTAGTGTGAACGCAGACGTTTCTAGAGCGTATCCCCAAAAGGATAATGGAAGATTTGAATGACTCATCATAGACCGAACCATATCCAATAAGGTTCGATTCCTCCTCTCTGACACTCCATTCCATTGGGGTGTTCCAAGAGGAGTGAGTTGTGAAATAATTCCACACTCGCTCAGATAGTCGCTGAACTCTTGACTCAAGTATTCTCCTCCGCGATCCGATCGCAGAACTTTAATACTTTTGCCAAGTTGGTTCTGTACTTCATTCTTGAATTCCTTGAATCTATCAAAGGATTCTGACTTGTGTCTCATCAAATAGACATAGCCATATCTACTGAAATCATCAGTGAAAGTAATGAAGTACTTGTAATTTCCTCTGGCAACAGTACTCATTGGCCCACATACATCAGTATGAAAAAGGCCCAATAAGTTACTGGCCCTTTCATTCGGTTTGTTGAAAGGGGCTCTAGCCATTTTGCCCATCAAACAAGATTCGCATTTCTCACATGATTCAAAATTAAATGAGCCCAGAAGCCCATTTCGATGGAGTCTCTGAATGCGTTTCTCATTGATATGGCCCAAACGACAATGCCATAAGAAAGTCGGGTTTTCGTCATTTGACTTAAACCGCTTTGTATTTATGTTAAAGACAGGCATTTCTTGGTTTAAAACATATAACCCATTATCTAATGGGGCGCTACCATAATACGTACCATCACGATTAAAAGAACAAACTTTATTCTTAACAGCAAAATCAAAACCTTCCAAATCCAAAACGGAAACTGAAATTATGTTTCTGCTAATCGCAGGTACAAAGTAGCTATTATTCAAAGCTAAAACCATGCCCGAAGGTAAGGACAAATCGTAGGTGCCTACGGCCAGTGCAGCAACCTTAGCTCCATTCCCGACCCGTAGCTCCACTTGTCCTTTCTTCAGCGTTCTACTGTTTCTTAGTGCCTGCACATCAGTACAAATATGAGCACCGCAGCCGGTATCCAATACCCACGAATTAGAACTAGAAGACATAACATTAAGTTCAATAACATAAATACCTGAGTCAGACGCATCATACGTCTTCTTCAGCTTCTTGTAATCTTCCATGAACTTTTTGCAGTCTCTCTTCCAATGCCCTAACTGCTTGCAGTAGTTGCATTTATCCTCAGGAGAAGGTCCGGATTTGGGCTTCGGCTTGGGCTTGTCCTGACTCTCAGTCTGGACAACTTGGGCCTTTCCCTTATCCTTCTTAGGTTTCTTAAACCTTTTACCACCTTGTACCATCATTACACTGAGAGTTGCCTTCTTGAGATTCGGCTCTGCTGTCTTCAGCATGCCGTGGAACTCAGTCAATGTCTTAGTCATGTTTTGCATGTTGTAGTTCATGATGAACTGATCAAAACACGACGGAAAAGACTGCAGAATCATGTCAGTGGCTAGCTCCTGGCTAATGGCACAGTCCAGTTTCCCCAGGTTATCAATGTAACCCATCATTTTAAGGACATGAGAACTTACTGGACTATCCTTAGCCAGCTTGTAATCCATGAGAGATTTAACCGTCTGGTATCTCTCTGTGCGAGCTTGCTCCTGAAACAAAGCTTTCAGGCTGTTAATCATCTCAATGGGTGACATCACGTTCTCATATTGCTTCTGCAGCTCAGAGTTCATAGTCACCAGCATTAGACAATTAACATCTTTGACATCAGCTGAATGCTTATCCCAAGCATTCTTTTCTGTCTGCGGGGCATTGGAACGTGGCCTCTCGGTGAGAACTCTTGCAAGGACATATTCCCTGTTCTCCTGCCTGAGAACTATTCTCAGGTTCCGATACCATTCCAAGAAATTAGATCCATTTAACTTGTCCTTCTCAAGGACGGATCTTAGTGAGAAAGTGTTGATGTGAGTTGAGACAGACATAGCTGTAATTAAAATAGGTAGAGGTTTTAGTTATAATGCTCAAGGAAATGAGAATTCTTATCTAATAAGAAAAACTCGCATTGTATTCAAAACTATGTTTCCTCAGATGAATACAATGAGCCAAGATCCATACTTCACCAAAATCTGAGTGGGCAACTCGCCATCACCCAAACTTTAGTTATCTAGGTAAGCAAATCATTGCTAATTGTACCCAGTACAACTCTTGGTCGTAGATGAGACAAACTATGTCTAATCTACTCTGATGTCTCTGGGCCCAGAACTTCTGACAGCCCAGTCAAGTAAAACTAATCTCTTCTGTCTTGTGATCACTGACAGTCGCACTGCAAGTCTATCAATGACCACCTGCCTTACTCATGTTGCTGTGGATATCAAGGACTCCAAGGCTATCCAACAAACAAAACGAGTCTTGACAGTAGACAAGATCGGGCAAGACATCAAGATCACTTGATATTTAGTTGAGGAAAAGAACTATTTGATCTTGATGTATATCCAATATACATCCAAGAAGTTATTAATTTAATTAAAACATTCAGTTTTATTAAGTTTAGGTTCATCTAGAACTTTAAGATTAAATTTGGTCTGGTATATGCAAATTTATGGTCCAACCAATAATTCTGCGAATGGTGTGTCGATCGACGCCAACCATTGGCATCGGTCGACACATCATAATTTAAACCGGTCTTCGATAACCGGTCAAACCGGATCGAATTTCATTAACCGATTCAATCTAATTGAACCGGTTCGGTTTAACGGTCAATGTCGATCGTCACACAACTCTGTGTCGATCGACATTACCAAACCAGAACCAATTGGTTAATTAAAATTAACCGAGCGAGATAACCGGTTCAATCCAATTGAACCGATCTATCTAATCGCTTTGCCTGTGTCGACCGACACACCCAGTGTATCGATCGACACAGCAGGAATACGGGTACTCGATCTCAGATCGAAACCCTAAAATTATTTACGAGTTTTCGCTCTGTGTCGACCGACACACGCTTTGTGTCGATCGACACTCTGCGACAAACCCTAAATATTTTACGCGTTATTTCGCGGCGTGTCGACCGACACACGCTTAATGTCGATCGACACAGTGCGTTTTTTAACAATTTCATTGTTTTTCAACAGGCACATAATCCGAGATTAACACTTGAAAACATGATATTAGCAGGCAATAATCAATTCAACAAACTCAGTTTTCGAATTAATTGCATCAGATTCAATAGTCTAAACCCTAACACGCTCTGATACCACTGTTGGATCTCCTAGGATCTAGGGTTTGACATATTGAATCACTAACCTTGTTCTTACCTTGTTACTGGCAGCGGAATGAATGGTGAACGAGATCAGTATCGACACAAGTGCCTCGCCTCTACCAGATACACACGCACACAAGCTGGAAACGGGATGATAGTGCCGGATCTATGGGATCTAAGAGTTTCTGGTGTTTCTGCTCTTTCTGTCAAGAAAAAGTGGACGGCTCAAGTTCTAGGTCGAAACTATCAAGTTTTATTCGACCTAAAACATACTTAACGAGCCAGACTTGATTAAGTCTTAATTTTGAAAAGCCCTTTCGAAACCCGAACTGTGTCGACCGACATACAAGCTGTGTCGATCGACACAACACCATTTTCTCGATAATAATGTGTATCCAATACACATTAATATGATCATTACCATAATGATCATTCCCATGTCTTAGCTTCCAGTTTGCTTAGGTGTGTGACCCTATAGGATCATATAATACTGGCAGTAAGTATACAACTTACAGATTGCAAGAGGCTTCCAGCAAAACATTGCAACCGCCCAGTATTATACGAATGTCTGATCTCGACACACAACTATCATCAGGAGTGAGTACAAGTGTGATTTCAGGACACTATCCCAACAAGAACATCGCTAACTCCCTCAAGTTAGTGAACCCTCACGTGCGCCTCAAGCAGCTTCGACCCAAGCCTTCCTTCTCAAGTATGAGCGCCCTGATCTCTTGCTCATAAGCATCCGTCAGTCGATTCTCATCCATAAGAGCCTGACATCATTATTGGATCCCTAGGATCTAGGGTTCGTTATATTGAAATTTACCAACCTCGTTCTTACCTTGATATGGCAGCGGAATGATTGGTGAACGAGATCTAGCGACTCATATGCTTCGCCTCTACCAGATACACACGCACACAAGCTGGAAACTGGGATGTTAGTGCCGGATCTTTTGGGATCTCTGAGTTCTGGTGTTTCTGCTTTTCTGTCAAAGAAAAACTTGACGGCTAGGGTTCCAGGTCGAAACTATATGACTATATAAAGACCTGGAATGACTTAAACCAAACCATAATTAATCAGCTACCTAAAACTCATTATTGATGTGTATCCAATACACATCCATACGATCATTACTATAATGATCATGCCCATATTTAACGCTTCCAGTTTGCTTAGGTGTGTGACCCTATAGGATCATATAATACTGGTAGTAAGTCTACAACTTACAGATTGCAAGAGGCTTCTAGAAAAACATTGCAACCGCCCAGTATTATACGAATGTCTGATCTCGACTCACAACTATCATCAGGAGTGAGTACAAGTGTGATTTCAGGACACTATCCCAACAATCTCCCACTTGTACTGGAATCATCAATTCATATAATCCTTTTGTCTCTATATCTCGATTTGGCATAAGGCAAGATTGGTGTCATCCTTATTAAGCCAACATCGTGTTTATCGAACTCCTGATCTTATACTGAACATTACAAATAACTGAACTACAGTTCGTTTGAGTGCGGCCACACATTTTCTCAGTATTAAATCTTCGATAGGCCCTGAGATATTTATCTCCCGTTATTCAGGAGGGACAAATCCCATCTTGTTACATCCCTATTTCAACGCACACTTCATGATATACTTGAATAGTGCCGTTATAGTCGCCAGTTACGGGTCAACGTTTGACAAAGTCAAAGTGTACCAATTCATATGCAAGAAAGCATGATGAACTCAGGTATGAGGACTATACTCTATAGTCGTAATGAGAACCTCTCATGACACATATATAACTATCCTGGAGACTTCTCATTAGCGGGTCACGTCCGATCATATGTTCACCAACATATATCTATGTGACTGACTGTGATACTCATATCATTGACTCCATGAAACTTAGTCAACAGTCACCTCACAAGCTAGTCTCTTGCGGTTGTTATTGTCCCACTTTAACAACCTCGACTAGGGACAAATCATAATTTATGTCATTTGTTACTTGTAGGGTTTCATGATCAAGTCCTCAACTTGATGGCCTATAATATGACATAAACTTATTTTGGGACCATTATTTAATTATCCAATAGTCAAATAATGTTGATGTCAGTTTTTCATAAACATGACCATATCATATCTATCTGAACATCATAACTAAACCAACTCCCACTAGAATCAAGACCAAGTCTTCAGATACCTAGTACCTACAGCAACAGTATACAACTCGTGCTTAGGTTGTGAGAGATGCTGCGGTGTTCTTGCTTGGAACCATTCCAACAAATCACACCGCTATTCTTTAATGAGCACTATTCTACGGTCCTCTGCTTGGAAACCTTTCCAACAGACAGCACCGCTACACGGGCAAAAGACATAACCAGGTGAGAACCGGGATTTATCTTTGTCCATCTAACTACTCATAACTGATTCGTCTTTTTCTCAGTTGTACAAGAACCTATCCTTAGTGTTTCTCAAACATTTGGGGATATTCTTTACAACTGTCCAGTGACTCTTACTGGAACAAATTGGTACATACTCGTCATGCTTTATGCGTCAGCTGCATTTAGACGAGCACAAAATATGGCATTCATGATGGATTCTATTGCTTGAGCAAAAGGGAATCTCACTCATAGACACTAGCTCAGCCAGTGTCCAAGACACTTCATCTTGCTAAGATCATTGCCATAAGACCTTTGGTGTGAAGCCATTCTTGGAATCATGCATATTGGAACTGTCCAGTACCTTATAATCATAAGGATTCTGACACGATCCAATTAGCTCTTCTGATCCATCTCAATGGATCCATATTCCAAGAGCTTACGCGGCTTCTCCCATGTTCATCGTTAAGTTTGACTTCCGACCCAAATCTTGACAAGACTTTTAGCATCGGAACGTCGTTTATGAGATTAAGTACGTTCTAAACATACAGTTTGAGAATTGCAACTACGCTCCCACTAGTTTACTTGTAAACGCATTGTTTCTATTCGTTCCTGATCGAGTCAAAGCCTTTGACCGTTTTTAACAGAACATAGATTCCAAATCCAAGATGCTTGCTTCAATCGGTGAAGCTAACATGCATAACTAGCCAATTTTCGGAGTTGGGGCTCACCTTCGCTTCTTTGAAATTCGCAGGTCCGTCACTTTTCAATGATCAACAGATCTCGACAATCGGCTACGAGAAATCACTCTCGAGTTAGTGACGGATCCTTTCGGATCTGCGAATTTCAGGCTCCACAGGTGTATATCCTACAGCCCTCTGTAGATCCAACCGCTGCTCTCCCTCAACAGGTTGAACAGCCTCCTGTGTTTCTCGAATTTCTTCGAGTTGTACTTTTACTCCCACTGTTCTTCTTGGAAAAACCGAGTTCCGAACAACAAAACTTTGTTCTCGGATTGGTTGCAAAAGTACTAAGCCTGGGTTTCCCTAGGACAACCAGCGAAGTAGCACTTATCAGTTTTGGGTTCAAGTTTGTTTGATGACAACTGCCTTACACAAACCTTGCAATCCCAATTAATCAGAAAAACATATTTGGAAATCACCCAGTCCACATCCAATGTGGTGTTTTTCACTGATTCTGATAGAAAACTTATTTAGCGTAAACATGTTCATTTTAGAGCGTATTTTAAAAGAATAATGGAAGATTCATGTGACTCATCATTAATCGGAGCATATCCAATAAGATCCGTTTCATTCTCTCAGAAACACTATTCAAGGTTTTCAGGAGATATGAGCTGTGAAATGACTTCACACTCACTTAGATGATCACCCAATTCTTGACTCAAGTATTTTCCTCCGCGATCTAATCGTAGATCTCAATACTTCTGTCAAATCGGTTCTATACTTCATTCTGAAACTCCTTTGATCATTCCAAAGGATTCTGACTCGTGTCTCATCAAATGAACACAGTCATACTTACTGAAGCCATCAATAAGTCAATGAAGTATTGAAGTTTTCCTTTGGCACTAATGCTCATCGGGCCGCATAAATCAGTATGTGTAAGGCCCAACGAGCCTCTGGCCCGTTTCTTTAGCTCTGCTAAAGAAGCCTTAGTCATTTGGCCCAGCAAGCAGAATTTATGTCTCAATTGATTTACAATCAAATGAACCTGTAGCCCATAACTATGGAACTTCTGAAGCCGCTTCACTCTATTTGGTCAATATGACTATGCTAAGGAAAATCGAGTTCAAGTCATCAGACTTAAACCGTTTGGTATTTATGTTATATCCAAGTGTATATTGGTTTGAAATGTAAAACCCACTTATCAAAAAGGGGTGCTACCATATAATATTTCATTAAGATCAAAAGAGCAACACTTGTCTTTTATCAGAATGAAAAACATCCAAATTCTTTACAAGAAAATGAAAGACATCTATGCACTAACCAGGTACACAGTAGTAATTACTTAATTCAAAACCAAACTTGAAAGGCTTCTACAAGTGGAGAATCTCTACGGCTTATGTAGCAACCATTGCTCCATACCAGACACGCAGTTCTACTTGTCCTTTCTTCAACGTTCTACTGTTGCTTAGGCCCTGCATATTTCCAAAATACCAGTACCACAACCAGTATCCAATACATACGTAGAACTTGAATTAATAACACAATACCTGAAGAAGAAGTACCATACATCTCCTTCATCTCTTGTGAATCTTCCAATAATTTAATGCAATATCTCTTCCAATGCCCTGACTCATCACAGTAGAAGCACTTTCTCACACCAGATGGGCCGGACTTGGGCTTATAAGATGACACAGGCTTATCCTGATTCCAAATCTGGACGGCTCTGCCTCTACCCTTGTCAACACAAGATTTCTCAAATATTTTACCCTTTATGATGTCTTGCTCTGCTGTTTTGATCATACCATGCAGCTCAGTCAACGTCTTCGTCAAGTTATTCTTGATAAAGCTTTTGATAAACTTATCATAACTAGACGGCAATGACTGCAGAATGATGTCAGTGGCCAACTCTAAGCTGACAGGACATCCAGTTTCCCCAGGTTATCAATGTAACCCATCATTTTAATGACATGAGGACTCACTGGAGCATCCTCTGGTAGCTTGCACCCAGTGAGAGACTTCACCATCTGGAATCTCTCAACTCGTGCCAGATCCTGAAACTTCAGTTTCAGGCTGGTGATCATCTTTATTGGCGACTCCATGTTCTCGTATTGACTATTTAAGTCCGATTCCATGGTAGCCAACATCAGATCACGCACATCTACCACATCTATATAATGCTTATTCCAAGCATTATATACTGCATTCGAGCGATTGGCCCCAAGCCTTTCTTGGAGGGCTTTCTCAAGGACATAGTCCTTACTCTCCTGCTTGAGTATTAATCTCAAATTTCGATACCAATCCAGGAAATTTGATCCATTTAACTTGTCCTTCTCAAGGACGGATCGCAACGAGAAGGTAGTTTTAGACATAGGCTGAAAATTTTAATCAAAGAAAATTCTAGTTATGATTTCAGGAAATGAGGAATCTTATCCAATAAGAAAACTCGCATTATATTCAAACAATGTTTCCTCAATGAATATAATGATCCAAGATCCACACATCACTAAGATCTGAGTGGACGACTCGTCATCACCCAGAGTTTAGTAATCTAGGTAAGCAAACCATTGCTAATTGTACTCAGTACAACTCTTGGTCGCAGATGAGACAGTCCATGTCTCATCTACTCTGACTTCTCTGGGCCCAAAACTTCTGATAGCCCAGTCAAGTAAAACCAATCTCTTCTGTCTTGTGATCACTAATAGTCGCACTGCAAGTCTATTAATGATCACCTGCATTACTCATGTTGCTGTGGATACCAAGGACTCCAAGGATATCCAACAACGACACGAGTCTTGACAGTAGACAAGATCGGGCAAGACATCAAGGTCACTTGATATTTAGTTGAGGAAATGGAACTCTAAAAGTTTAGTAACTCAATCTTTTAGGTCATGCAATAGTTGATGTCAAGCACTGCAAGACCATCAACACTACTACCTGCCTTACTCATGTAATTGTGGACACCAAGCTCTTGGCAAGACTATCACAACAACAAAATGAGTATTGACAGTTGACCTTATTGAAACTAAGCTTTGATCTAACACACATCCAATGTGTATTAGACAGGTTTAGAACATTTTACTTCTAATTTAATTAAGTTTTAATCGTTCTAATTTCAGTGGGTTAGGTCATTCGGTTCGGTTTCTTAATCATTTGGTTCAAAACCAAGCGATTACGGTTCGCATCGTCACCATATGCGTCGACTGACACACTTGGTCGACTCTTGATATGCAACCTTCAGATCATTCGAGATAACCGGTCAAATCCAATTTAACCAGTCCATCTAATTGAACCGATTCAACCAGTTTTAACTAATCGCGATAACCGGTCCAATCCAATTGAACCGACTTATCCAATCAAACTGATCTTAACCAATTAAATCGGTTTATTCTAATTGAGATAACCAGTTCAATTCAATTGAACCAATTCATCCAATTTAAACCGATCTTATCTTCCTTAACCAAGCATGATAACCAGTTCAATCCAATTGAACCGATTCAACCAATCGTAAGGCTTGTGTCGACCGACATTAAACCTGTGTCGATCGACATAGTAGAGTATTAAGGATTCTGAATTAAACCGACATAACCATGCGAGATAACCAGTTCAATCCAATTGAACCGATCTATCCATAAGCATAGTCTGTGTCGACTGATGCACCCAGTGTGTCGATCGACACAGTGCGATTTCAAATGTTTTTTTTTTTTTTCGCATTTTCGCGGTGCATCGACCGACACACTCAGTGCGTCGACCGATGCTGTGCGAAAACCCTAATATCTTTTACGAGTTTTCGCGATGTGTCGACCGACACAAGATTAGTGTCGATTGACACCATGCGACAAACCCTAAATTTTATTATGCGTTTCGCGGCGTGTCGACCGACACAAGAGTGCGATAACAACAGTTCGTCGTTTTCAACAGAGATTCAATCCGAGATTAATTTCTTGAAAACACGATTTAACAGGCAATTAACTAATCAAATTCATCAGTATTCGATTTAAATGCCTTAAATTCAATAGACTAAACCCTACCATGCTTTGATACCACTGTTGGATCTCCTAGGATCTAGGGTTCGTTATATTGAAATTTACCAACCTCGTTTTTACCTTGATCTGGCAGCGGAATGATTGGTGAACGAGATCTAACGACTCAGATGCTTCGCCTCTACCAGATACACAGGCACACAAGCTGGAAACTGGGATGCTAGTGCCAGATCTTTTGGGATCTCTGAGTTCTGGTGTTTCTGCTTTTCTGTCAGAGAAAAACTTGACGGCTAGGCTTCCAGGTCGAAACTATATGACTATATAAAGACCTGGAATGACTTAAACCGAACCATAATTAATCAGATTCGTTTAAGTCATAAAACCGAAACTCAGTTTCGGAATCGACCCTGTGTCGATCGACACACCACCCGAAACTCATTATTGATGTGTATCCAATACACATCCATACGATCATTACTATAATGATCATGCCCATATTTAACGCTTCCAGTTTGCTTAGGTGTGTGACCCTATAGGATCATATAATACTGGTAGTAAGTCTACAACTTACAGATTGCAAGAGGCTTCTAGCAAAACATTGCAACCGCCCAGTATTATACGAATGTCTGATCTCGACTCACAACTATCATCAGGAGTGAGTACAAGTGTGATTTCAGGACACTATCCCAACAATCATAACCAAAACTCACAACAAAGAAAGAGAGAAAAGTAAAAGCATGAGGACATATAAAAGAGGAGGAAAAACCTTACCCGAATGCGAGAACATCCGACCTTACGATGGAGGTCAGATCGAAAGGACGCGGAAAAAGGAAGGCGAATATTCAACGGAATCGACCTTACCGATTGAAGAAATCGAACACACGCATCAGCATCATTTACAATCTCCTCAGAACCAGAATACTCAAAGCGAACCAAAAAATCAACCGCTTTAGCACGGACCAACGGCTCGGTCTCAGGCGCAGAGGCTAGACAACCCCTATCTGTTTTCACTCTCTTCACCCTCGACGAAGAGCAATCACCATCAATAACACCGTCCCGAACACCGGCCTACGTATTCATGGACGACCGCTCTTCCTTGAGCTCCCACTTAGCAGCCCCGGCGTCGATACGGGAAAAGCACCTTCGGATCCTCTCCATGTGAACATCGGGCTGTTGGGAATGTCCTGAAATCTATTGTACTTGCTCTTAAGTGAAAGTCGTATTGTCGAGATGAGACAATCATATGACACTAGGCAGTCATAATGCTTTGCTAGAAGCCACTTATGATCAATGAGTTTAGAACTCATTGCTAGTGTTGTATGATCCTACAGGGTCACACACCTAAGCAAACTGGACGTAGTATCCGAGGTTGATCATTAATGTAATGATCTGATGAATGCATATTTGATATGCATTCGATACCAATTTTCTGGGGCAGTGTCGATCGACACATCAAGTGTGTCGGTCGACACAACTCGCGAATTGCCAGATTAAAATCGGTTTAATCGTTGGTTAATTCGGTTGTGGTTTAAGTCGACATATATAAGATATATGGTCGACCTAAACACTAATCTAACCTAATTCACAGCCACCAGAACGGTAAGAGAAACCTCTCGAGAGATCTGATCTCTAAAGGCACTAGCATCCCTCCTGTTCAGTTTGTGTGCGTGTGGATACCAGTAGAGGCACAGCGTTTGAGGTGCTTCGTGATCTCGATTATCTGCAAAACCTTCGGCTGCTAATAACCAGGTAATCCTGAGATCCTAATGATTCGATTATATGAACCCTAGATCCTAGGCTTGGAATTCATACTAGGATTGCCTAATTGGATTAGGATCTGCTAGAAATTCCTTCAGTGGTATCAGAGCCTTAGGGTTCCATTGAATCTGTAGCATGTTGATTAGATTAGTTGAATCTGGATCTCTGTATAGTTGATACAAACATGCTAAAATTCGTTTTCATGAAAATCTAGTTTTAGGATTTTTTTCTTGAAAAACGATTAGGGTTTATCGCCCTGTGTCGATCGACACCAATCCGGTGTCGGTCGACACAGAAGGATAACCCTAATAAAACTTAGGTTTCGCCTAGTGTCGATCGACACAAGAGTTGTGTCGGTCGACACAAACCTCGCGAAATTGATAAATTGGTTCAATTGGATTGGACCGGTTATCGAGCTTGGTTAATAATGGTTAAACGCTAAGAACGGTTTATTGCGATTGGTTTGATAAGGTTAGCATCGACCGACACTAATTTAGTGTCGATCGACACTGACTGGTTATCATAAAACCGGATCAATTGGATTGATCGGTTATCGCAAATTGGTTTTGGTTAACCTGCATCGATCGACACTAAAGTAGTGTCGGTCGACACAAGGTCCGATGGTTTAGGTTATTGAATCTGAAATCACAGAACCAAACCAAAATGAACTTTTTTAATTAGAAGAATTAAAACATAATAAAACTGAACGTTTTAAAGGTTCCGTTCCTCGACCTAATATCAAGTGATCCTTGATGTCTTTCCAATCTTGTCAACTGTCAAGACTTCTTTCATTGTGGGATAGACTTGCAGTGCAAGATGTCCACAATTACATAAGTAAGATAGGAGGTAATCGTGTTGATGGACTTGCAGTGCAAGACATCAACAATTACATGACTTAAGAGATTGGTTTACTTGACTGGGCCATCAAAATCGTTTTGGGCTCAGAGACATCAGGTGGATTGGACATGACATGTCAATCCACAACCAAGAGTTATATTGGATATAACTAGCAAAGTTGTTGCTTACCTAGATAGCTAAAATTTGGGCGACAGCCAGTGGCTCACTCAAGTTTAGTGAAGTATGGGTCTTGGATCATTATATTCATTTGAGGAAACATTGTTTGAATATAATGCGAGTTTTCTTAATTGTTAAGACTTCTCATTTCTTGAACATCATAACTAAACCTCCCTTATTTTTCCAGCTATGTCTCGCACAAACCATCGTAACAATTTCTCCTTGCGATCCGTCCTTGAGAAGGACAAGTTAAATGGATCAAACTTTCTTGAATGGTATCGGAACTTGAGAATTGTTCTCAAACAGGAGAAGAAGGACTATGTCCTTGAGAAAGTTCTCCCCAAGAAGTACCGAGCCAATGCCTGGCAGTCAGATAAGGATGCTTGGGATAATCATTCTAATGATGTGGTGGATGTGAGTTGTCTCATGTTGGCTACCATGAACTCGGAATTGCAGAAGCAATATGAGTACGTGGAGTCGCCAATAGAGATGATCACTGGCCTGGAAAGTATGTTTCAAGAGCAGGCACGAACTCAGAGATACCAGACGGTAAGATCTCTGATTGAGTGCAAGCTACCAAAGGGCGAACCAGTTAGTCCTCATGTCATTAAGATGATGGGTTATATTGATAGCCTGGGGAAACTGGATTGTCCCATTAGCCAAGAGTTGGCTACTGACATCATTCTGCAGTCACTGCCGTCAAGCTATGATCAATTTGTTATGAACTATAACATGAACAACTTGACAAAGACGTTGACTGAATTGCATGGATGCTTAAGACTGCTGGACCTAACATCAAGAAGGACACCCCATATGTCCTTATGGTACAAAAGGGTAAAAGGTTTAAGAAACTTGGTAAGAACAAAGGTGATGGCAAGACGAGCTCGGTTGTGAATCCAAGCGAGTCTGGCCATGCTCCTAAGGTTAAAACCAGTCCTTCTGAAGATGTTAAGTGCCGTTATTGTAATGGTTATGGGCATTTGAAAAGAAACTGCAATAAATTCTTGGACGATTATGAGAAGCTGAGGAAGACGTACGAGACTTCTTCTTCAGGTATTATGTTATAGAAGTAAATGTTACTTCTTATAGTCCTACTTATTGGGTATTTGATACCAGCTGTGGTACTCATATTTTGTGAAAATGTGCAGGGCCTGAGCAAAAGTAGGACTATGGAGAAAGGACAAGTGGATCTACGCGTGGGAAATGGAGCAAGAGTTGCTGCATTAGTCGTAGGAGTTTTTCATTTGTTTTCTTTTATGGCATGTTTTGAACTTAAAACTGCTACTATGTACCTGCTATGAGCAGAAAGATTATTTCTATTCCTTGTTTGGATATGGAAGGATATCAGTTTTCAAATTAAGAATAAGTGTTATTCATTTGATTACAATGATATATTTTATAGTAGCAATCCATTAGAGAATGGACTTTATGTTCTAAACCAGAACGTGCCTAACTATAACATTAATACCAAGAGATTCAAGTCAAATGATACGAATCGAACTTCTCTCTGGCATTGTCGTTTTGGGCCACATAAATGAGAAACAGATTCAGAAGCTCCATAGTGATGAGCTCTTGGGCTCATCTGATTAAGAATCATAATGAGTAAAGTGAATCTTGTTTATTGGGTAAAATGACGGAGGCCCCTTTCAACAAAGGTAGTGTCGATCGACACAAACGGTGCGTCGGTCGATACAGGTTGCGAACGATCAATATGAAAGGGCCAGAGGCTTATTGGGTTTTATACATACGGATGTATATGGGCCAATGACCACTAGTGCTAGAGGAAACTTTCAGTACTTCATTACCTTTACTGATGATTTCAGTAGGTAAGGTTATGTCTTATTAATGAGACATAAGTCAGAATTTTGAAAAGTTCAAAGAGCTCCAGAATGAAGTATAGAATCAACTTGGCAAAGGTATTAAAGCTCTACGATGAGATCATGGAGGTGAATACTTAAGTCAAGAATTTAGTGATCATCTGAGAGATTGTGAAAGTGTTTCACAATTCACTCTTCCTGAATCAGACTTTATTAGATATGGTTCGATCAATGATGAGTCACTTAGATCTTCCATTATCCTTCCAGGAATACGCTCTAGAAACGTCTGCATTTACACTAAATAGGGTTCCATCAAGATCAGTTACAGAGACACCACATGAGATGTGGACTGTTAATGTTCCTGATTTGTCTTTCAAGAAGACTTGGGGTTGTGAGGCTTATATAAAACGTTTAATCTCTGATAAGCTCACACCCAAATACGATAAGTGCTACTTCATTGGTTGTCCTAACGAAACCAAGGCATGTTACTTTTACAACCGGTCCGAGAACAGATTGTTCGTTGCTCGGAACCATGTTTTCTTGAGTAAGATTTTCTTTCCAAGAAGAACAGTGGAAGTACAACTCGAAGAAATTCGAAAATCACAGGAGACTGCTCAACCTGATGAGGAAGAGCAGCAGTTGGATCTACAAGGAGTTGTAGAACCTGCACCTGTGATGCCTAGGGTTTGCAAGGATATGGTGAATGTATATTCGATATGCATTCAAATGGCGAGTTTCTGAAGAAGTGTCGATCGACACAAAAGTTGTATCGATCGACACAGATCGCAAACCAAAATATTGATTTTGGTTTATGACTTAATTAACTACGGTTTAAATCTTGGTTAATTAGGTCGTGGTAAAAGTCTACATATGAGATATGTGCGCGACTTTTACACAAAACTGAAGCTCGAAGATCCGAAAGGATCCGTCACGAACCCGAGAAATGTGAATTTCTCGTGACCAATTGACATGATCTGTTGATCATTGAAAGTGACGGGCCTGCGAATTTTGAAGAAGCAATGATGAGCCCTGAATCCGAAAATGGTAATATTCTGATATACAAAGCTGGGTTGGTGGAAAAAGGTTTCAAGCAAATTCATGGTATTGACTATGAAGGAACCTATTCCCCAGTCACTATGCTTAAGTCCATTCGGATTCTCCTAGCAACCGCCACTCATAATGGTTATGAGATCTGGCAGATGGATACGAAAACTTTTTTCCTTAATGGAATAATGGAAAAGGATGTGTACATGACACAACCTGAAGTTTTTATTGATCCTAATGAAGCTAGGAAGATATGCAAGCTTCATCGATCCATTTATGGATTAAAGCAAGCATCTCGGAGTTGGAATCTTTGTTTTGATGAAGCAGTCAAAAGGTTTGACTTCGTCAGGAACGAAGAGGAACCGTGTGTTTACAAGAGGACTAGTGGGAGCGCAGTTGTATTTCTAGTATTGTATGTTGATAACATACTACTTCTCGGAAATGAAGTTCCATTGTTTCAGTCTGTTAAGACTTGACTCGAAAGTTGTTTTTCGATGAAAATGAAGGATCTTTCGTGATAATCCTGATTCAATTCATCAGATTACTTGATCCTAAACATGCCAGATCTAGGTTCTCTTGAATAGAAACATAAGTAGATCTCACCTTTTACCTGTTTTGTGCAGCGGAAAGGAAGAACAGGCCAGAGATCAGAGAGCCACCGAGTGATAACTCCTCCAGAGGTTCACACACGCACACCAATCAGGAAGCAGGCTGCTAGGCCACTGGGAGAAACCGGCGCAGGGGAGAGAGAGAGTTGACGGCTCAAGTCTTAGGGTTAATCAGTCTGAAACTCGAGTTTTATGGCACAAAACTCGTCCTGTTCCGTTTGGGCCATTTGGCCCAAATACCGACTAACTCGTCGGTGTTTGCGCATTGCATCGATCGTTGCACCTTATGCATCGATCGATGCACAATGGCTAAACCCTCTTATTCTCTCTAAGTATAGTAAATGCCTAGCACTTTTACCATACTCCTGCTAAACCGTTCCTACACGATTTCCTGTTAGCTTAGGCGTGTGACCCATATGGGATCATATAATAAAGGCAATAAGTCCAAGACTTATAGATCATGAGCGGACTCTAGCAAGCCATCATGACCCCCAGTATTATATGACTTATGTCTGATCTTTGACATACTCTTACTTTCTAGAGACAGTACCGAGATTACTGGACACAATTCCAACAATCTCCCACTTGTACTGGAATCTCTGTATTCATAATCCTTTTGTCACAATATCTCGATTAGTCATAAGGCAAGATTAGTGTCATCCTTATAAAGCCTAATCTTGTTCATCGGACTCTGATTTGATACTGACAATCCAAACGACTCGGGACAGTCCGTTTGAGCATGGCCATGCATTTTCCAGTATTCAAATCTCCGATTGGCCTAGAGATATTCACTCCATTTATATTGGAGGGACAAATCCCGTCTTGTTCCATCACTGTAAACTACTCACTTCACAATGTACCCAAACAAGGTCCTTATAACTATCGCAGAACGATAGCGTTAGACAATGATCAAAGTGCATCAGTCCATGTGCAGTCACATGCATGCGAACTCAGGTCTAAGGACTGACTATACTCTATAGTCGTAGTGAGAATCTCTTATGACACAGATATAAATATCCTGAAGAGTTCTCATAAGCGGGTCGCGTCCGGTCGTATGTTCCCAACATACACCTATGTACTGACTTTGATGCCGAGCATCTATGACACACTGAGACTTTGTCATAAGTCACGTACCAATCCAGTCTCACACGGTTGTTGGTGTTCCAATTTCAACAACCTTTGACCAGGGACGGGATGATATAAAACATCTATCAAATATAGGGTCTCATGATCAAGCTAAATGACTTCGATGACTCAAGATCAAGTCATTTACTTCGATGACCTATAAAATGGTTCATATCATTTTGGAACGATTATTTCATCACAGTTAAAATAATCTTGAAATAATAATTTCATTAAACATATTTCAATGTTATTTCAAGAACATATCCAATAACTAAATAAAGCCCTTTAATAACTCCCACTGAAATTAAGACTACATCTTAATTTCACTTATCCTACAGCAACAGTCCGAGACTCGTGCTTAGGCCTAAGGAGTGGCTTCGTTAATAGATTAGCAATGTTCTCATTCGTTGAAACTTGCTGATCTACTTAACATCTCTGTCATTTATCTCACGGAATAGGTTATATCTATCCTCAAGGTGTTTGGACCTCTGATGTGCAGCTAGTCTCATCTATGCTGGAAATCACATCAAGTTCAGTGACGAACTCTTCTTTCCAAACAACCTCTTTCGCCACTTCCCAAGCAGCGAAATGTTCAGCTTAAGTCATGGAGTCAGCAACAGTGCCTTGCACCGCCAGATAGACACAAGATATAACCGGACTGTGATCGGAAATCATCTTTGTCTATTGGAAACTTGCCTTTCAGACTCTGCTGACTTGTAGCACATCACTTTCTCCGTAAATCAAGAACTTATCCTTAGTATTCCTCAAATACTTTAGGACATACTTTAGGAAACTTGATTCTATGCTGGATTTGACTGGTCTTTACTTGTCTTGCTTAAAATTAAAGCAACATCAAACAAGTACGTTTCATGACATACATGATAGATCCAATTACCGAAGCATATGGAATCCTATCCATGCATTTAAGCTCAGCAGTTATCGTAGGATACTGTATCTTGCTTAACGTAATGCCATGTGACATTGGCATAAAACCCTTCTTGGATTGCTGAAAAACGTGTAGGACTTTGTCAATTTAAGAATCCTGACATTGTCCTACCAGCTCTTTTGGATCTCTATCTTTAAATCCAAAATCCAAGACTTTCGTGGCTATGCCCATGTCTTTCACAAAACCAACTCCCAAGCCAGTCCTTTACCGACTGCAGCATTGGGACGTTATATCCGAGAATCAGTATGTCATCGACATACACTATGAGAAATGCAATATCGCTCCCACTTATCTATTAGTGAACACACAGTTCCACTTCGTTCCTGTTCAAGTCAAAACCTTGACTACTTCAACAGAACGAAGATTCCAACTCCGATATGTTTGCTTCCATCCATGAATGGATCGATGAAGCTAACTTACATTAAAATGTAATTTTTCGGAGTCCGGGCTTACTTTCGCTTCTTTGAATTTCGCAGATTCATCGCTTTCAATGATCATCAGATCATGCGAACTTTCAATGATTATCAGTTTCAACTAATTACGAGAAATCACTCTCGGATTAGTAACTGATTCATTCATATCTGCGAACTTCAGGCTCCACAGGTGTAGATTTTACAGAAATCTGTAAATCCTTCCGCTGCTCTCCCTCAATAGGTAAAGCAGCCTCCTGTATTTCTCGAATTTCTTCGAGTTGTACTTTTACTCCCACTGTTCTTCTTGGAAAGTAACTTCCCTTCTTAGAAAACAGAATGGTCGTAAAAATACTTTTTACTCCAACTGTTCTTCTTGGAAAGTAATTTCCTTCTTAGAAAACAGAATGGTCGTAAAAGTACCGAGCCTTGGTTTCCTTAAGAAAACTTCGAGTTATGCTTTTACTCCCACTGTTCTTCTTGGAAAATAACTTCCCTTCTTAGAAAACAGATTGGACGTAAAAGTAACAAACCTTAGTTTCTCTAGGACAACCAGCGAAGTAGTACAACTACAAATACTCAGTAAAGACAAATTTGGATCGATTCCAATCCACATTAACGTGGTGTCTTTCAACTGATATTTGTGGAACTATTTTAGCGTAAACTTAGATATTTCTAGAGCGTTATTCTTAAAATATCATGGAAGATTCGTGTGATTCATCTTTAATCATTTCTTATAAGATCTGATTCTTTCTCACAGAAACACCTTCAGGTTTTCAGGAGAAATGAGCTGTGAAACGATTTCACACTCATTCAGATGATCACATAATCAATGATTTAAGTATTCTCACTCATGATTTTAATCCAGAGTCTTAATACTTTTGTCATTCAGATCCTATACTTCATTTTGGAACTCTTTCGACCATGTCAAAGAATTCCGACTTGTGTCTCATCAAATGAACACATTCTTACTCACTGAATTAATCAGTCGAGATAATGAAGTACAGAAAATTTTTCTCTGGCATTACTGCTCATCGGACCACATACATGAGTATGTTCAATCTCCAATAAGCCTTTGGGCCTTTCTCTAGCTCGGCTAAGATGGGCCCTTTGTCTTTTGGTCTAGTAAGCAGAATTCAAGTCTCATAAGACATTTATTCAAATGAGCCCAACAGTTCATAACTATGGGATTTCTGAATCCGACTTACTCTCTGTGACCAAGACATTTATGCCAAGAAAATCAGGTTTAATTCATCAGATTTAAACCAATTTGGTATTTATGTTACATTTAGGCACTCTTTGGTTTAAGATATAAAACCCATTCCATGAATAGGGTGCTACAGTTAATATTTCATTAAGATCAAAAGAACAAAACTTGTCTTTTATCAAAATGAAAAACATTCAAATCCTTACAAGAAAATGAAAGACAACTCTGCTTAAAGCAGGTACATTGTAGCAATTACTTAATACAAAACCAAGCCTCAAAGGGATCTATAAGTGAAAAACCCTACGACTGAGGCAGCATCCCAAGCTCCTTCCAGACATGTAGTTTCACTTGCCCTTCCTTCAACGTTCTACTGTTGCTTAAGCTCTGCATATTATCACAAATATCAGTGCCACAACCAGTATCCAATACCTTTAAGGTAGAACTTGAAGTAATAACATGAATACCTTAGGAAGTAGTCGCATACATCGACTTTAACTCCTCATCATCTTCCATGAATTTAATGCAATCTCTCTTCCAATGCCCTGTCTCCTTACAGTAGCAGCACTTACCAACGTAAGAGGTATCTGACTCGGGCTCAGAAGACACACGCTTGCCATGATTCAAAATCTGGACAACTTTGTCTTCACCCTTGTCAGCATTAGGTTTAGTAAACCTACCCTTCTCATTCATGAGATTGTACAGGGTACTCTTCACGTTTGGCTCAACTGTCTTGAGCATATCATGCAGTTCAGTCAGCGTCTTCGTTAAGCCTTTCTTGATATAGTTCTTTCTGAACTTATCATAGCTTAACGGCAGTGACTGCAGAATGATTTCAGTTGCCATCTCTTGGCTAACTGGATAATCCAGTTTCCTCAGGTTATCAATGTAACCCGTCATTTTACTGACATGAGGACTTACTGGATGATCATTTGGTAGCTTGCAGCTAGTGAGAGATTTAACCAACTTGTATCTCTCCACTCTTATCTGCTCCTGAAATTTTAATTTCAGGCTGCTGATCATCTCTATTGGCGACTCCATGTTCTCATATTGCTTCCGCAAGTCTGAGTCCATGGTAGCCAATATCAGACCACGCACATCTACCGCATCATTATAATGCTTATTCAAAGCATCATATACTGCATGAGAAGCATTGGACCCGATCCTCACGGGGAGAGCTCTCTCAAGAAAATAGTCCTTTCTCTCCTGTCTGAGGACTAGCCTCAGGTTCCGCGACCAAGTCAAGAAATTTGATCCGTTCAGCTTGTCCATCTTAAGGACAGACCGGATCGAGAAAGTGTTTTGATTGTTTGTGCTAGTCATAACTGAAAATTAAGATAAAAGGATTTTAGTTAATATGTTCAATATGATTAATCCCGTATTAAATTTAATATGATTAATCACGCATTATATTCAATAACATAAGTTACCCTCAATAGAATATAATGATTCCAAGATCCACATATAACTAAGATTAAAGTGGGCCACTGGCCGTCACCCAACCTTAGCTTATATCGGTAAGCCCTATATCGGCTAATTATATCCGTGATATAACTCTTGGTTGTGAATCTGGGCCCGAGGCCCAATCCACTCTGATGTCTCAAGGCCCGGGACTCCCGATGGCCTAGTCAAGAAAACCAGACTATACAGTCATGTAATCATTAATGTCTGGGACTCCCAATGACATTTATGAATCACAAACCGTCTTACTCACGCAAAAGCAGACATCCTCACACTGTAAGGCCATGAATGCAATTGAATGGGCTTTGACAGCTGACATAGCCTGGACAAGACATCCAACGCTTGATATTATTTGAGGTTCGTAGGTTTATTAAAATCATTCCCAAAATAGAAGATTACTATTTCGGGAAACTTTCTATTTCAGGAAACCTACTATTTTAGGAAACTTTCTAAAATTGGAAACTTTCTAACTTTAGAAATTTCTTAAAATCCGAATCATGCAAATCTAGAAATTTCTATAAAATAAGAAACTTTCTAATTTCAAAATATCGGAAACTTTAATTTAAAATCGACTTTATAATTTTATAAAATAAATTTTAAATTGATCTGAAGAAAGACTCAAATAATTGGCCCAATTGTTTTAACTTCTTGGCCCGAGGCCCAAGAACTGGTCCATGTCCAAGACATGACCCAATTGTCTAATTAAATGACATAACCGGTCTGGTTCATTAAAATTGGTCTAACCAAATTTTAATTACTACGATGACCACAATTGTCAACCGGTTATTTACTAAACCGGATTTTCTCAATTTATTTGGTCCAACCAAATCAAATTAGAAATTCCTGGTTTAGGCACTAAATCCAATAATTCTTTCGACATTGGATTTCTTGTCCCGGTTTAACCAGACTTAATAAAATTATTAAATCTGTTTATTAAACCAGGACGAATTAATTTTAATCAAATTAAACCGAGCCTTAAACCAACCATGTCGATCGATGGACCAACCGTGTCGATCGATCCATCAACCACATCGGTCGATGCTCTCAGCATCGATCCTGCATCGATCGTGCATCGATCCTGAATCGATCGATGCTCTTACGCATGCACGGATCCGAGCCAAAACCCTAACCGCATCGATCGATGCTCTCAGCATCGATCCTGCAACGATCGTTCATCGATCCTGCAACGATCGTTCATCGATCCTGCAACGATCGATGCTCTCACGCGTGCACGAACGGTTATCAGGTTTGGCCGAGAGATTCTCGCGAGATCCACGCGATCGTTTGATCGATCCGTGCGATCGCAGTCGATCTCTCGAGATTGCAACGATCGATCCATGCATTGCATCGATCGATGCAATGCGATCTCAGTCGATGCAAAATCAGTTTCGATCGCATACCAAATCAATATAGCTTGGTCATGCGATTTTACAACTGTTTGTTTAGGATTCAATTCTTGTTTCTTAAGTGTTTTAATCTTATCAGTAGATTGATTCAAAAACACCTCTTTAAACAATCCTAAACATGAATCTAAACAAGAAGAACCAGAACCAATGGCTCTGATACCACTGAAGGATCTTTCGTGATAATCCTGATTCAATTCATCAGATTACTTGATCCTAAACATGCCAGATCTAGGTTCTCTTGAATAGAAACATAAGTAGATCTCACCTTTTACCTGTTTTGTGCAGCGGAAAGGAAGAACAGGCCAGAGATCAGAGAGCCACCGAGTGATAACTCCTCCAGAGGTTCACACACGCACACCAATCAGGAAGCAGGCTGCTAGGCCACTGGGAGAAACCGGCGCAGGGGAGAGAGAGAGTTGACGGCTCAAGTCTTAGGGTTAATCAGTCTGAAACTCGAGTTTTATGGCACAAAACTCGTCCTGTTCCGTTTGGGCCATTTGGCCCAAATACCGATTAACTCGTCGGTGTTTGCGCATTGCATCGATCGTTGCACCTTATGCATCGATCGATGCACAATGGCTAAACCCTCTTATTCTCTCTAAGTATAGTAAATACCTAGCACTTTTACCATACTCCTGCTAAACCGTTCCTACACGATTTCCTGTTAGCTTAGGCGTGTGACCCATATGGGATCATATAATAAAGGCAATAAGTCCAAGACTTATAGATCATGAGCGGACTCTAGCAAGCCATCATGACCCCCAGTATTATATGACTTATGTCTGATCTTTGACATACTCTTACTTTCTAGAGACAGTACCGAGATTACTGGACACAATTCCAACAGAAAAAATATGGGAGTAACCGTATACATTCTTGGAATAAGAATCTATAGAGATAGATTGGACAAGCTAATTGGATTGTGTCAAGATACTTATGGTGATAAGGTCTTGCACAGGTCCATTATGCATGATTCTAAGAAGAGCTTGGTGCAAATGACTCTTGGTATTACTCTTAGCAAGACGTAGTGTCCTTCGACACACACTGAGCAAGAGCGAATGAGGGTCAGAATACTGCTAAAGGCATTAGATGTCTTAAGATGTGATCTTAATTTTAGTGGGAGTTGTTGTTGTTGATCTTAGTTATGATATGATGTTCATATAAACATAATATGATTATGTTAATGAATTCTGACATCAGTATTATTTAATTATGTTATTAAATAATAGTCCCAAAGTAATTTATGAAATTTTATAGGTCATCAAGTATGTGACTTGATCATGAAACCCTATAAGTGATAAATGACATAAATTATGATAGTCCCTGGTCAAGGTTGTTAAAGTGGGACACTAACAACCGCGTGAGACTAGTGACTAAGTTTCATGGAGTCATTAATAAGAGTATTAAAGTCAATCACATAGATATGTGTTAGAGAACACATGATCGGACATGACCCACTGATGAGAACTCTACGGGATAGTTATATAAGTGTCATGAGAGTTTTCATTACGACTATAGAGTATATTCCTTAGACTTGAGTTCATCATGTTTTCTTACATATGAATTGGTCCGCTTTAACCTTGTCAAACGTCAGCCGTAACTGGTGACTATAAAGGCAGTGATTGGGCGTATCATGAAGTGTGTGAAGAAACAGGGATGGAACAAGATGGGATTTGTCCCTCCTATATAACAGGAGATAAATATCTCAGGGCCCATCGAAGATTTGATACTGAGAAATGTGTGGCCGCACTCAAACGAGGTGATTGTCAGTCGTTTGTCTTGTCAGTATAAATCGGAGTTCGATGAACATGATCTTGGCTAAATAAGGGTGACACAGATCTTGCCTTATGCCAGATCGAGATATAGTGACGAAGGGATTATGGGAATAGATGATTCCAGTACAAGTGGGAGATTGTTGGGAATGTCCTGAAATCTATTGTACTTGCTCTTAAGTGAAAGTCGTATTGTCGAGATGAGACAATCATATGACACTAGGCAGTCATAATGCTTTGCTAGAAGCCACTTATGATCAATGAGTTTAGAACTCATTGCTAGTGTTGTATGATCCTACAGGGTCACACACCTAAGAAAACTGGACGTAGTATACGAGGTTGATCATTAATGTAATGATCTGATGAATGCATATTTGATATACATTCGATACCAATTTTCTGGGGCAGTGTCGATCGACACATCAAGTGTGTCGGTCGACAAAACTCGCGAATTGCCAGATTAAAATCGGTTTAATCGTTGGTTAATTCGGTTGTGGTTTAAGTCGACATATATAAGATATATGGTCGACCTAAACACTAATCTAACCTAATTCACAGCCACCAGAACGGTAAGAGAAACCTCTCGAGAGATCTGATCTCTAAAGGCACTAGCATCCCTCCTGTTCAGTTTGTGTGCGTGTGGATAATAGTAGAGGCACAACGTTTGAGGTGCTTCGTGATCTCGATTATCTGCAAAACCTTCCGCTGCTAATAACCAGATAATCCTGAGGTCCTAATGATTCGATTATATGAACCCTAGATCCTAGGCTTGGAATTCATATTAGGATTGCCTAATTGGATTAGGATCTGCTAGAAATTCCTTCATGGGCCACATCAGGGGACCAAGCGAGGTCAGCCTCCTCAAGCCCAAGGAAAATCCGTCGGATAAGGAGCGCTGAACGTACGACGATCTGAAAGAAGAGCGCTCAAAAAGGGAGAAATGAAGTAGAAGAAGTAAACAAAAGGAGAGAGTAGGAACTATACCATGAGCATGATTCCACGATGACTGAAACAACCTGTTGCTATCAGGAACCGAGGCATCATTAACCTTCGCGAAAAAATACCTATCCTGCCAGTCGGATATTTTACTCACCGCACCGGAAACAAGCTTAAGCCCGTACCGACTCCTTGCCGAGACATAATGCGTGTCGGTAATCGTCTTGTTTGTAGAAATCCTCATCACTTCCTCGAAAAATCGAAGAGTCACGTCGACCCTTCCCTCAGCACCGAGCAATAAGGCGACCACCATATTACAAACTGCGGCCGGGCAAAGCGGGGAGAGAGCTATTCGACGCTGTTCACAATAACCTATCAGAAGTTTAGGAAGAGGGAACCAAAGGTGGAATTTCACAAACCAGCAATCATAAAGACAAATCCACCCGTCAGAAACTGACCACGGTCGCTCGTCCATAGCCGAGAGACGAAGCACGAGACCCGGAACATGCGCATGGACCCTCACGATCTTGTCCAAGGTTGTTTGCTTACATAAACATTTCCGAATCTTGCGAGTCACCAAAACCTTTTTAGCCCGATGCACCTCACAGATGGCGTTGAAATCAGAGCTCTTGACCTGAAACTCCGGGACATCAAAACGCAGACGACGACGCACGTAAGACGAACTCCTCCCACGATCCTGCGAGACCCCTCTTCTACAATAGACACCTTCAAAAAAGGGAAATCCATCCCCAAGGAGACAAACGAACCTTCGTCATTACTATCACTGCTAGAAGAAGAGGAATCAGACGAAGAACTCATCAATGAAAACCAAACGAAAGACGAAACAAAAGCAGAGAAGAGCAAAGAGTAACCCTCCTTCGGAAGATACTTTTACTCGAGACCTTCAGCAGACATTCGGGGAACATCATCATTACCTTTACACAGATCCCAAGGCTCGACAGTTGCCCATATGACGTTACAGGCGATACACAACAACCCCTCCTCCGTACAACCGTTAGCACTTTCCTGTCCCCCTAATGACATCACTACACGTGCGCTTAAATATAGAAGGACAAAAGGACACGAAAATCGAAAAAACGACTTTAACCAGATTTCCGCTTGACTTAAAATGCTCAAAGAAATTCGCCGAACTCAGCATCGTAACTCGACGAGCTGATGGGGGGACTAATTTTTGGATATGGGTTTAGCACCCATCCAAAGCCCATTGGAAATCTTGTCAAAATCAATCATATTCGATGTCGGCCCAAGAAGACAAGCCTGCTAAGGAGTCAATGACCCAAAAAGAAGTCAGCATCCAAGCACTATAAATAGGACCCTTCACTATTCATTTAGGGGACATTGTAACTTGCGAGAGTGCCGAGCTACTTCTATAACGCTCCGACCTCAAGCAAACTTTAGGAAGCACGTCATTTGACGGACTCCCACCTCGTACCATCCTGTTCACAACTCGGCTTCGGTCTTAAGATTAATAAAGAACAGTTCCAACCTCACTTTTCATTCATATCTCACCTCGTAGTTCAGACATTTCAGATCGTAGCCCGTAATATTGACTAGATCGAATTTCCGTAACAACAAACCTTAAACTAAAATATATTACCCAAACCTTTCAAACCCTATTACAACAAACCTTAAACTAAAATATATTACCCAAACCTTTCAACACTAATATATTCTTATTTTACAAATATATAATTTTAAAACATTCTTAAAATTTTAACCATAACCTTTCAAACCCTATTACCCAAACCCTAAATTATAAATTAACTCTAAACTTTAAACTCTTAAAAACTATAAAATTAAAATATTAATGAAACTATAATACTTTAAACTTCAAACCTTAAATCTAAACCTCAAACCATAAATCTAAACCTCTAAACACTAAACCCTAAACAAACCCTAAACAAACCTTAAAATTTTAAAATATAAACAAAACTCTAATTAATAAAATTCTAATTACTATAACATATTCCAAACTAAAACCTATTATTTTTAAACTTTAACTTATAACCCTAAACACAACCCTTTAAACATATATATATATATATATATATATATATATCATAATCATAATATACTCTAAACCTTACTCTTAATCGTAAACAATAAATCAAAAATAAAAATTAATTATATATACATAAATTACTAATATCTAAACACACACACACACATATATATATATATATATATATTAAATAAAATTAATTCTAATGATTTTTTAACTCTAGTTATGTTTTAATACTAATATTAAATTAAAATTATTAAAAACGAATAATTATTCTATATACTCAAAATAAAATTTAACATTTTTAAAATAAAAATTATATATAAATTTAATTATTTTTATTATATATACTCAATAGTTATTTGTAAACCCTTTATAAAATTTAACGCTTTAAAACTTTCACTTTAACCATAAACTCTTAAACATAACCATAAATCATTAAAATAAAATTGGACAAAAAATAAAATAAAACTGATTGTGTATTGGTTGATGCAAAGGGATGATGATCACCCTATTTTTATTCTTAGCCGTTGATTACCTTTGATCTAACGGATACAAGTACAACATCCCATCTGTGTGTTTCTCTTCCACCTCCTTTACTTTTTTTATTTTTATATTCATTTTTTTTTTGGTTTCTCCTTGATCTTCCTATTATCACTAATCTTTGTTAGCTTCTTCATTTTTCCAATTATCTGCGACAGGAGGAGGATCACCCTTCATTTTTTTTTTTTGGTTTCTTTTTGGTCTTCGTGAGTCCCTCCCACGGCAGTTCCGTCCTCCACCTCGCTTCACCACCGACCATCTCCTTTTGCTGCACCAACTCCTTCACGGATTACCACTCCTCCGCCGTCAGTCACTCCCACGGCAGCTCCGACCTCCACCATCGCTTCACCACCGACCTCCACCAATGCTTCGTCACCGAACTCCACCGTCGCTTCTAGCCCTGGGCATTCGGGTATCCAATCGGTGTTCGGTTCCACCCATTCGGTTCTCGCGCGGGTATTTCAGTCCTATGCATAGAAGCCCCAATCGGTATTTTACAAAAAAATGGGTTCGGTCCGGTTCAGATCATGTCGGGTTCGGGTCGATTCTGTAATTCAATATAAAATCCGAATAAACCTGAAATACTTTCGGATATCAATCGGGTTCGGTTCTTTTGTAACCAAAGTACTCAATATAACTAAAAAACTTCGAAAAACCCAGAAAATCCGAAAACTTGGAAATTTTGAAACAAAACTCAAGAAAAATCTGAAAAACCAGAAAATATATCACCCCAAATAATACTATTTTATATAGTAAATTAAATAGTAATATATTTTAATACTTATAAGTGACTATATCCTTAGCATTTTTATATATTATTAAAAAATTAAATAATTTAAGATAAATTTAAGAAGTGAACTAGTAATGTAGTAGAGTTATTGGTATAGTTCGGGTTAATTCGGGTACCCAATTGGATACCGGGTATTACCCGAACCGAACCGATATCCAAAGTAACTTGCACTTAGGATCCAATCAGTTATTTTGCTGGATCCGAACCCGAACCGATACCGAATTTTTCGGTGCGGAACAGGTTTGGTTCTTCGGATTCAGATATTATGCCCAGCCCTAGTCGCTTCACCACCTGCCTCCACTGCTTCACCACCGACCTCCAACCATGGCAGCTACATCCCATTGTCGGCGGTTGTACGGTTCTGTATCTTCCTCATGGAGACGTCGGAGGTTGTTGAGGAATCGACAATCGAGCGTTAGATTTGGTCGAGCAGAGTGGAGGAGAAAGAAGGATGACGAAGACGAAGTGAGAGAGAGAACATGATGACGGTGGTCGCCGGAGCAGAACGCGGTGATCGACGGAGCTACTCGGTGTCGCTTAATTGGATATTATTTGTATTTGTTTGTATAATTGTTTGTATATTTGTTTGTATATTTATTTATAAATTATTTGTATATTTATTTGTTGTATATATATATATTTAATTTTAATTATTTTTAATAAAATTTAGTAAGTAATAAATTAATATTAATTTAATTTTGATTTGGATAATATTTTTTATTTATTTATTTTTTTCGTAGATATTGCCACGGATTTATTTGTGGCTATTCGTGGAAATATAGCTACGAATATGTTTGTGGCTATTTGTGGCTACTTAGTCACAAATTGTTTTTATGGCTAATCCGTGGAAGCTTTGCCACGAATCGCCACGATTCTGCAATATCCACGAGGTCATAGTCACGAAAATATTTAGTGGCTATCCGTGGCTATGGTCATTATAGCCACGAATTTTGGCTAATAGCCACGAAAAAATTCGTGGCTATTTGACAGTTTTCTTGTAGTAATTATACTTGTTACGCGGACACATAAATATTAACATTATGAGTAAAATAAGTCCTCATTCATGAGGTAGAAATATATACAATAATTTCACACCAAAGCAAGTTATATATACAAGAGGAGAAAACCTGTAGGAGACAAACAAGAAAGTACATGCGCACGTTCGATTTTCTCTTTGTATTGCCAAACTTTTTTTCCGTTGTCGTTTTTGCTTTTAGAAGGCTTCTTCGGCTATTAGCGACTTTCGCCGTTACCGTGAGAGTCTCTCGTCGTTTCTCGAGCACTTGAATAGTCCAATTGCGGTAGCAGAGATCTCCAAAAGATGTCTCATCATTCTTTCCTATGGTGGTCGCATGGTGTGGATACTTCTCGGTGAGGCAATGCGGTGCTGGTGAGAAACGATTCAACGGATCCCGGTAAAACGTGATCCATGAAACCGCTTGAGTACTTGCATTTGAAGTGGGGAACACATGGAATGGAGAAAAGTTTCACATCTGGTCCGTTATCGCCGGCGGAAGTCGTCGAGAAGGTAGGAGGGCAACGATCCTTTCCGAGGGGGTGTCGTGGAGGTGGTGGCCACACCAAAAAGACTGTGGCGGAGATCGGAGGTGAAATGCCTCGTTTCATGCCGGTTTCTCCAAAGAAGCTCCTTTCGATGGAGGAGAGATACGATTTGAGGTGATCGCTTGGTGACAGATCCTCGCCGGAATAGGTTTTACGGTGATGTTACAGCCATCGAAATTTTCTAGGAGCGGTTTCGCCGGTTGAATCCGTTGAACTCTGTGAATGAAATCCGTACTCGCCAAGAGAAGGAGAGAGGAGGTCAGGATTTTCGGTTTTGATCGTCGGTTGTGGGTCGAGTCTCCTGCCGCGCTGGAAAAATTCCATCAGGTGCCGTTAGTTTCGCCGGATCACATCTGCCGGAAAGCATAAAAGGATCTCTTAGGCTTGACCCTAAAGTGTGGAGTGGAAAATCCGTAAATACGTATCCGGTTTGAGGGTTGCTTTCGGTTATTTAGGGTTGTTTTTTTTTCCTTCTGACAGGTTCTGTTGTAAACCCGGTTGATCTCCGGTTCTAGATTGGATTATGTTTAAGAATATTATATATTTAAAAAAGGAGAAAACCTGGTGTTTTTAACATGTTATTTGGTTAACCAATCTCCAAATTTGGTTTTGAAGAAGTTAATTAAAATTCAAGATCTCTAAAAATGTGGTTTTGGCCGGAGATATTTAACAAATTTTAAACCGAGAACAAAACCCAACGGGTTTTACAAATGTCTTAGACTTTATACTCAACTGTTATAGACATGTGTACCAATAATTTAGACAGGTTATATTTTCATTTTTCATTTGGGTGATTAAGGTCGAATTTATTGCATTCAATGTATCTTTTTAAAAAAAGATATTGCAAACTTGTATCTTTCCAAATTTAGTTGCATTTTTTTTTATTTTTTCTGACATTTTATGTGTTTAAAATACTATTCTACCCCTACCTAACTAATCAATTAATATCTCTTTCAGTTACTATCTTAGTTACCTTTTCTTTTAGTTAGACTCAAGAAAGCCTTTTTCATTGGTTGTCTCTACTTTCTTGTTACTTTGAACTGTTGAAAACATATCTTTTCTACATTCCCGCTTTTACAGGAGACCAAAAAACACTTTGGTAATTAGGAAAGCAGGTAACTCATGGATACTGCGTTCCCTTCATTCTCGAAGATGCATTGTGTGGTTGTATGTGGTTCATGGCTTGTTAAAGGCGACGTTGGCTGGAGGTTTGTCGTTGACATAGAGAAGGTATCCCGAGTTGTTCCTGTAACTCTAGGCATGAAGATTGCTGACCTTGTCCATGTTGTTTTGACCGAGTTGGGGTTGGAGACGGCAGCGAAGCCAACCTTCGGCTACTCGCCAGTTCTTGCAGCCTCCTCTTCTACGAAAGAGACCTTGCCGCCGATTATGGTTACCACAGATTTCAGACTATCTTGTTTCCTAGACATGCTGTCCTCCAACCGCTCAATGTCGCTTTACTTATCCCTGGGGAAAAAGGTTGTTCGTAAAGAATCCTACGTTTCTGCTGAAAAAAGGTTTTCTAAGGTCTCTCGCCGGAGCAGCTTTCTAACTCCTAGAAGACTTTTTGGTAATATGACTTCGTCTGGCAGTAGAGAATCCCATATAATGCTTGACGATGACACTGTTGAAGCGCTAGATTCCATGTTTCATACAAACTCACCTCGTTCCAAGCCCAGCGGTTCGGGTTTGATAGATGCATTTTGCAGGCCATCCATCAAACAAGAATTTAACGACGATGTTGCAGATGTGCGGTCACCATCGTTTACTTATGCTAACCGTCCTCAAAGCCAGTATCTGACTGAACAAGGTACGTGACCCAGTTTTTTTTTCATCCTCATATTTGCATATGTTCAACAAAAAAAACAAGAAAATTCCAATTTACACTCACACTATTTCTTCCGCTCCATACTATCCGTATAATGCAGATTTACCGGATACAAGAGATGGCCGTTTCGAAAACAAGATACCATCGTTCAGCCTTAATTTACTAGACAAAGATAGCCAAGAAGATGTCCTCAGAAACGAAGATGAAACTTTAAATTTGATCCACAACCATCCACCAAGCGATGATTTAGTGGATAAAGAAGTTGCCGTACTAATGCAGGGAACGTGCCCTCAATCAGCCTCGATTTACTTGATGGTGGTACTAATGAAATTGTCCCATATAACGGCGGAAATGAAAACCATAACCTACCCAACATTCCACCTGCCAATGCACCAGTCGTCGGCTCAGATGAACAACCTCCAGGCAAGAGGCCTCCATTCAGCTTCGATTTGCTAGATAGCCAAGAGGACGTGACTGTTAACATAGAAACTGGCTATCCGTATGGAGATGCTGATATGGCAAAAAGCGATGAAGAGGACATTTGCACCCCAGATGGAGATGAAAGTGTAACGTCAAACGAGGTCCTTGTAGATGTTGGGAATGTGGATCGTGAATTTTGGTCCAACCTCATCGATGATGAATATGGAGGTTCAGATGCGTTAGATGTGATGACGGAAACCCCCGTAGGAGTAGGTAATAGATCCAAACGAAAGAGTGTTGATTCCGGTTCTGTACAACAAAAATACATATACAGATGGATAGGTTCCAACGTCGACGAACAAGCCAACGACGACGTACAATATGACATTCCGCTTCTGGTGGACGACCTCGAGTTTCAACGTGATCCTATCCCTGATTTAGATTTAGATTCAATGGGAGGTGATCTGTACAAGGGAAAACTTTTCAAGGACAAAGCCGATTGCCAGACATGGTTAGCAATCCATGCGATCAAGAATAAGTTTCACTATATACAACTTGTGTCCACACTTTACAAAATTTTTATCCATTGCCGGAAAAACATGCAACTGGGGTGTCATGGTCCATGAGATGCCGTACACTGGGTATTGGCAGGTACGTAAGGCAGAGTTCTTGCACACATGTTGTACTGACACTCGCAACAAGTATAGAAAACTTGGGACTACAAAGGTCATTGCGGCCGCATTCAAAGATAAATATACAGACCCGTCATTGGGTCCCAAACCAGCTGGGCTCAAAGCTTTATTGATGAAAGAGCTTCGTATCAACTCACCGTATAATAAGCGTTGGCGTGCACGTGCCAAGGCCCTCACGATGCTACGAGGTACCGACGACGTTTCTTATAGGCAGCTACCTGTGTTCTTATACATGCTTAAGCTTGCTAATCCTGGGACAATAGCTGATATCGAGTCCGAGGTAGACGCAGTAGGGTGCGAGCGGTTTCTATATCTGTTTCTAGCATTTGGGGCATCCATAAAAGGTTTCGCGAAACTGCGTCGAATGATTATCGTGGATGGCACACATTTGAGTGGCGGATACAGTGGAGTTCTGTTGACCGCTAGTGGACAAGATGCTAATTTACAAGTCTTTCCACTCGCATTCTGTGTAGTAGACAAAGAGAATGAGGAGTCCTGGACATATTTCTTTTACAAGCTTGAAAAGATCATCGCTGACAGTCCCACCTTAACATTTATATCCGATAGGTGTCAGTCAATATACAAATCTAAGGGCATAATCTTCCCTCGCTCCCATAATAGAGCATGTCTTGAGAATGTTCACAGAAATGTGAAAGCCAAGTTTAAATCTGCTGGACTTGCAATTAGTTAAAGCAACATGCACTGCTTATAGGATTGGTGGATACCGTGAAGTATACAATCGTATCCGTAACATCAATCTAGCTTGTGCTAAGTACCTTGACAATATAGGTGTTGGACACTGAACCAAGGCATATTCAAAGGAGAAAGTTACAATCTTATCACTAGCAGTGTCGCGGAGACATTGAACAAAGCTTTACTTGATGGTAGGAGTCAACCGATCATCGAATTTGTTACTTGTATTCGCTCTATGTTGACCAGGTGGTTCTGTTTTCGACGTGCGAAATCAGCAGCCCACATGTGCGATGTGTCTATTGAGGTTGATAAACTAATGGATAAGCATATGCAGACTGTTCACGGCAGTAAGATAGCCAGTGTTGCACACTGGAATTTTGAAATAGTTGGACAGTTTGGCGGGGAATCATTTCATATTCTTCTGGACGATAAGCGATTGCACATGCAAGATATTCGACAAGCTTAGAATTCCATGTGGTCACGCATTAATTTCTGCCGACAGCCTTATAGGTCTAAAGTTTTACCCTATACTAACTGCAAGTGCACAGTATATCAATGTAGTACTTAGGGATCGAATCCACGAGGACTCTAGGCAACGATAGGATCATGAACTTAAAGAGATTTAAAACTAGGAGAAAGCAAAAAGCAAATTGTATTGGATTAACTAAAAGCAAGCAAGAAAGTAAACAAGTAGCAGGTTGTTGTTGTAGGCAATAAACTAAGGGCGCTAAGTCTAGGGCGTTCTCAGGAAATCATACAAGCAGATAAATCATTCAGTCAGGATCTAATTAAACACAGTTCTATAACTCAAACACGAATATAGAATTAACCAACTGTCGTTGCGAGAATTCTCTAAGTCTAAGTGCAGCAATCCAAATTCCTTTGCAATTACAAACAGTTTAAACCAGCTTTAATTCCAAGTTCGATATGTTCACAATCTAATTAAACCAAATTCCTTTGCGAGTAATTAAATTGCTCAACCTAAATAGTTCAGATTCTAAACCACACTGTCGTGTCGTATTTAGCAACCTAAGATCTAGATTCTAATTGATCAGGTTAGAACTAGCATTAAACACAATTTAGTTTGAAGATGTGAATCCTTAACTGAATTAATTATATCTAGCAAGTCATGAAATCCCTATGAGAAACCCTAAACCTAACTATGAAACTACTCAGACATAGATGATGTAAACATAATCAATGAATTAATAGAAATCATAAAAGAGATTAGAATATAAAAGGGGTTCAAAAACTTCTCCAAAACGAATGTAGTACAGGATCAGATCAGCCCCAAAAGCTCTAAAAAACTCTCTGCTCTAAGTTATGGTAGCGTCCCTAAAACTGAAGCTAAAAACCTAATTAAATAGCTAAAACACGACTTGGGGCTTCTGTGTAAATATCTGGAACTTCTGGGCATATTTGCAATATTGGCATTCTTCATTAAAGCGCCGAGAATCTGGCCCAACTCGCTGTGCATCGATCGATGCAGGTGTGAAACGATCGACGCAGTACTCAAATCTGGACAGTGAACACAACCTCTCGGGTCAAATCTCCAAAGTGCTCCAATTAGCTCCATAATCTCCACTTTTGCTCCAAACATACGTGTACCTAATAAGACCTGCAAAAGACTCTAAAGAAACACTAATAGACTCTAAAACAGACTTATATCATGGCATAAAACAATATTAGTCTCGTCAGAATATCCCTGTGAAATCGCAATGCAACGATCGATGTAGGGCGATTTCACAGCCGACAATGAATCCTCAAATTTGTTTCTAAATCCGTTCTAAAACTACACCAACAACAACAATCCATCACCAATTACCCCTAATCATGTCTATAACAACATGGGATCATCGTTTTCAAGCCAAAATTCTCAATTTCTAAAACCCTAAAAACGAATCCGAAAATCATGAAATTGAGGCACATTACCTTGGATTTGCTTCGAATGGGTTAGAGAAACAGATAAAGCGTGTAAAAACAAGGAGAATAGCACTTGGAATCAACCAAAACGATGAAGAAGTGAGAGATCTAGGTGGTGAGAGTCTCGGTTGTACGGATGGCGATAGTGGAGAAGAAGAGAAGAGAAAAGGGTTTAAGGCACTTACCTGGTCGTGGGTGCAACGATCGTTGCTGATGAGCAACGATCGATGCTGTTGAACCGAATTGATTCCGGTTTAGCACGCGTACCTTAATTTGCAATTAAACCGTTTGCAACGACCGTTGCACAGGACCGCAACGATCGTCACAATGCGATCCCATATCCTCGTCATAATCTCCTTGCAACGACCGGTGCACAAGTGCATCGATCGTCACACATCTCCAGACTCGAGTTCTGTATCTAAAAACTTAGCAAAACAAAATCAAAACGTAAGTTCCTAAGAAAAACACCAAAAAATAAGAAAGAAAAATACTAAAACCTAAAAGTGGGTTGTCTCCCACTCAGCGCTTGTTTAAGGTCATTAGCTTGACCGGACGAACAAAAATCAGGCACCGTGAGATCCTGACAGAGACTTTGATTGTCCCTGTGCAAGTCTCCTCATCCATGGCGGAGAGTAAGCTCTATCAGTATGAACGCGTCCAAGAAAAGAAGGAGTGAAATGCTCCCCAGGATCCAAAACCGTAGTGTGACTTGACTGCTCTTCATCTCCATCCATAATGGTGAAGGTCTGCCCATTAATCAGTGGCTTGCGCAGCTTGTCCATCTCAAAGTGCAGTGGATCATCTCCCAGATGGAGATCTATCAGACTGTGTCTCACATCTATTACTGCTCCAGCTGTAGCCAAGAATGGTCTACCCAATATCAAAGCATCATCCTGCTCACTGTGGTACTTAAGAACTAAGAAATATGTTGGAACCAAGTAGTTTCCAACACTCACCGGGATGTCCTCAAGAACTCCTTCCAGAATCCTTATTAACTGATCAGCTAGGACAAGAGAGGTCCTAGTGGGTCTAAAATCCATCATACATAGCTTCTCTGCCACAGAGTATGACATAAGACTTCCAGCAGCTCCTAAATCACAGAGAGAGCGCTTAAAACCATCCTCGAAGATAGAAAAACTCAGCACAAAAATCCCAGGATCAGGTAGCTTCTTAGGAACCTTGGTTAATAGCACATCACTTATATGCTGAGGAACAATTATAACCCAATCCTTCAGCTCTTCATCCAAAGGCAGCATCTTATCCAAATATTTCTGCACACAAGGGTGATAATGTGGATCATCAGACGGTGGAATTTCTTTCAACTCTTCACCAATCTTCTCTAGCTCTTTAAGTTCATCAATCTCTTGTTGCATCACTTCAATTACCTTAGAATATAAGCGAATAGATTGTGCATAAATCTCCTGTTGAGTTATCTCAGAAACTCCAGGGAATAAGCGGTTAAGCTATGAATCTGCATCAATGTCATAAGAATCCTGAGAATCTGTCTGTCCACGCCTTGCAACGATCGACGCTAAGGGTGCATCGATCGATGCAGTCAAATTTTCACAGATTCTACCCGAGAGATTTTCCTCAAAATCCGAAATTTCACCCTCTTCTACCACTTCAGCTGTACTTAGCTCAAATCTTTCACCTAGATGTGATCCATCATCAACGTACACTGACCAGGCCTTAATATGGGTGTCTACAACACTCTCTCCCTTTATGGAGCTAGAAATTTGGCTCACCTGAGTGTCCAATTGCTTCACATGAGTGTTTAGAGACTCAAACTTCCCATTGAGATCCTCATAGACATCATCTAACTTCTTGTTGCAGTCCACAACAATTTTGGTCTGTCCTTCCAGCAGCTGTTCCATCATTGCCTCCATCTTACTCTCATGAGTAGTAGCTACAGGAGGTGCTTGGTAAGAGGAAGATCCATAAGTCCTCTGATTACCTTGTTGGAAAGGTTTCTGAAATCCACTAGTCTGTCCAAATCCATAAGAGTTTTGGTTGCTGTTGAAAGCACTCTTCTGTCCTCCATTAAAGAACCTATTACCAGACTGATTACCAAACCTGTTTCCTTGGAAACCAGATCCTCCGATGTAATTCACATCCTCCTCCTGATCATCTCCTTCATCATTGATCATCTCAACATCTTGAGCAAAGTGGACAGCTTTCTTCCCAGCTAGAAGATTGCAAACTGTGTCCAACTTAGATATAATATCAGCTATCTCAGAATTCTCCATCTTCCTACCGGACTTCTTCCTTCTCTCATCAGTGGTCTTGCAGCTATTACTGCTTACCAGATTATCTATCAACTGTTTAGCTTGAGCAGGAGTCCTAGTGTTAAAGTTTGCATTGCTAGAATTGTCTAACACAGTCTGATATGGAAGATCTATTCCTCTAAAGAAGATGCCTAAAAGTGTTACCTCAGTGAATCCATGGTGCAGGCAGTCACGTTGGTACTTCTTAAACCTTATCCAGGCTGTCTTAAGAGGCTCTGTTGGACCTTCGGTGAAGGTGAGAATGTCCTGTCTGGACTTGTCTGAGCGGGCATCATCATAGAAATGACACATGAACTCACTCTTCAGAGCGTCCCAAGTAACAAACGTCCCAGATGGAAGTTGTTTCAGCCAGGCTGCAATATCTCCAGCCAGAGAGTAGGGGAAAAGCTTGAGGAACAGATAGTCTTGGTTAACTCCATCGTACTTTATTCCAGTAACAATGCCCTCAAACTCATCTATGTGGTCCATTGGCTGCTTACTTGGAGAGCCATGGAAGGCTTTCTGCCTCAGGAGAGAGTAGTAGACGGTCTTGATTTCAAAATCATTCCTCTCAAATTTAGGAAGTACAAGAGCAGACCGGTTAGCATGGAACTCATCCGGACGGTTATAGTCAGCTAAAGTCTTCTCGTGGACAACCATCTGTCTACCTTGGCCTTGTCCTTGGTTCTGCTCCTGTTGCGGCTGTGGTTGCTCTGGAGGATCAGGGATGACATTCCCTTCAGCATCTATTGGTTCTCCAGCAGCATTGTAAGGATTGTTGTGTCGGTCCCTGAGGGTACCTTGAGCATCAGGCTTTATGATCACACGTTCAACAACCATCCTTGTTCTTCTAACTCTTCTGTTGCTCCTATCTAGTCTAGCAAGCTCTTCAAGTTGGAGGTTTACGAGATTAGTGTTCGGATTACTTCTGGTATCACGCGCCTGCATAAACCGTCTGTAATCGCCAAGCAACGATCGATGCTAACAGTACAACGATCGATTCAACTCTAATAGCCTAGTGTCGATCGACACAAAAAGTGCAACGGTCGATGCTATGCGTTTTCGAAACCTGCGACAGAGAGAAAACAGAGAAAAATAAAGAAAATCAGTAAACAAAAAATAAAAATAAAAATCCTAGTAAAAACTCTAAGTTCGAAGCTATCGAAGACTCTAAGAGTCCCCGACAACGGTGCCAAAAACTTGATAGGTCTAAAGTTTTACCCTATACTAACTGCAACTGCACATTATATCAATGTAGTACTTAGGGATCGAATCCACGAGGACTCTAGGCAACGATAGGATCAAGAACTTAAAGATATTTAAAACTAGAAGAAAGCAAAAAGCAAATTGTATTGGATTAACTAAAAGCAAGCAAGAAAGTAAACAAGTATCAGGTTGTTGTTGTAGGCAATAAACTAAAGGCGCTAAGTCTAGGGCGTTCTCAGGAAATCATACAAGCAGATAAATCATTCAGTCAGGATCTAATTAAACACAGTTCTAGAACTCAAACACGGATATAGAATTAACCAACTGTCATTGCGAGAATTCTCGAAGTCTAAGTGCAGCAATCCAAATTCCTTTGCAATTACTAACAGTTTAAACCAGCTTTAATTCCAAGTTCGATATGTTCACAATCTAATTAAACCAAATTCCTTTGCGAGTAATTAAATTGCTCAACCTAAATAGTTCAGATTCTAAACCACACTGTCGTGTCGTATTTAGCAACCTAAGATCTAGATTCTAATTGATCAGGTTAGAACTAGCATTAAACACAATTTAGGTTGAAGATGTGAATCCTTAACTGAATTAATTATATCTAGCAAGTCATGAAATCCCCATGAGAAACCCTAAACCTAACTATGAAACTACTCAGACATAGATGATGTAAACATAATCAATGAATTAATAGAAATCATAAAAGAGATTAGAATATAAAAGGGGTTCGAAAACTTCTCCAAAACGAATGTAGTACAGGAACAGATCAGCCCCAAAAGCTCTAAAAAACTCTCTGCTCTAAGTTATGGTAGCGTCCCTAAAACTGAAGCTAAAAAACTAATTAAATAGCTAAAACACGACTGGGGGCTTCTGTGTAAATATCTGGAACTTCTGGGCATATTTGCAATATTGGCATTCTTCATTAAACCGCCGAGAATCTGGCCCAACTCGCTGTGCATCGATCGATGCAAGTGTGCAACGATTGACGCAATACTCAAATCTGGATAGTGAACAAAACCTCTCGGGTCAAATCTCCAAAGTGCTCCAATTAGCTCTATAATCTCCACTTTTTCTCCAAACGTACGTGTACCTAATAAGACCTGCAAAAGACTCTAAAGAAACACTAATAGACTCTAAAACAGACTTATATCATGGCATAAAACCGGTAAAAACCATGATATATCACAGCCTTGATTTAAGCTACGCGAGTTTGTGCTATTCATATTACAAGACACCAATGTGGCGAGCAACCTACGAAGGAGTAGTAAGACCTGGCGGAAATGCCAACGACTGTGATATTCCTGCTGATGTTCTCAACCATTGCTTGTATCCACCGGATGTCAACCGACCATCTGGTAGACCTAAGGAAGGACGATATCCATCGATTGGAGAATACCAGGTAACAACTCAATTCTAAAAGTATCCATCTATATTCTATTTAAATTTTTATTAAATCATCGCTTGTGTGACTTCTTGCAGAAGGAGAAAACCCCTCGATCAACACCCAACAGATGTTCTAAATGCGGAGGCCACAAACACAACCATGCAACTTGTAAAAGCTAATCACACTCATGGTTTCTTACTTCATGCCATATTTTGTTATCTGTTTTGTATGTTTAAAACATGTTCTCGGGATCTTTTTGTTATCCATGTATTGGTAGTTATTGATATAATCATCCGCTTATTATCCTGCTATTTAGAATGTTAGGTCGACATATCAGTATCCTAATTGTTTGAGGCCATGTTTTTATGAACATTATGGATACTATCCAATCGCTCTTCTTTTTAAAAAAATTTTCTTTTCCTTATAATTAACCATGTCCGCTGACTCGAGCTGTTCTACATATTTTTTTTATTTCTAAACCCATTATCCAAGTCATTGATTAGTTGCCAACCTTTCTCAAGTGTACTTGTAAATAAATATATAAATACTAACCCCATAAAATGTGTCAGTCATATACTTTCTTAAGCTATCTTGTCAACAACATCTCGTGTCCCATCATGTACCTGTATACAGCTATGTGGTGTATACGTGACCTTCCCAATGTTGACGTCTATTCCTGTTTTATAATGGTTACGACAAAACTACTTTTATCCATAGTTAAGAATTAACTATTACTATCCAGTAGATGTTCAACATTACAGACTCAAATACACATATTCTATCTATCCATTAACTTCCCTTTTATCGCTTGGCTTTGTTACCTATTATACCCATTATAAGTAAGAGCGTACACACTCGATTGAATCCCTTTAAACATGAGTTTCACGTCTAATTCCACTGCTCCCACTTCTGATCCGCCTTTACCTTGCAGGGAGATAGGCGTCACAGCCCCAACCATGTATTGGTGTGGTGAACGCATTGTAGTAGGGTATGGTACAACTCGTGCCAATCTTCACCGCAGGTGGTTCAAATGTCCGAAAACTAACCGAGTTAGATTAAAACAGAATCTTCTGCTTTGTTGTACAGTTCTTATTTCGTGTGTTTTGTTTTGCAAATAAACCTTTTTCTTACAAGCAGCACCAATACGAAGGTCATGTACGCTAGTGGGTGGACGACGCTATTATGAAAGAAGTTGATAGGGTTTCCAAAGATGTCAAAAAAATTCAAGAGGACATCAAAGCTCTAGAGAAATGGTTGAACTCGGTTGGAGACGAATTAGCGATCAAGATGGCATGAAAATCTCCGTCGAGGTCGCCAGAAATGACAGAACTCCTTGTTCTAAGAGGCATATAGAAGAGAAGATGAACAAGATTCATATCATCTGGATCGTCGCCGTCTCTGTTTGTGCGGCCGTTTGGACGTTAGGCCAGCTAAAGACACTCACTTTATGGCTGAAGAATGATCTATCTTATACTTAGTCCATCTTTATGTCCTCATCTCATCTTGTTTGTTCGCCCTTTTTTAGCCGTTCTAGCATACACTACTTACCATCCTTTTTCCCAATAATTGTTTAATCCACTTGCGGTATTAAGTATGTTGCCTTTTAATCTTGTCCATTTTTCTATCCATCATAATCCGCCAGAGTTCGATGGTTATAACCAGTCACTTTCATTAAGAGAATGTATTTGTTTCTATTCCCCAATCCTTTCCAAAAATGGATCTAGTTTTGTCTTCTGTAAATTCCCTTATGTTGTTATTTCAATATGTTATTTAATTCAATTAGCTAATATGTGGAATATGTGATGGACAAATATTTAAAAAGTTATGCATGTTACCTTACCTTCGATTTTTGCTATCCATCATTCTAAATATTTACATTATATTTACTACTATCCATAAAAACAGTAGCTACTTGATTGCATATTATACCGTTCTATCCAGAATGTTGGGTTTCCAAGACAATCTATGATTCATGGAATTATGTGTTTATGCTGTATGAATCATTGCGACCTAAAGTCCCTATCAATCGGTTCGATCCTCTAATTCTAAAAGTGGATTGGCAATTATATTGCTGCTTCATTTTTTTAAATTCACTACGCTTTCATTTATCAATAACTCTAGTTCATAGATTATATTTCCTTATATCCATACGCAGAAATGCATCATGGATGGGAATTTATCGTTTTCCAATAGCAGTATGTTCGGATTCCAGTGTGTTTGTCTGCTCCATCATTCTAAATTTATAGTTCATATTTACTACTATCCAGAAAGCAGTCCCTAGTGGATGCCATATTATCACATTCTATCCAGAATGTTAGGCCTCTAAAACGTTCTCTGATTCATTGAATTATGTGTATGTGCTATATGAATCGTTGCGATCTTAAGCCCTCTATCAATAATTTTTTTCCCAAACCCGCCATTACATCTGTAACCTAAATCGGTTCGATCCAGTAATTCTAAATGTCGATTGACAATTATATTTCTGCTTTTGTCTTCTTCACTTCACATCGAATTCATGTATCAATAACTTCAGTTTATAAATCGCAGTCTGTTCAGATTCCAGTGTATGTGTTTAATCCAGCCCTCTTAACTTAGAGTTCATGTTTCCTACTATCCATAATCATTAGCTCATTTATTTAATATTATGACGTTTTATCCACAATGTTGGGTTTCTAATACGTTCTCTTATTCATTGAATAATGTGTGTATGCTGTCTAAAACGTTGCGACCTAAAGTCCTCAATCAATAAGTTTTGTTCAGCAATCCATATGTGATATAAATCTGTTCGCTCTTGTTATTCTAACAGTGTATTGAGAATTATATTTTCCTCCATGGTTTTTTAAATTTAACTACGCTTTAATGTATCAATATCTTCAGTTTATAGATGATATTCCCTTCTATCCATATCAACAATTCATAATGGATGATATTTACTCGTCTTGCAATCGCCGTATGTTCGTATTCCAGTGTGTGTCTCTGATTTATTGAACTCGGTTATTTGGGATTTGAATCGTCGCGACCGAATTCCATCTATAAATAAAGGATGTCCACGGTAACTCTCTGTCCACGCACACCAAACCCATCTTCAAATATGAATATAGCGGATGACCAGAACCCCATCCCTCCCTCTCTCAATTTTCTTGATCTGCCGCCTTAAATAAGAATATCGATTTTGGCTAAGAATGCTAGCGATCATGTTCGTGAACACTTAAAAATTAGAGCCGTTTTCAAAACTCTTCGTGATGACGCTGATCATGCCGATACGCTATCACAGATCGATATAATCAAAACTCACCACGACTTTCAAGGGATACTCCGATTGGAACTTGACTGTCTAGCTGCCAGTAATCCAACCGCATTTTTAAAAAGCAATCTCCGATTTCATGTACACAGAGGAGAGAGCTGAGTCCTATCTCCTCCTCAACAGAGCGCCGTCGTTGGAATCAAACTCGCTTTGTATTGCTACGAAGTGATACGCTGTTCAATCTTCCCTAATCTGGATACTGATCCAACGATCCCTCCTCTCTCTCACACTGCTATCCGGGCGCTTAGGCGGCATGTCAAACAGTTTCATAAGGTAACTTATCCTTTCTACAGCGCACCCGATCTCAGAAACATTCGTGACTCTATCGACTGTGGAAGAATTGCAACATGCCCTTGTGTTGTTCATTGGCATTGGCTTGATTTGTTAAACGAAAATGTAAAGGGTCACGGGATGTGCAATCTTTGTTTTTGGGCTATTCAGACTGTAGTGTTCTTCCTTATGATCCCAAGCACTTTCTCTAGGTGGGTATATCTTCCGCAAAACGCACTCGCGGAGGCTGGCGGCAATATGCAGCACATTCACGGTCTTGTAGCCGCTAATGTCCCCGTCGCTGTCGGTGACAACCTACCCAATCAAGTTGACGTCGGCGGTGATAACTTTCAAGGGGTCGGTGGTTTGGACGGTGGTAATTACCCAAGTGACATCCCTCCTGGGTGGGGCGCCTAAATGTTTTCAAAACTAATACTGTTGCTTTCTAATCTATCCGCTATACAAAGCTTTTATGTAATAAAAAACGTACTGCTGTTGTTTCGCTCTATCCGCTATAAATAAGCTGCAACTTTTCTATCCACCAGTTTACCACAATACACAGTCTCGTACTGCCTTAAATCATCAAATTTAATACAAACACGTCACACACTTTTAAACACGTCAAACATGCCCACTCTTTCTAACACACTAAAACTACTTATACATATAAAAATTCTAGTTTGTTGTTCCAATAACTACACACCGCCACTTTATTAATTACTTCCCTCTTTGATGCTAATGGTTTACACCGGTTTTGTTAATTAATTCTCGTATTAACACAACCCGTCGACTTTATACATATAAAAACATACGGGTTAATTGACCGGATTCCCGCCTGGATTGCCCCAAATCCATTTTCATTAACTTTCCATTTTCGATCCAGTACTATACTATAATCTATCCAGTATGTTATAACTTCTCATTAGATTATTATATTTTATACTTCAGCCATTCAAAATTAATCTTTCCATCTTCTATCCATTTCCTTGCAATTCTAAATCGTCACTTTATCAAACTGTATAGATTCGCTTACTCGGTAGGCTGTCCATCATTTTACTTTGCCAATTTTTCTCATCAACCTTATCCCGTCTGTATCAAACTTTCTCTACCATATTTCAATCAGGCCCATTTCTATCTGTATTCATGCATATTCCCCTGGAACATGATATCCACTCCATTCATATCCACTTGTCCACTACATTTGTTGTTCAACAATTATTATCCACTAAACATATCGATAACAATCTCCCTCCTCGTTTATATGCTTATTTTAGTCTTATGTTTAAAACTTACTAATTCGAAAGCCACAGTTAGTTACTTACCAGCATTACTATCCATCGTATTCGAATTACTGACTTTACACTTATTTGCCCACATCCAAAACTATCACGGATAGTTAATCGTTCGTCGGATTATTGTAAACCTATCCATTAGTTACATCCGAAACATTACGTGGAAACCGAATCGTTGCGTCGTTTCGCATCTATAAATATTAGATGTCGACCCTCAACCTCTGTCCACGCACTCAAATCCTTCAAAATGAGAAGAACTATTTCCCGCGTTGGTGAATCCTCCAGTCCTAACCGCCCACCTCTCACTCTCCTAGATCTTCCGGCCCACTTGAGAAGGTCAATCCTTTCCAGGAATGCTAGTGATTATCTTCGAGAACATTTCAGAGCAAGAGCCGTCTGCAGGACCCTGTGCCACGACGCGGAGCACTTGGATACTCTTGCCCAGATAGACCTTATACAGCCTATCTCTTCTGAAGAAACCCCCGACTGTGTGATCCTGTTGTTCCATGCCTGTTTGGCTGCCAACAACATAACCACTATCTTTCTTAAAGCAATATCAGATTTCATGTACACATATGAAAGACAAGAAGCTTTCCAAAACATCAAACGTTGCGCAGTTGCTGAGTGCAAACCTGCGGTTTATTGCTACGAAGTCATCCGGCGATCTATCTCCCCTGCCTTCGATTCAGGTTCTCCCATCCCTTTCCAATCACGTTTTGCTATACGTTCATTAAGAAGACATGTTAGGGAGTTAAAGCGATGCCCCTGGCCTATCGGCATCACTGTCGATCTTGCGATGATAAGAGATTCTGTAAACGTGGCAAGAATAAGAGCATGCCCTTGCTCCGTTCATCGGTATTGGCTATACTTCCTGCATGAAGATGTAAAAGGGCTCGGCATGTGCGATAAATGTTTCTAGGCCATTGAGATTTCATGCTTCTTCGAAATTATTCCACAGACTTTCCTAGAATGGCCTAAAATCCAGATATCCCCAATTTCCGGCACTTGGGTGCATAACGCAGGCGGTTGGCACCGGACGGCAATGCAAAACGCAGCATTTTGGGGAAACGGTGGTGGTGGGGCCGCCTAATCTTTAACTACATCTTTTTAGTTCGATTGGAATTCTGTAGTGGATAACGCATGATAACCGGTTCTAGTTTATTTTCGGGTTTTCGTTTTTTGTTTGCACCTATAACTCTTTCTTCTCTTTGTATCCATCTATATATATTTTCCCTATCCATGAATTTGTGTTAATGTTCCTATTACCAAACTAACTCAACCATATCCAAAACAAAATAAAATTCAAAAATATATTATTAAAAACACATCGGAAACCCAAACCTCTACGCTTCATAGGCCATCATTATTCCCTCGTAAAAGAAAAAAATTATCTTCTTAAATGTAAGCCATAATTACCTTCTTAGGAACCTTTCCGCTTCACCTAAAAAACTAACACGTGACAGTTACACCCCTATCCATCAGACAGCACATTACCAATTATCCTTGCATCTCGCTATCAAGTGATTTGCTTGTACGTATCCACCCATGTTTTTTTTTTTTTGTATTCATTCCCATTAACCATTTTTTAACTAAGTTCCCATAAATAGATTTCAAATTATGTTATTACTACTCTTACACTTGTTATTTTAAAAAAAAATGTCAAACATACTTCCATTAACATATCTTACAAGACTACCGTATATTCAAGCGTCTCTCTATCCATACAACATGATTTAGTTCACATAACCACACTACGTTTCCACTATTACTTTATCCATGCAAAATGTTGTTAATTAAGTTTAGATGCCCACACTCCTTGTCCACCCGTTAGTTCTTTCTGTTTTGTCAACTCCCAAATTTTGTACTTTTTCCATTTCTCCATGCATGCATCGAATTGTCAACATTATCTCACATCACATCACTCATCCATGGGCCGGCGGTTGTACTACTACATGCAACACTATTTATAATATTCATAATATCCAAAACACTCAACCAAATAATAACATATTGCCCCACAGTTACATCACGCAACTACCGATGTCCGTTCCATCATACCTCCTAGCCACGTAGCTATTGCCCCGTCCAATCATATATCTATTGTTCATGATTCCTAAAGCCACCTACGTTCACGTTAACTCTTTCTTTTTATATATATATTTAAATCTGAATTATTGATTGTAATATACTGTAAGCCTTCAAATTGCAAACGTACTATCCACCAAAACTACACATACTGCTTCCCTGCTTCGGCTACCCTCCTTTATGTGCCCTTAACTATTCCATTTGATATTACATTTTTAGTCCTATACATATATTTTAACATTTACATGTTAATCATTCTTCCTACTCAGAAACATCCCCTCTTTATGTAACTACCCGCAAATCATCTACCTATCCACCACGTACTTCACAGCAGGTTTATGTAACTATCCAGAGACATCCCACTTCTGTTTTCCTATCAGACCTATTAATTTTAAATAGATTATCCATCCAACTATCTGCTATTCAAATAACATAAACAACATATAATACCAACTCAAACGGTAAATTCAAAGTCACAAAGTAAACATACAACCAAACTGGATTGTCACACAATTTGTTTTAGAACTTCTAGGACAATCCAGTTCTTATAAATGCCCATTGCGAACTCCTGCCTGATCTGGTTCACGAACTCATCTCCCATAGTCTCAAATCCATCTGCTTGTGATAGGGCATGAAGCTTGAGCATCTTCATTGTAACCAGACCGCTATACCCTGCTCTATTATTCTTGTTCAAACCCTCCGACCGATTCCATGAATAAGCCCTCACATTGTCCTTCGCATTCTGTTTCCCTGCCTTTCTTTCCTCCTTCGCCTTCATACATCTCGTATCCAGGTCAAATCTGAAAAATGTATCCACAATGTAGGGAACCATTTTTATAATCGGAGCAATATCTTGAGCAGCTTGATTACATCGACCATCGTTTTGTAACGGATCTATTACTTCAACTGACCCCATGTCAATATTTATCACAACTACAACCCAGTGATCCTTTCCACCATCCATCGGAACATATATTATTCCAACATCTTCAAACCACTTCGCCTTAATCTTCCTGTCAGCCTAGTCGCCATATACTAACTCCTTGATTTGATCGCCCCATCGATACCCTCTCTTGTCCTTCGACGGGGAAAAGCTCCTATATTTAGCTTGCAAATAGTTTGAGAACCAAGGCGGCATGAAGAGCACCCTCTCCCCTGCGTAGTGGGTAGCATGTTTCATGTATATTATATGAACTCTCCAAGTACTTGCATATGCTGAAAAACCCAGAAGCCTATAAGTTATCTGTTTATGCCAAATTATACATCCAATTTAGTTAAAACTAACCGTTGTGTTTACACATTTCATAGGCTCTGCAATGTGAAGCAAGAATTTGTTGCTAATTGCCACCTCCTTATATATCAAATTCTCAAGCACGTATCCCCTGCACAATATACCCCAAATGAGCATGTATTCTAAACTATCGTCAAGAAATTATTACGTACCTTTTAGGACAGAGCTTAAGCGTTTCCTCCCAGGCATGCTTATGTCCAATAAACATATCTTCACTTTCCCTCAGCCTCTCAAACGTCTGCGCAAGCGTGACCTCTTCATCTGGTAAACTAGTCTTTACACGTTTTGGGGGTGGAAAAGAGTCATTCCCCTCATCCTCTTCAGTAATAACAGCCTCTTCTTTCATAGCGTCACGTTTTTTCTTAACACTGATCTTCTCCTTAATATACTTCCTCTTTTCCCCAACTTCACCTTCAGTTTCCTGGCCCATACCAAATTACTAGTTTGGAGACACCGTTGTCTTAGTTATTCAATTAATATGAGTAATAACAATACACAACAAATCCAGTAGATTTAACTATCCATTGTTTCCATTCCTTTTCACCCACCTTTCCAGGAGACAGCTTTCGTTTATTGGAGAAACTATCCTGCGTAAGTTCTGTGGATATGTCATCAGCATTTTCTTCATTTGTAATACGAAGCTTACCCTGACCATTACGACCAAAAAAATATAGTAAATAATATAGGACCATATTCACTATTATTATTTCTGGAATTTCGCGCACATTTCAACATTGGTCTTTTTTCAATTTAATTACCGCGGATAGTTTTTAATCTGTCACAGACCACATTCCTTCATCCAACTTACACTCATTCAAGAAATTAGCCTTCTTCTTTTCTGTGGATAGGCCATCATTACTCTGCCCATAAATGAATGAACTCTTACTCGATAATGCTTATTTTCGCACAAATAAATCATTATAATTAAATATATATTACCATTGATTGCTTATCTGCCTCATTTCCGTCTTCCGCTACACATTGAATCCAGGATGTATCCATCCCCCTACCTTTTAATAGGTCCTCAGTTATTCCTTCCAAACGAGTCCCGTTGAAACCCTGCCAGAAAATATGGAAATTTACACTAACAGTGCTGAAGAATAGTCGGAACCCTGCCAATCAACTATCTCTAATTCTGTGGATAGGCCATCTGTGTTTACCATCAAATGGATCCCGAAATTTTTTCTGCGATGTTTATACATAACTACGATGCTCTACACTTGATTATTCAATATAAGGACACATGTTCTATACATCACCTGTTCTTGCTCTCTGAAAATGGTTACAACTGTGTTCTCTGTGGTTAGTCCAACCATCTTTCCTTCATACTGACTTCCGTAGTTGCTCTGCGCAGAATAGATCTCCATCAGAGAAACGTTCATCAGTAGTTAACACGTTTAATTGATATCAACTGCAAAAAAACACGATGTGTTACGATCATAAGCAAATAAATTGAAAACTTTTCGATATTACCTGCTTTAATTGCTCAACAACCAAGCTTTTACGTACTACCCCCTCACCAAGTGTTTTCAGATTTCGTGCCGCATAGATAACGTCTACCGGGTGCTCCAAATCCTCCCCCTTTGTTGTTGTTTCCATGGTTTACTTTCTACCATGTAATTCATTACACACAAACGATTCATCATTCACTTTCGAATCCTCAATTGATTGAGCCAGATGAGTAACTTGAGATATAATAAGATTCACATTCTCCCAAATTGGCTCATTCTTGGTATTAGGACTTTCAAAAGATCGGGCACCCACATTATTCCAAATAGGCTCATTCTGAGACCCTCCACCATCAAAATTTCTCTTCAACCTCTTATTAGATGCACCTAACAACACTTTCTTCATCTCTGTCAACGTGTACTTTTGGAGGGGACTGTTTAGAAGCATGCTTATCAGCAACCTACAAGCCCTCAACGCAAATCTTCGTTTCAGTGAAGTCAATTTTGCTTCCTGTTTTAGTATTAGCTTTCTCACTTCTTAAACGTTCCTCTACCCAAATCTGAAACTTATCATTTACAACCGAATCAGCTTCACTGCTAGTGCCGTTGTCAGTTGCAACTGATGCCTTTTTCCTCCTCTTATACTCTATAAAAGGCTTGGGGGTGTACTCAATGAGCCTATGAGAACAATTCCCCCAGGCTAGACATCCTTTTTGAATTAGTATTGCCTATCCACGAGATTTTCAAGATATGCAACCTTCTTGTCCGTAATCTCGTCACACCATTCCCCCCAACCTTCACGTAATGGGGTCACTCCTGGCTTCAGCCATGGCACAACTTTTACCTGTACATAGAGCATTTTACACTTATTAATTGATAAAGAACAATTAGTATTGATATGGATCATTCGAGCACAGTTGCCACTTACTTCAGCTCCAAACTCTATATCCAGCATAGTGTCACTGCTTATCCAGTTGTTTTTGGGAATTTTCTCGAACCGAATATCCATGAAATCAGCAGTGGATTTATATTCGGACATCCGCTCCAAAAAACCTGGTATACAACGAAAAGCTAGTAGTTGGAAAGAAAGCGGGAATCCGTAAACGACCTTAGTTTGTTGTTGCAGATGCGTTCTGAACGTCTGAATAGGATCATCCCAAATTTTCCCAGATCTTGTCCCATGCTTCATTAACTTAATCATCTTCAGAAATGACTCCCGAACCCATGGATACCTTAGAAAGTAATCCACATCACTCAGCATTTCAACAAACTCCGGCGTTGCCTTTGCTGCCTGGTTGCTACTAATAAGGACCCCATCGACAATACATATCCGCGCAATTTCAACCTTTTTAAACCATCAATCTCTGCATCGTCGAGAATTATAAGTATATCTTCAATTCTAACCCCGTGGTCAGCCCTTTTCCCACCTTTACTCATACCACCGAACAATTCTTCCCACACAGACTTCGAGCTATCTCGCTCCTTTCTCTTCTCCTCAATCTCCTCTTGTTCCGGCCACTCACAACAATTTAATCCAGTGATTACGCCGAACTCAACTAGCGAAAATCTAAGAGGTTGGCCTGCAAAAACTGTAATCAACTCATATTTTTTTTTGTTACTACTTGCCTTGCCAATAGACCATGAATCATTTTCCCAGATATGGAACTCTGTTTTACTGGCAGCTTGAACAATTCTCCAAAACTCGAATCTCTAAGTCTTTCCCACTCGGGCGTCTCCCTAATCTTCCTCCACACTTTGTTTAGTATCTCCGGTTTTGAATATATATTCAGCCGACCTTCTGAATAACAATCATTCTTGTACAATCTACTAGGAAGGTTATAGTCTACCATCATCTGCAAAAGGAACAAACATTTCCCCAACTTTAAGATAAAACACACGCAGAACTACTACAATCTTAGATAACTCGTCCTTTACCTTCTGATTATTGATTGATGTTTATTTAATTCTTCACGAGCTGCTGTTTTTGTAGTTCTACCCGGCAAACTACGATGAACCCTGAGATTAGAAGGTTCTGTAGGTGTTAAGTTTTGTAAGGATTTTTTTCCTTTAACCAGACTACATTTATTCAACCAATACAAATATCTAGTTACAAGTTTCTGTCAAATTAAAGGAGGGGCATCTTGGTCTTTCCATTGCATCTTTTCTCACAAAAAGATACAACATTGCAAATGCTTTCCAAAAGATACATAACTGCAAGAAAAACATCAAAAACATATATCTAGTGCAATTGACCCGATTAAAGTCCATGGGCCGGCTCATGTCACTCGAAAGTATAATGAATCGGCACTGATAGTTGTATATATATATCTGTAAGGTATAAAATCGGCACCTTTAACACGTACCTACATTCGTATCTATATATATAATATATGATCTATATATACTTTTTTGTCAAACATAACATATGATCTAGACGAGGTATAAAATAAGATTATTGTCTAGAGAAAATGCATTGGAGACCGACTGATGGATGCATGGCTGTAAAAGTGAAATAACTTCTTTTGAGATGAGAATAAGCTCTCAACCTTTGCATGTATATATATATATATGTGGCATGGATGATTTAATTAGTTTTGTTTAATTAATTTATAAGTTTGATAAATTGCAGTATTTAACGTATTGATAGATATACAAATGTCATAAAATAATCAGGCTTATATTCTATATTACCAAACTATATTCTTCAGCTTTTGTCTTTTTATTTTTCCGGTCATCATATTCTAAGGCAAGCACTGTGAAAGCAAATAAAGTAGAACCAACATATATCATCGTTGTTAAACCTATTACTAGGTTTAAAGAATGATAAGTTTTATTTTTGTCAACAACATAAAATACACTATCGATTCTCACCTAGTCAAGTTGAAGGATTTGAGTTTACATAAACAAAATAAGATGTTTGGACTCGTGCATCTCGTGTTAAATTATCCGCGTTTGTGTTGCTTTCTCTTGGAGTCTGAGGGATAACGAATCTTGTGAAGAAATTCTTGCGACTCTCACTCATTCAAATGTATCGAAAATGCAGGCTATTATGTGGGTGTATACACTATCTTCACCAGCTCTGAAGAGTTTGTAGTGAAAGTTACGTCTTGTTGATTCTATCTCTTCATGCATTCCCACTACAAGAAAACATGCTTTTTGCGACTGCGTATATAGTCGCAAATTAGTCGCTATATTACTTTTTACGACTTAATAGCGACTAATTGCATTAGTCGCGAATCTGTGGTCGCTAAATTTATTAGTCGCTATATTAGTCGCTAAATTGCGACTATTTAGCGACTATATATATTTTGTGAATATTAGTTGCTATATAAGTCGCTAAATTAGCGACTAATATAGCGACTAATAAAAATAATATTAATTTAAATATTTACTAGTTAGATAATAATCAATTCGTGATTAAAAAAAAGTAAAATAAATAAATATTTAGATTGAAAATATAAAATATATTTATTGATTACTTTAAACAAAATAATTTCATATTAATTTTTTGGGTTTTTATATTCTAATTCACATAAAAACAGGAAATAAAAAAACAAAAGACAATAGCCCACAACAGAAATAACTAATGGGCCAGGAAAAAAAAACATATACAGGCCTGCTACAAAGTGAAACCCTAAATGGATGCGCCGTCGCAGCCACACGACGAGTAGGTCGGCCTCGGAGAACATTCATCTGCGACGGCAACGGATTATGCGATGCAGGAGGAGGAGACTGACGGATAAGAGATCTGGCGATCTCGATTGACCATCACAATCGGCGGTTCAGTGGAAATCGAAGAAGAGATGGCGATTTGATGAAGAGAGTCTGTCTGAATCAAGAGACTGACGAAGAAGATGAACTTCAGAGCTCTTCTTCTTCTTCCCAACCGATTCACCTTCATCTTCGTCTTCTTCCCAGCCATATTGACCCTTGATGTGAGAGTTGTTAGAAGTCAGAAGAAACAAATAAAATCACCAGAATCAGGAGAGAACAATCGGAAAAGAGAACAACCTGTAACACGAGATACGTAGGCTTGTGCTCTGCTTTCATGAGACTGACGAGGATGGTTTTAATTTGTGAGATCTACGAGAGGTCATGAGATTGCTTGAAACTAGAGACTTTTTGTGGATTGTGAAAGAGGGATACGAAGGAGGAAGAAAAAGTAAGAGGAAAACACACAAAAATGTTTAATTCATGTCCACTAGATGTTAGCATAATCAACGGTTGATATAGAAGAGATCTTGATCTTTGCCATTTTCTAGCAACCAATAGAAAAAAAGTAAGAGGAAAACACAAAAAGATTAATTATGTCCATCAGATGTTAGTAACATCAACGGCTGATATAGAGACCTTAATCCTTACCTTTTTAACAACCAATAAGAAGTAAGTTAATTGCAAATTATTTTACTATATATTTTAGTTCTTAATTAGTATCAAATTAATTTGAAAATAATATATTTGAAACATATTTTTTTTATAAATGTTGAATCTTAGTTTGATATGTTATAGTAACTAGAGTTTTATTAATTTGAGTTTTGTTTAGATTTTAGAGTTTTAAGGTTTGTTTAGGATTTAGGGTATAGGGTTTGTTTAGAGTTAGGATAAATGACTTAAATATTAGTTTTATATATGTATAGTTAATGGTTATATTTTAATTTTATAGTTTATGATTAAGAGTTAAATTTAGAGTATGATTATGATTTAGTGTATAAGCTAATGTTTGGAGGTTTAAAATTTAAGGTTTAAGTTAATATTTGAAAATAATAAACAATATTTTCTTAACCTAAACCTTAAACAATATTTCCTTAACCTAAATCCTAAACATTATCTAATACTTTAGACTTCAATTTCCCTAAACCATAAACCCTATACACTAAACCCTATATTCATTAGCAAAGTGTTAACTATGACTCTAAACCATAATTCTTTAATCTAAACCCGTTTTAATTATAATTGTGATAATAAGTTAACATTAATAAATGAGAAACCTATAGTGTTTAGGGTTAGAGTAACCCTAAACCCTAAACTATATTCCAAAGTTTATAATTTAGGGTTTGGAGCTTATAATTTAGAGTAATTTTATATATTATATAGTAATTAGAGTTTTAGTTATTAGATTTTTATTTATAATTTAGAGTTTTAAGGATAATTTAGGGTTTAGGGTATAGGGTTTGAAGGGTAATGTTTAAGGTTTTAAATGTTTTACTTAATTTTATATACTATATAGTAATTAGAGTTAGTTATTAGATTTTTGTTGATAATATAGGGTTTAGGGTTTATTTAAGGTTTAGGGTATAGGGTTTATTTAGGGTTTAGTTATATAATTTTTTGCGACTATTTAGCGACTAATTTTGCGACTGATTCGCAAAATTAGTTACAAGTTAGGTACACCCGGTTTAGAACATTAAAAACGTGTTCTATACCGACTTTTAGCGACTAAAAAAAATACGGTTTAGCGACCCGCCGAATTTAGTCGCTAAATAGTCGCTATTTAGGGACTATTTAGCGACGTATAACTTGTAGTCGCAATTTAGCGACTAAATCGCGACTATTATCTATTAGTCGCAATATCAGTCGCAACTTTGTCACTAAATAGTCGCAACATTTAGCGACTATAAAATCAGTCGCAACTTAGAGTCGCAAAAAACCTGTTTTCTTGTAGTGTCCATCATCTAAATTAGTGCTTCAAATTCTGCGTGAAAGGGGAATAGACTGCATCTTATGTTCCTTGCTCCTATCATTACGTATCTATCATCTTCGTAGATGATGTACAAACCATGTCATGAAAAAGTGTCATACTCTTTCCATGATTCATCTATAAAACACCAACGTCTTTGAATGTCCACCTGTGCCCGAGGCGAAATGGGGCTTTTGATATTATTTTGACGTGTTAATTTATCCATTATTGCCGTTGATTGTGCCTCTTTCCATGCGAGAGATTCACCTTCCGTTAGCTTTAAGATATCTCGTGGATTCCAATCAATGTTGTTATATAATTTATCATTTTTGTTTTTCTAGATATACCAAATGATCTATGGATTTTTTTTTTCCGTTATTCGATAGCACTCGCCAAAACAAATAATCCATAACGAATACCGAGATTAAAGAGAAACTTCTAGGATGTGATGGGATTAATGATAGAGCCTATGTTTATAAAACCGGTAAACATTCAAAAGGACATGATTTATTTATTCTTTTTCCGCCCCATACTTGGCATAGTGAATATCACATCTGATTCTTTAGATTTTTGTGACCGATAGTTTCCTAAAAGTGCTTGCCAAATAAAATATTTAATTTTTGATGAACATTTTAATTTCTAATAAAATTATTGAGTCCGTTTTACAGTCAGGTTCATAAACCACATTTAGACTTTCTTTATCCAAAAACTCATGTTCTATATAATAACTTGATTTGATTGAGTATTTACCTCATTTTGTAAAATGCCATCCTAATGATAAGTTTTGGTTCAGTTTTTCCTTATTGTTTGATTTAATAAGAATAATTTTATTAACTGCCGTTATGACATTTCACATACAAATTAATGATACTATTATATTTATGCCCCTACAAGAACAACTGCCTTTAGAAATTTTGTTCTGTTTTATTATTTTTAATTTTTTTCTTTTTTTGGCATCAATTAAAATTTGTGTCTGTGATAAAATAAATTTGCATTGAAATTTTAAAAATGACTTGCTTTTAAAACAGAAAAATTCTTCAAAAACGATATTTATATTGGGAAGTATGAAGGAATTCTGAGCTATCCTCTTTAATATAAAGGCTGTTGGGAATGTCCTGAAATCACACTTGTAATCACTCTAGAGATAGTTGTGTTGTCGAGATTAGACATTCATACAATACTAGACGGTCATAATGTTTTGCTAGAAACCACTTGTGATATGCGAGTTGTGAACTCATTACTAGTATTATATGAACCTACAGGGTCACACACCTAAGCAAACTGGATGTACTTCATGTGGGAATGATCATTAATGTAATGATCAAATGTGTATTTGATACACATTAATATAAGTGTTTTGAGGGTGTGTCGATCGACACAAGTGTTGTGTCGATCGATGCAAGGCGCAGATCGAAACAATGTTTCGATTTAATGACTTAATTAATCTCGGTTCGGTCCGGTGATTAATTAGGTTTTCCCAGGTCTATATATATGTGATATAGCACGACCTGGAGCACAACTTTAACCCTAATCGCAGCCACCTCTCAGAAACACAGGAATCCCTAAGAGATCCGATCTCCCGGCACTAGCATCCCGGCGGATTCCAGTTTGTGTGCGTGTGGATACCAGTAGAGGCGCATCACTTGAGGCGCTTGTGAATCTCGAATACCTAATCATCTTCCGCTGCAAATCATCCAGGTATATTCGAGATCTGAGAATGTAGATTCAACTCTAAGCATGAATCCTAGATCCTAGGCCTGAGATTTATACCTAGGGTTGACTAAATTGGATTAGGAACCGCCTAGAAATTCCTTCAGTGGTATCAGAGCCTAAGGATTCTAGTTGAATCGCACTCTGAGTTATCGCCCAGCGTCGACCAGAAAATCGCATTGTGTCGATCGTTGCAAAGTGTTGCATCGATCGACACAGACTGAAAATCGCATTGTGTCGATTGACACAAAGTGTTGCATCGATCGACACAAAGCGACACGACTGGTTCAATTGGATTGAATTGGTCATTGCGATTGGTTGAGCTGGTTAGACCGGTTGATTGCGATTGATTTGATTTGGTTGGTGACGATCGATGCTAATGTAGCATCGATCGATGCTGACCGGTTATCAAAGCTGGTTCAATTGGATTGGATCGGTTATCGCAATTGGCTTAAACCGGCTTGACGGGTTAATTGCAGTTTGATTGAATTGGGTTGATGTCGATCGACGCAAGTGTTGTGTCGATCGATGCTAACCGGTTATCAAAGCCGGTTCAATTGGATTGATCGGTTATCGCAAATTGGTTCTGGTATGTTGCATCGGTCGATACTAGTGTAGTGTCAATCGACAAAGAATTAAATTGTTCGGTTATTGAACCTGCAGTTACAAAACCAAACCAGAATTAAACCCACTTCTTAGAATTATTAAAGCCTAATTAGATTAGTTGTCTTATAAGTTCTAAACCTTATTGGATGCATATATGATATGCATTAGACCAAAAGTTCCGTTCCTCAACTAAATATCAAGTGTGTTTAGATGTCTTTCCAATCTTGTCAACTGTCAAGACTTGTTTCATTGTGCGATAGACTTGCAGTGCAAGATGTCCACAATTACATAAGTAAGATAGGTGGTAATCGTGTTGATGGACTTGCAGTGCAAGACATCAACAATTACATGACTTAAGAGATTGGTTTACTTGACTGGGCCATCAAAATTGTTTTGGGCTCAGAGACATCAGGTGGATTGGACATGAGATGTCAATCCACAACCAAGAGTTATATTGGATATAACTATCAAAGTTGTTGCTTACCTAGATAGCTAAAATTTGGGCGACAGCCAGTGGCTCACTCAAGTTTAGTGAAGTATGGGTCTTGGATCATTATATTCATTTGAGGAAACATTGTTTGAATATAATGCGAGTCTTCTTAATAGTTAAGATTTCTCATTTCTTGAACATCATAACTAAACCTCTCTTGTTTTCAGCTATGTCTAGCACAAACCATCATAGCAATTTCTCCCTGCGATCCGTCCTTGAGAAGAACAAGTTAAATGGATCCAACTTTCTTGAATTGTATCGGAACTTGAGAATTGTTCTCAAATAGGATAAAAAGGACTATGTCCTTGAGAAAGTTCTCCCCAAGAAGTACCGAGTAAATGCCTGGCAGTCAGATAAGGATGCTTGGGATAAGCATTCTAATGATGTGGTCGATGTGTGTTGTCTCATGTTGGCTACCATGAACTCGGACTTGCAAAAGCAATATGAGTACGTGGAGTCGCCAATTGAGATGATCAATGGCCTGAAAAGTATGTTTCAGGAGCAGGCACGAACTCAGAGATACCAGACGGTAAAGTCTCTGATTGAGTGCAAGCTACCAAAGGATTAACCAGTTAGTCGTCATGTCATTAAGATGATGGGTTATATTGATAACCTGGGGAAACTGGATTATCCCATTAGCCAAGAGTTGGCTACTGACATCATTCTGCAGTCACTGCCGTCAAGCTATGATCAGTTTGTTATGAACTATAACATGAACAACTTGACAAAGACTTTGACTGAGTTGCATGGGATGCTCAAAACTGCTGAACCTAATATCAAGAAGGACACCCCAAATGTCCTTATGGTACAAAAGGGTAAAAAGTTTAAGAAACTTGGTAAGAACAAAGGTGATGGCAAGACGAGCTCGAATGTGAATCAAAGCGAGTCTAACCATGCTCCTAAGGTTAATCATGGTCCTTCTAAAGATGATAAGTGTCATTATTGTAATGGTCATCGGCATTTGAAAAGAAATTGCAAGAAATTCCTGGAAGATTATGAGAAGATGAAGAAGACGTACGAGACTTCTTCTTCAGGTATTTATGTTATAGAAGTAAATGTTACTTCTTGTGGTTCTACTTATTTGGGTATTGGATACCGGCTGTGGTGCTCATATTTTGTGAAAATATGCAGGGCCTGAGCAACAGTAGGACCATGGAGAAAGGACAAGTGGTCCTGCGCGTGGAAATGGAGCAAGAGTTGCTGTATTGACCGTAGGAACATTTATTTGTCTTTATCTTCTGGCATGGTTTTAGAACTTAAAATTGCTACTATGTACCTGCTGTAAGCAGAAATATTGTTTATATTCCTTGTTATGGATATGAAAAGATATCAGTTTTCAAATGAAGAATAAGTGTTATTCATTTGATTACAATGATATGTTTCATAGTAGCGGTCCATTAGAAAATGGATCTTATGCTCGAAACCAAAGCGGGCCTAAACTATAACATTAGTACCAAGAGATTCAAATCAAATGATACGAATCAAATTTTTCCTTGTCATTGTCGTTTGGGCCAAATAAATGAGAAACAGATTCAGAAGCTCCATAGTGATGGGCTTTTGGGCTCATTTGATTATGAATCATGTGAGAAATGTGAACCTTGTTTATTGGGCAAAACGACAAAGGCCCCTTTCAACAAAGGTAGTGTCGATCGACACAAGATGTGCATCGATCGACACGGATTGTGAAAGAACAAAATAAAAGGGCCAGAGGCTTATTGGGCTTTATACATACATATGTGCATGGCCCGATGAGCACTAGTGCTAGAGGAAACTTTCAGTACTTCATTACCTTTACTGATGATATCAGCAGGTACGGTTATGACTATTTAATGAGACATAAATCGGAATATTTTGGAAAAAAAAAAATTCAAAGAGTTCCAGAATGAAGTACAAAATCAATTTGGCAAAAGTATTAAAACTCTACGATGAGATCATGGAGGTGAATACTTAAGTCAAGAATTTAGTGATCATCTAAGAGATTGTGAAATTGTTTCACAATTCACTCCTCCTGAATCGGACTTTATTAGATATGGTTTGATCAATGATGAATCACTTAGATCTTCCATTATCCTTCTAAGAATACGCTCTAGAAACGTCTGCGTTTACACTAATAGGGTTCCATCAAAATCAGTTAAAAGGACACCACATGAGATGTGGACTGGAAGTGTTCCTAATTTGTCTTTCATGAAGATTTGGGGTTGTGAGGCTTACATAAAACGTTTAATCTCTGATAAGTTCACACCCAAATCCGATAAGTGCTACTTCATTAGCTATCTTAACGAGACCAAGGCATGTTGTTTTTACAACCGGTGCGAGAACAAATTGTTTTTTGCTTGGAACTATGTTTTCTTGAGAAAGATTGTCTTTCCAAGAAGAACAGTGGGAGTAAAGTACAACTCGAAGAAATTCGAGACTCACATGAGACCGCTCAACCTGATGAGGAAGAGCAGCAGTTGGATCTACAAAGAGTTGTCGAACCTGCACCTGTGATGCCTAAAGTTTACAAAGGATCTGGTGAATGTATATTCAATATATATTCAAACGGCGAGTTTCTATAGAAGTGTCGATCGACACAAAGGTGTATCGATCGACACAGATCGTGAACCAAAATATTGATTTTGGTGACTTAATTAACTACGGTTTAAATCTTGGTTAATTAGGTCGTGGTAAAAGTCTATATATGAGATATATGCGCGACTTTTACACAAACCTGAAGCTCGCAGATCCAAAAGGATCCATCACGAATCCGAGAAATTTGGATTTCTCGTAACCAATTGCTGTGATCTGCTGATCATTGAAAGTGACGAGCCTGCAAATTTTGAAGAAGCAATGATGAGCCCTGAATCCGAAAATGGTAATATTCTGATATACAAAGCTAGGTTGGTGGCAAAAGGTTTCAAGCAAATTCATGGTATTGAATATGAAGAAACCTATTCCCCAGTCAACGTGCTTAAGTCCATTCGGATTCTCCTAGCAACCGCCACTCATAATGGTTATGAGATCTGGCAGATGGATGTGAAAAAAGTTTTCCTTAATGGAATTCTGGAAAAGGACGTGTACATGACACAACCTGAAGTTTTCATTGATCCTTATAAAGCTAGGAAGATATGCAAGCTTCATTAATCCATTTATGGATTGAAGCAAGCATCTCGGAGTTGGAATTTTCGTTTTGATGAAACAGTCAAAAAGGTTTGACTTCATCAGGAACGAAGAGGAACCGTGTGTTTACAAGATGACTAGTGGGAGCGTAGTTGCACTTCTAGTATTGTATGTTGATAAAATACTACTTCTCGGAAATGAAATTCCATTGTTTCAGTCAGTTAAGACTTGACTCGAAAGTTGTTTTTCAATAAAATATGGGAGAAACCGTAAACATTCTTGGAATAAGAATTTATAAAGATAGATTGGACAAGCTAATTGGATTGTGTCAAGATGCTTATATTGATAAGGTCTTGCACAGGTCCAATATGCATGATTCCAAGAAGGGTTTCATGCCAATGACACTTGGCATTACTCTTAGACGCAATGTCTTTCGACACACGCTGAGCAAGAGCGAATGAGGTTCAGACAACTGCTACATGCATTAGATGTGTTAAGATGTGATCTTAATTTTAGTGGGAGTTGTTGTTGTTGATTTTAGTTATGATATGATGTTCATGTAAACATAATTTGATTATGAATTCTGACATCAGTATTATTTAATTATGTTATTAAATAATAGTCCCAAAGTAATTTATGACATTTTATAGGTCATCAAGTATGTGACTTGATCATGAGACCCTATAGATAATAAATGACATAAATTATGAAGGTCCCTGGTCAAGGTTGTTAAAGTGGGACATTAACAACCGCGTGAGACTAGTATATGAGGTGACTGATGACTAAGTTTCATGGAGTCATTAATAAGAGTATTAAAGTCAATCACATAGATATGTGTTGGAGAACACATGATCGGACATGACCCACTGATGAGAACTCTACGGGATAGTTATATAAGTGTCATGAGAGTTTTCATTACGACTATAGAGTATAGTCCTTAGACCTGAGCTCATCATGTTTTCTTACATGTGAATTGGTCCGCTTTGACTTTGTCAAACGTCAGCCGTAACTGGTGATTATAAAGACATTGATTGGGCGTATCATGAAGCGTGTGAAGGAACAAGGATGGAACAAGATGGGATTTGTCCCTCCTATATAACAGGAGATACATATCTCAGGGCCCATCGAAGATTTGATACTGAGAAATGTGTGGCCACACTCAAACGAGGTGATTGTCAGCCGTTTGTCTTGTCAGTATAAATCGGAATTCGATGAACATGATATTGGCTTAATAAGGATGACACAGATCTTGCCTCATGCCAGATCGAGATATAGAGACGAAGGGATTATGGGAATAAATGATTCCAGTACAAGTGGGAGATTGTTGGGAATGTCCTGAAATCACACTTGTAATCACTCTAGAGATAGTTGTGTTGTCTAGATTAGACATTCATACAATACTAGATGGTCATAATGTTTTTCTAGAAACCACTTGTGATATGTGAGTTGTGAACTCATTACTAGTATTATATGAACCTACAGGGTCACACACCTAAGCAAACTGGATGTACTTCATGTGGGAATGATCATTAATGTAATGATCAAATGTGTATTTGATACACATTAATATAAGTGTTTTGAGGGTGTGTCGATCGACACAAGTGTTGTGTCGATAGATGCAAGGCGCATATCGAAACAATATTTCGATTTAATGACTTACTTAATCTTGGTTCGGTCCGGTGATTAATTAGGTTTTCCCAGGTCTATATATATGTGATATAGCACGACCTGGAGCACAACTTTGACCAAAATCGCAGCCACCTCTCAGAAACACAGGAATCCCTAAGAGATCCGATCTCCCGGCACTAGCATCCCGGCGGATTCCAGTTTGTGTGTGTGTGGATACCAGTAGAGGCGCAGCACTTGAGGCGCTTGTGAATCTCGAATACCTAATCATCTTCCGCTGCAAATCATCCATGTATATTCGAGATCTGAGAATGTAGATTCAACTCTAAGCATGAATCCTAGATCCTAGGCCTGAAATTTATACCTAGGGTTGACTAAATTGGATTAGGAACCGCCTAGAAATTCCTTCAAAGGCAAGGAGTTTGTTGTTCATTAAAGAAAATGCTACCTAATTTCAAGAAAATTGTATTTTAGCTTTCGATTCTCTCTCTTCGTAAAAGCGATTCTCCTGATCTGAGTTTTCTAGCCGTTTATAGGCGTTATGCCACCGCTGGCACCGTCGGCTCCGTCAATTCATCCGGATCGGGTCACAACCGGTGCTCCGCCGGCTCAACCTACGGTCTTCCAAGTTGTGGGCTCTGGTTCTGAGGCGCCAAGCTCTATTGCTAATCCTAATTCTGGTATTAATTTCCTCGCTCCGGTTGACATAGCCATGTCTGATCCGATTCTCTCTGCTACCCCCCACCTTCAACAAGTCTCTAAGGCTCAGTCTATCATGCAAGATCCTTCATCGTCCGGCTCTAATAACCCTGGTCAAGGTGGTATTGTTCAGGATCCTCCCTCCAATCCGAGTCTGGATAATCCCACCAGGTCTTATGAGAAACCTTCAAATCCCACGTTACCAGGTTCTGGTTCATTCAACTGGGCAAAAAATCTTAGCTCTGCCTCTCGCATTCCTGCATCAAATGCTCCGGTTACAACCTCTGATACGGGCAGACCACGAGTGAAAATTCCAAATGGTGTTTTCGAAAGAGGTGTGAAACTTCACAAGGATTATATTGTGGGGATCTTTTACGGCAAGCCACCGTCGTATGGTAAGATTTGGGCTGTTTTAAACTATCTATGGGGGAAAGATCGCAGAGTACCGATTTATCATCTCTAAGAATGCCTTCTTATTCTACATTCCGTCGCCTTCTCTTCGGAAAAAAGTGTTGGAGCAGGAGTTGTGGAGGGTTGGTGACTCACCTTTCTTCGTTACTGAATGGAAATCTGAATATAGTGTTAATCCACCATCATTGGATCGTGCGCCGGTTTGGGTTACCATTAAAGGGATTCCGTTTGACCTCATTACTCCGGAGGGGTTAAGTTTCATTTGTCGTCCTATAGGAAAGGTTGTGGATTCTAAACCGTTCACAAGCATATCATCTGTTGAGGTAAAAATTATTGTGGATCTAACTAAACCTCTGCCGTCGGAAGTCGAAATTGAATGCGAAAATGGTTCGGTCCTTCTTCTTCAAGTTACATACCCGTGGTTACCACCGCTATGTTCTTTCTGCAATGAAATAGGACATAAAGTTGGTCTTTGTCCTTCTGCTCCGCCTCCGGAACAATCACAGAAAACGCCAGCTACTACTTCTAAAACGGAATGGAAGCAGGTTCCGACAAAAGCTAAAAAGGATAAAGGTAAAGGTACTGTTAGAGACGATGGTAGTAATACGGTTGTTTCTGAGGAAATTGTTGGTCAGGAGGAGGTTCATGCTAGCTCTCAAGCTCTTCAATTATCTGGTTCTGTGGTTTTTAAGGATCAATCTCAATCCAAGTTGGCAAGTACGAACAAGAATAAGAGTTCAATAGCTGCGGTTTCTACCCTTGGTTCCGCCATGGATACATCTACTACGTCTATGGTCTCTAAGCAACCAGGAAAAGGGGCGTTCAGTGCAGCTAAGAAAGGCTTAAGGAACAAATCGGTATCTCAATCTCGGGTTGATCCAGCTACATCCAACTCTTATGCAGTGCTGAGTCAAGAAGACATGGTCTTCGATGCTATTGATACCTCGCAAAGGTGTTCTGGTCAGAATGATCAATCTTCAATCTATCCTAATTCTCAGTCAAGTAAGACCAAGAAACGTAAGTTTAAAGCGCCATCTACTCCTACTCCAACTCAAGGAGGTGTTCTTCCAATAGAATGGAAGAATGATCTCAACCAAGAATAAATTTATGTCGAGTACATTTTTTGGAATGTGCGGGGAATCAATGATCATTCGAAGCATAGTCCATTAGCAAGCTGGTTGAGTCGTAAGTCAGTGTCTTTTGGGGTTCTTTTGGAAACACATGTGCATGATATAAATAAGCATAATATTTTGCAAGCTTTGGGATCGAGTTGGAATCTTCTGGATAATTATTCCCACCCTGACTTGGGGAAGATTTGGGTTATTTTTAAAGCTCCTACGAAGGTGAAGTTGTTATTTAAGGATTTGCAATCTATAACTTGTGAAGTGATCTTGGAGGATGGAACCGATTTTATCTATACTGCTGTTTATGCTGCTAATAACGAAGATCTGCGTAAGAATTTATGGGTTTCATTAGCTGATACTGCCGTGGCTTTTAGTCTCTGCTCGAAGCCTTGGATTGTGAATGGTGACTTCAATGAAATTATGCATCCTAGAGAAACGTCTAATCAAGACATTGTTCGTACCACTCGTCCAATGAGGGATTTTGGCGACTGCATTGGTAATCTTGGCCTCTTTGATCTTCCTTATTCTGGCCCTCTCTTTACATGGACAAACAAGCGTCCTTCTGACCCTTTGGGAAAACGCCTGGATAGGTGTTTCGTTAATGGGTCTTGGCTGCTAAAGTTCCCTACAAGTCATTGTGTGTTCGAGGCGCCAGAGTTTTCTGATCATACGCCTTGTCATATTCAGCTTCTTACTAAGCCTCCTACTTATGGGACAAAACCTTTTAAGTTCTATACCCTGTTATGCAAACATCCTTTGTTCTTGGAGGTTATTCGCAAGGAGTGGGAGGATACGAATATTATAGCAGATTCCCTTAAAGATTTCTGTTATAAATTAAAGGGAATGAAAAGGGATATGAAAACTCTCTACAAAGAGAATTTCAGTGGCATTGAGAACAGAACAAAGGAGGCCTATGACCGTTTATCCTCTGTCCAAATTCTTTCTCTTAATAATCTCTCACCGTCTAATATTGAGAATGAGCTGGCTGCGAAATCGGTTTGGTTATTGCTTAGAGCGGCTGAAGAGAATTTTTTCTTACAACGTTCAAGGGTCAAATGGTTAGGGGAAGGGGACTCAAACACCCCGTTCTATTTCAGTGTAACCACGGCTCGTAACGCGAATACTTCCGTTAAGTTCTTGTTTCGTCGGGATGGGTCTAGAAGCGTCTCTCTTCAGGAAGTTCACGAGATCGCAATCGATCATTTCCAGTCCATTTTACAGACGGTAAAAGGAGTCTTCTGCCCGGAACTTCAAGAATTTCTGGACGATGTGATCTTAGTTACATGTTCGGATAGTCAAGTTTTGGCGCCTGGTCTGCCGTCCACAGCTGAGATGATTCACCAGTGTTTGTTCAAAATGCCCAACAATAGGACTCCAGGTCCGGATGGTTTTCCAGCAGAATTTTTCAAGGCTACTTGGTCTATTTTGGGGAATGAATTCACTCGGTCGGTTATCAACTTTTTTGCTAATAGTTTCATGCCTACTTCTCTGAACTCTACTACTCTGGTGCTTTTGCCGAAGCGTCCGGGTGCTGATCAGATCGCTGAATTTCGACCTATCTCTTGCCTCAATACGCAGTACAAGATGATCACAAAACTTCTCTCCAACCGGCTTAAGTTAATTCTTCTGGACATTGTATTACCAAATCAGTCAGTCTTCGTTAAAGGGAGACTTCTACTTGAGAATGTTCTTCTGGCATCGGAAGTTCTGTTAGATTATCACAAAGTGTGTTGCGCCCCGAAGATCACCCTGAAAATAGATATCGCTAAGGCGTTTGACTCGGTCAGATGGGACTTCATTCTGAGTACTCTCCAGTCTTATAAACTGCCGTCTTGTTTTATTAGCTGGATTAAGGCGTGTGTTTGCTCTCCCTCTTTCTCTCTTAGTATTAATGGAGTCTCTTCTGGTTATTTCAAAGGCAAAACTGGTCTAAGGCAAGGTGACCCTATCTCTCCGATCCTCTTTGTTCTTATGATGAATGTTCTTTCACTCATGTTAATTAAAGCGGCAAGGAATGGTAACTTTGTCTATCATCCGGGATGTGAGCGGTTGGAGCTTACCCATCTTTGTTTCGCTGACGATCTTTTAATCTTCTTTGATGGTACTTTGAAGTCAGTGGATGGGGTTTTAAAGGTTCTAAAGGAATTTGAAAGGCTGTCGGGGTTGGCGGTTAACATCGACAAAACAACTCTCTTTAGTTCTTGTGTTGATAATTCGGTTCTAAATGAGATATCCCATAGGTTCAGACTCAAGCAAGCTCCGCTGCCGGTTAGATACTTGGGTTTGCCTTTGTCTTCGAGGAAGCTGTCCGTTAAAGATTATGATCCCTTGTTGCTTCAGATCAAGCGGAAAATGACTTCATGGACATGGCGGGTAGAATGACTCTTATTAAATCTGTGATTGCTGGTATCATTGGATTCTGGACTAGTGCTTTTGTTCTTCCAAAAAGAGTAATGAAGCGGATTAATAGCCTTTGTAGCTCCTTTCTTTGGCATGGTAAAATCGGAATGGGTTATGGATCGAAAGTAGCATGGCATAACATTTGCTTTCCAAAGAAATAAGGTGGTCTGGGAATAAGAAATATTCAGAGTTGGAATGAGACTTGTTGTTTGAAGCTGATTTGGATGTTGTTCTTTCAAGCTGGTTCTCTTTGGGTTGCATGGATCCGTACGAAGTATCTCCGTTCAGCAACTTTTTGGGCATTAAATGACAAAAATTATGCCTTCTCCTGGTCCTTTAGACAGATGTTAAAGTTAAGGCATAAGGCTCTCAAATTCCTTTCCATTAAGATCCGTAATGGTGAAACCACCTTCTTTTGGTGGGATCCTTAGTGCCCTTTTGGTCTGTTATATCACTTCTTGGGGGTGGACGGTCCGACAAGGCTGGGTATCCCTCTCTTTGCGACGATTGCGGACGTGATGACAAATCAAGTATGGAGCCTGCCCCCAGCGCGCTCGGATAAGCATGTTCAATTATATGCTTTCATTTCTACTCTTTCTATTGATGGTCTTGGTTGTGATTATCCTGTCTGGAGTGTGAATGAAATTGTAAAGCATAAATTTTTTTCTAAGGATGTATGGAATGTTGTTAGAGAGTCTAAACCTATCGCTTCTTGGACTACTCTAATTTGGCATAAAGCTATTATCCCTCGACACGCTTCTACTGCTTGGCTCTTTGTCCTTGACAGGAACCCGACGATGGAGCGTATGGCTGCTTGGGGATATGACATTGAGAAGACATGCTTGCTCTGTGGGGAAGACTATGAAAATGTAGGATTATGAGTTTTTCCATGGTTCAATTCTCAGATTGCAACCTAGCACATAATCTTAAACAGATCTAGGTTCTTGTAAATGAATCAAATAAACAAACCTGGACATTACCTTTTGCAGCGGAATAATGGTAATGACGAGATCAACAAGAGCTGATGATTACCTGCTCCTCCTAGGTATCCACACGCTTACAAGTTACGGATCAGGCTGCTAGACCAAGCTCGGAATCAACAGAGAGAGAGAGGACGACTGCTCATCAAAATCGCAGATGGGAATTAATTACCCTAAGCTGCGCCTCCCTCTGCCTTATATGGGCCCAAGTTATTAAACTAATGGCCTATTAGGCTTTTGGGCCCAAGACACAAATCAGACAAAAGTCTGTATTTTGTCTGGCCCAATTCTCTGTACCAATACAGTAAATGCCTTGCATCTTACTGTATTAATTCCATTCTAACTTTCCCGTTAGCTATGGTGTGTGACCCTTAGGGATCATACAATACTGGTAATAAGTCCTAAACTTATAGATCATGAGCGGGCTCTAGCAAGTCATCATGATCACCCAGTATTTATGACTTATGACTGATCTCGACACTTATCATACTTTCTAGAGATAGTACGGTAGATTTCAGGACATTCCCAACAATCTCCCACTTGTACTGGAATCCTACATTCCCTAATCCTTTTGTCTCAATATCTCAATCTGGCATAAGGCAAGATGCGTGTCATCCTTATATAGCCAGACCATGTTTATCGGAACAGATTTGATACTGACAATGCAAACGACTTGGGCAAGTCCGTTTGGGAGTGGCCACTCTCTTACCAGCTATCAAGTCTCCGATTGGCCTAGAGATATTACCTCCGTTAAACGGCAGGGACAAATCCCATCTTGTTCCATCACTATGAACTACACACTTTATAATACACCCAACCAAGGTCCTTATAGCTCCCAGTTACGAAACAGCGTTAGACAATGATCAAAGTGCATCAATCCATGTGCAGCCACATGCATGCGAACTCAGGTCTAAGGACTATACTCTATAGTCGTATATGAGAACCTCTCATGACACAGATATTAATATCTTGTAGAGTTCTCATCAGCGGGCCATGTCCGGTCATATGCTCCCCTACATATACCTATGTGTCGACTTTGATGCCGCGCATCTATGACCCCTCAAAACTTGGTCATAAGTCTCAACACAATCTAGTCTCAAGTGGTTGTTGGTGTTCCAATTTCAACAACCTTCGACTATGGACACTATGATTTATGTCATTTCGTTAAATATGGGGTTTCAGGATCAAGTCTACTCATGTACTTCGATGGTCCATATATAATGACATGAATCATTTTGGAACGATTATTTATATCACAGTTAAAATAATCCAGAAATCATAGATTTCATAAACATAAAATATTATGTTTACATGAACCTTTCAAAACAACTAAATAAAGCCCTTTACAAACTCCCACTGAAATTAAGACTACATCTTAATTTCACTCATCCTACAGCTACAGCCCGCGACTCGTGCTTAGGCCTAAGGAGTGGCTTCGTTAATAGATTAGCAACGTTCTCATTCGATGAAACTTGCTTATCTACTTAACACCTCTGTCATTTATCTCACGGAATAGGTTATACCTACCCTCAAAGTGTTTGGACCTCTGATGTGCAGCTAGTCTCATCTACGGTGGGAATCACATCAAGTTCAGTAATGAACTCTTCTTTCCAAACAACCTCTTTCGCCGCTTCTCAAGCTGCGAAATGTTCAGCTTAAGTCATGGAGTCAGCAACAGTGCCTTGCACCGCCAGACAGACACAAGATATAGCCGGACTGTGACCAGGAATTATGTCTATTGGAAACTTGCCTTTCAGACTCTATCGACTTGTAGCACCTCACTTTCTCCGTAAATCAAGAATTTATCCTTAGTATTTCTCAAATACTTTAGGATATTCTTTACGGCAATCCAGTGATTCTTTGCTGGATTTGACTGGTCTTTACTTGTCTTGCTTAACATTAAAGCAACATCAAAACAAGTACGTGTCATGGCATACATGATAGATCCAATTGCCGACGCATATGGAATCCTATCCATGCATTCAACTCAGCAGATATCGTAGGACACTGCTTCTTGCTTAACGTATTGCCATGTGACATTGGCATAAAACCCTTCTTGGAATGCTGATTAGGTGTAGGACTTTGTCAATTTAAGAATCCTGACTTTGTCCTACCAGCTCTTTTGGATCTCTATCTTTAGATCCAAAATCCAAGAACATACGTGGTTTTACCCATGTCAATCACAAAACCAACTCCCAAGCCAGTCCTTTACCGACTGTAGCATTGGGACGTTTATTTCCGAGAATCAGTATGTCATCGACATACACTATGAGAAATGCAACATCGCTCCCACTAATCTATTAGTAAACGCACAGTTCCGCTTCGTTCCTGTTCAAGTCAAAACCTTGACTACTTCAACAGAACGAAGATTCCAACTCCGATATGTTTGCTTCCATCCATGAATGGATCAATGAAGCTAACTTACACATAGTGTAATTTTCGGAGTCCGGGCTCACTTTCGCTTCTTTGAATTTCGCAGGTTCGTCGCTTTCAATGATCATCAGGTTCAACTAATGACGAGAAATCACTCTCGGATTAGTAACTGATTCATTCAGATCTGCGAACTTCAGGCTTTACAGGTGTAGATTCTACAGAAATCTGTAAATCCATCCGCTGCTCTCCCTCAACAGGTTGAGCAGCCTCCTGTATTTCTCGAATTTCTTCGAGTTACGCTTTTACTCCCACTGTTCTTCTTGGAAAGTAACTTCCCCTCTTAGAAAACAGAATGGACGTAAAAAGTAACAAGCCTTGGTTTCCCTAGGACAACCAGCGAAGTAGCACAACTACAAATACTCAGTAAAGACGAATTTGGATCGATTCCAGTCCACATTTACGTGGTGTCTTTCAACTGATATTGGTGGAACTATTTCAGTGTAAACTTAGATATTTCTAGAGCGTTATTCTTAAAGAATATCATGGAAGATTCGTGCGACTCATCTTTAATCATTTCTAATAAGATCTGATTCTTTCTCACAGAAACACCTCAAGGTTTTCAGGAGAAATGAGCTGTGAAACGACTTCACACTCATTCAGATGATCACACCATCAATGACTTAAGTATTCTCACTCTTGATCTAATCCAGAGTCTCAATACTTCTGTCACTTTGATTCTATACCTCATTCTGGAACTCTTTCGACCATGTCAAAGAATTCCGACTGTTGTCTCATCAAATGAACACAGTCACACTCACTGAAGTAATCAGTAGAGACAATGAAGTACATGAAATTTTCTCTGGCATTACTGCTCATCAGACCACATACATGAGTATGTTCAATGTCCAATAAGCCTTTGGGTCTTTCTCTAGCTCGGCTAAGATGGGCCCTTTGTGTTTTGGTCCAGTAAGTAGAATTCAAGTCTCATAAGATATCCATTCAAATGAGCCCAAAAGTCCATAACTATGGGGTTTCTGAATCCGACTTACTCTATGTGACCAAAACATTTACGCCAAGAAAAATCAGGTTTAATTCATCAGATTTAAACCAATTCGGTATTTATGTTACATTTAGGCACTCTTTGGTTTAAGACATAAAACCCATTCCTTGAATAGGGTGCTACAATTAACATTTCATTAAGATCAAAAGAACAAAACTTGTCCTTTATCAAAATGAAAAACATTCAAATTCTTTACAAGAAAATGAAAAACAACTCTGCTTAAAGCAGGTACATTGTAGCAATTACTTAATACAAAACCAAGCCTCAAAGGCATCTACAAGTGAAAAACCCTACGGCTGAGGCAGCATCCCAAGCTCCTTCCAGACACGCAGTTCCACTTGCCCTTCCTTCAACGTTCTACTGTTGCTCAGGCTCTGCATATTATAACAAATATTAGTGGCACAACCAGTATCCAATACCTATAAGGTATAACTTGAAGTAATAACATGAATACCTGAGGAAATAGTCTCATACATCGACTTTAACTCCTCATAATCTTCCATGAATTTAATGCAATCTCTTTTCCAATGCCCAGTCTCTTTACAGTAGCAGCACTTACCAACGTAAGAGGTATCTGACTCGGGCTCAGAAGACACACGCTTGCCATGATTCAAAATATGGACAACTTTGTATTCACCCTTGTCAGCATTAGGTTTAGTAAACCTACCCTTCTCCTTCATGAGATTGTACAGGGTACTCTTCACGTTTGGCTCAACTGTCTTGAGCATATCATGCAGTTCAGTCAGCGTCTTCGTTAAGCCTTTCTTGATATAGTTCCTTCTGAACTTATCATAGCTTGACGGCAGTGACTGCAGAATGATCTCAGTTGCCAATTCCTGGCTAACTGGATAATCCAGTTTCCTCAGGTTATCAATGTAACCCATCATTTTACTGACATGAGGACTTACTGGATGATCATTTGGTAGTTTGCAGCTAGTGAGAGACTTAACCAACTGGTATCTCTCCACTCTTACCTGCTCCTGAAATTTCAATTTCAGGCTGCTGATCATCTCTATTGGCGACTCCATGTTCTCATATTGCTTCAGCAAATCTGAGTCCATGGTAGCCAATATCAGACCACGCACATCTACCGCATCATCATAATGCTTATTCCAAGCATTACGTACTGCATGACAGGCCTTGGATCCGATCCTCTCGGTGAGAGCTTTCTCAAGGACATAGTCCTTTCTCTCATGCCTGAGAACTAGCCTCAGGTTCCGCGACCAAGTCAAGAAATTTGATCCGTTCAGTTTGTCCATCTCAAGGACATACCGGATCGAGAAAGTGTTTTGATTGTTTGTGCTCGTCATAGCTGAAATTTAGAGATAAATAGAGTTTTAGTTATTTAGTTCATAAAAGAGTAATCTTAATAACTTATAAGAAAACTCGCATTGCATTCAAAATTTCTTTGTTTAACCTCATAAGAATGCAATGATTCCGAGACCCATGTTCAGCTAAATCCAAAGTGGGCCACTGGCCGTCACTAAAAGTTGCTTTACTTGGTAAGCATACACACATCTAGTTATAACCAATAACTCTCGGTTGTGAATTGGGCCCAAGGCCCAAGTCACCAGATGTCTCAAGGCCCGGGACTCCCGATGGCCCAGTCAAGGAAACCAATCTCTTACATCCAAATAATCACTAAAGTCTGGGACTCCCAATGAAATTAGTGACTATATACTACTTTACTTACGCGAAAACAGACACCTCACACTGTAAGCCATATCTGTAATCGAATAAGCGTTAAGTAGCTGACAAGATTGGAAAGACATCCAAGCTTGATATTGTTTTTTGAGGATTTTTTCAGTTTTATTTTCAAAAATAGAAGATTACTATTTTGGAAAACTTACTTATTTTAGAAACTTTCTAAATTTAGTAACATACTAAAAATAGAAATTTCTAATTTAATATTTTATAAATATTTTGGGATTGTGTCACAAATTATAGGCCCAATTCTTGGCCCAAGACCATAGAATTCCAATTGGCCCAATAATTTGACATAACCGAGTCGGTTTATTAATTCTGGTCCAAGACCAAATTAACTATCAAAACCATCGGTTATTTACTAAACCAGACCAGCTCTAAATTATTTGGTCCAACCAAATCAAACTTAGACCAGCCTTCGGTTTAGGTTAAAATTCAATTTTTGAATTTCAATCCGGTTTAACCAGAAATTAAATAATACCAATTGTATTAAATAATTTCCAGCAAACCGCGATTTGGGTTAACCGCTTGAACCACCAATTAAATTGGATCGGTTCAGTTAAGTCCAAAACCGGGAAGAAACACCTAGTGTTTTAGCCAATTTGACCTAACTTGCGGTTTAAGGCTTTAAACACACGATTAACCGCCAATTAAATGGACCGGTCTAATCGGTGCGGTTTGGGCAACGAACCGCGAAGCTCGGTTTAACCGATTGACTATTCGCGGGACGTAATGGTTTGACGGGCCAAACGATCGACCACGGCCCATGAACAACACAATCGATCCACGATCGTTGCGTCCAGCCATGGCCGATCGATCCTTGCCCATCCGTGATCCACGATCACACGGCCACACATACCGATCGATCACATGGCTTACACTCGATCACATTGCCGTGATCCAATGATCCGAGATCATTAGTGCCCTAAGCCATGATTCATTAACCGATCGATACACGCGATTCTCGGCCCATTACCGATCGATCTTTGCACGGCACAAACAATTGTCGGCGACTATGCATCACGATCGCATGAGCATGATCGGCCCATCATCACTCGGCATGTGATGATCCGATCGAATGATCATCGCCGGATCCAGCTTTGCACGCGATCGTCGGCTGCAATGAATCAAAACCGATTCATGCCGAGACCTTGTGCACGTGATCCTTGCGGTTCTCGAGCATCACGATCACCGGCCCACGGCTGATTCACAAGATCAAAACGAGAACCCTAGCTGATCATGGGCCAAATCGATTCAAGCCAAAGCTTGCGACTCAAGCAAACTTAATGATCCAAGATCATTGTGCATAATCGATTAGGGTTCATATTACACGGCCGAGACCATGATAATATGCGATTAGGTATTGATGATTTCAATCAATTTTTTTTTTTTTTCATTAAATTGATTCAACAAACCATTAAACAATCATTATGATCCAAATTACAAGAATCTAATGAACCTGTCTCTGATACCACTGTAGGATTATGAGTTTTTCCATGGTTCAATTCTCAGATTGCAACCTAGCACGTAATCTTAAACAGATCTAGGTTCTTGTAAATGAATCAAATAAACAAACCTGGACATTACCTTTTGCAGCGGAATAATGGTAATGACGAGATCAACAAGAGCTGATGATTACCTGCTCCTCCTAGGTATCCACACGCTTACAAGCTACGGATCAGGCTGCTAGACCAAGCTCGGAATCAACAGAGAGAGAGAGGACGGCTGCTCATCAAAATCGCAGATGGGAATTAATTACCCTAAGCTGCGCCTCCCTCTGCCTTATATGGGCCCAAGTTATTAAACTAATGGCCTATTAGGCTTTTGGGCCCAAGACACAAATCAGACAAAAGTCTGTATTTTGTCTGGCCCAATTCTCTGTACCAATACAGTAAATGCCTTGCATCTTACTGTATTAATTCCATTCTAACTTTCCCGTTAGCTATGGTGTGTGACCCTTAGGGATCATACAATACTGGTAATAAGTCCTAAACTTATAGATCATGAGCGGGCTCTAGCAAGTCATCATGATCACCCAGTATTTATGACTTATGATTGATCTCGACACTTATCATACTTTCTAGAGATAGTACGGTAGATTTCAAGACATTCCCAACAGAAAATAGGGACCACCTATTTTTCTCTTGCTCTTATTCATTGGAGATATGGCATGCTATCTCTTCTCATCTCGGCTTCCGGAACACTCCTTATGCTTGGGATAGAGTTCTGATCTGGTTGGAGACGATCCAGCCTAATAAGCATCTCAAAATTGCCTTACTTCAAGGCTGGCAAGCTACGATCTATTCCATTTGGCAAGAACGAAATAACAGGTTTCATAACGGTATCACCCATCCTTCAAGTGTGCTCTCCAATCAGATTATTTGGACTCTAAAGACTAAAGCTGCAGCTATGGCTTCTCTTGGATTCACTATAGGCAATCCTCTGTCTCTTCTTTGGACCCGATATCACCCGCCTTAATGTCTCTTCCTCTATTAGCTTCTATTGCTCTTATTGTATTTATTCTGTCTGTTGGCCAGGATCCATCCCTCTCCTTCTTGTAACAGCTTACACTTGATTCTTAATACATGAAAACCCTTTCGTCAAAAAAATAAAATTATATATATATATATAAAGGCAAAACTGTCAATCAATCCGGTTAGTTGTGAACCAAATACTTTGTGGGCTTTGGACTTGGCTCGAGCTTTTTTCAATCTTGCTGAGACAAGACGTCGTCTCAACAAAGAAATTCTGGTCAGCATTCTTACTCACTCAACCAGCCAAACTTATTCCCATCTGGGAGTTTTGAAAAATTCACCAGGATCGGTAAGTGATTAAGCAGTCATAAACAGTAATGTAATTGAGTAAGATCAACACAATCATTTTTTTTTTTCAAAAGCAAAAAGAGTACACATAAAGAAAAGAAAACATAGAAAATCCAGCTACCATATCTGTTTATTAACTAAATAGAAACAACCTCTAATTTGATAATTGACTTAATCTCGTTCAATGCAATGAAGCTAGGTAACTAAATCAGATAATCACCTTTTTCTTTTGCCACTAAGATTGCTTTGCCATGTCGGAATTTGAACCAAACTAGGAACATAACTGACGAGAAGTGGAGAAGTGAAACATGATCCCTTTGAAACCTCTCTATAGACAATTTTAAATATATCCTCTCCAACAATGTAAATTCTGGTCCTGTGTCCATCGTAATCGTCTGTATCGCAACATATGACTTTTTTATTCTCCTCGTCCACCAAGAAACTCATCATCCTATTCCTCGTTATAATCATAAGTTTACCGATATCCACTACTACGAATTCGCTCCACGACAAGTCTTTGGCCTCACCAGGCTTAGTATTGGTCACCCATATCGTCATCTTTAATGAACCGGCAGTACCACCTAAGTTCTGACACAACAACGCAAGTTTCTTTTCTCTGACAGTTGATAGAACTACACCCTCATCATGCTCATCACTCAGAGAAGGAAGAGGTACGCGGTCAAATATCTCTTTTGTGAAATCAAATCTGATTATGCAATTATCTGAGTTTAACCAGTAAGTATTTCCCTTTAAAGACACGGCAACGCCGTTCCAAAGAAATACCCAATCAGTACTAATAGCATCATGAACCCTCCATGAATCGGAGTTAAACTCATATATTTCAGACATACCAACTCTGGCATCCTGGTACGTGCGATAATAACGGCTACAGCTCAAGATTTTGTAGCTATCGCACGATTTGTTGTTGTTGTTTTCGTATCCTAGAAAATACCTATGGTGGCTTGTGTAACTGTTACTAGATGGTCTCGACTGGATCCACCTGGTTTGACCAGTACAAGGGTTCCAAACCACGAGTCTATTGTCTTTGGTCGTGCATAACAATAGACCTTTACAGTGAAAGATTTCAGATATCTTGACATCTTCCGAATCCTTTAGACTCGTAAGTATACCTGTAAACTCAATAAACTGATCATACCTATTGTGGATTCCATGGAGATTGAAGCTGAATGAATAAACCGATTCTTCATTCTTTAAGACCAACTGCGTTTCTGCTTTTCCCAAGTGCTTCTTGATAAATCTCGGATCTTTGAATAAAGCGTACCAACGTTTGCAAGTTAATTGCAACTGTTTTATAGATGTGGGCGGAACCCTAGAAAGTATTTCCGATTCCAATTCCCACGGGAAATTGGGAATCACCATTGTTTATCTTTTGATTTCTGACCTAGCGAGAACGAGCGAGAGGAAAGCAAAGAGAGATTACGGCTTTAAGAATAACTAAACAAACGAAAAAAAGAGAGAAGAGATTAGGGTTTTAACTTTGTGATATTCACAGTTGGTATATATTGAGAGAGAGGGTATATTAGTCAAGAGAGAAAGCTCCCGAAAAAAAGGAAAATGCATACAAAAAATAGGTGTTGACGGCATAATTTGGTGAATAATACATTGAGTTGCTTTAATCTTCCTTACTACGCTGTAGGATTAGGGTTTGGATTTCACTACAATTTCCTTAATGCTTCTTGCAAAGATGGGTTACTACCAAACTATATTCTTCAACTTGTCTTTTTATTTATACTCGTGAATCTAATCTATTAAAAAGGACCATTATAGAATAAACCTTACCCTACCTGTTATTTACAATATATATTATTAGTTATTAAATTTTTATTAAAGATATGTCAAATATATTTATAATTAATTTATTCATAATATTTTATAATATCTTTTCTTCTACACAAAATACACAAAATAACACAAATTCGTTTTTTCGATATAATTCAAAAATGAATATTATAAAATAAATACTTAAATTAACATTAATTAATTTTTAGTTTATAACATTACGAATTTTAAAATTAGGATTTAGATCTATAACTAAGTTTTTAGGGCACTTCCTTCAATATTGACAAAATATTTTTATTCGATATGAAAAAAATTTGACGGGTTACTGTATTAATTTTACGTAAATAATTAATTGCATCTATTTAAATTGAATTAATTATATAAAAATTAAATATTTTATAAAATGAAACAGTACAATATATATAGTATATTTAAGACTATCAAATTTTGGTATTCAAAAATTTATTTTAATGTAAAATATTAAATGAAATGATATATAATTAAATAATTCAATATATCAATTATTTTATAAATAATAAAAACAAATATTGGTAAATAACACATATATTAACACAAATAAATATATTTTCAATATATTTAAACTAACAAAAATATAAAAAAACTGAAAATCAAATGTAAGATTAATAAGTTTCTGATTTATAAGACCTAAATTTTAAATTTGTACAAAATTTAAAATATTAAAATTAGTCGATATATTTTTAATTTCATAAAACTAAAATATTAAAACTAATTAAATATATATTATTTAATCATATAGTGAGATATGATGATGTTTTTATCATTCCAGTTTATTTAATCCAAATATATAAAATATTTAACCAATTAAAAAACGTGTAAAAAAGACTAATTAATACATTTTGATTATAAAATATTGAAAACAACTAATTGAATATAAATTTAGCAAATGGATTATCAGAATTATTACTTTCATAAATATGTTTTTCATATAAAGTAAAAAATATAGAAACAAAAACTAAATAAAAATATCATTGTCCGAACATATTAAAACTATATAATATATTATAGAAAAATAAAACTATTTCATATCCTAAACTTTCAAATTACAAATACACATTATTCAGCAAAACAAAACACAAAAAGGTTTTCTTAAGAAAATTAATTATATAATAAATAAATAAAAATTTATATTATAATTTAGTAAAATAATTCTGATTCAAATATAAATTTTAAAATCTGAATTTTAAAATAGTAGATGAAACTAAATTGATTGAAACTTAAATTCGGAATAAAATTCTATATTATAGCTTGGTAAATAATTTGGATTCAAATATAATGTTTAAATCTAAATTATAAAAGGGAAATTAGGTGTGATAGCTAAAACTCACACCAAAATTAAGAAAATAAAAAGGTGTTTTTTGATCTAGTGGAAAGTTCACAATTGTCCATCATCTTATAATTTATATACTCAATTATTTGTGTAATAACATCAGTTTTTTTTTGAATGCGTCTGACATTGTACTTTTATTTTCTGATTTCACATCTATTTCTTTTCTCTTCCTGAGTCTTTTAATTTGTTGGTAATCTCTCTCTCTCTCTGAAGAAATGAAAAAACACTCCTTGCTTTGTTCTTGCTGCTTAATTTTTTTGCGTTGATCATTTTCTCGGAAACTCTTTTCCGAGGATGCTTTCCACGATGATGAAGCTGTTCTGCTGGGGGTTGAAGAGTAGTTTCTCCGATCCAAATGGTGTTCTGTCTAGCTGGGATTCCGACAGCTCAAACCACTGTTCTTGGTTTGGTGTCTACTGCAACTCCTATTTCAGAGTCGTCTCTTTAATCCTCAGAGGCTGCGATGAGTTCTGGCTTTTCAATATGATGAATGACCTCCCATCAATTTTTGAGGTTGTGTCTGGTGCTGCTAAGAAGCAATCAAAGGAGAAATGCTCTGTTTCAAACAATAGCAGCAACAGATCCAAATCAAACTCCAAGGTAAAAATATTTTCTTTCTTCTGTTTATCTTCTGTCTTGAGTAAGCTGGGTCTCAATTACTGTTCATCTTTGCATCAAGCTGAGTGTTCTTTTATGGCATCATGAGCACTTAAATGCATTTTTTTGTCCATTTAACCAAATCCGTTGTCTATTTTTCCCCGGGATTTTCCATCTTAAATTACAGAGAGGATCAGAGCGGCGGCCCAAGTACTCAAAGGCAGAGCCCGAAGAGGAAGAGGAAGGTGTGGAAGAGGAGGATGAGGATGAGCAAGGTGAAACACAGTGTGGGGCATGTGGTGAGAGCTACGCCACTGATGAGTTCTGGATATGCTGTGACCTCTGTGATGACCGTGAAGGTAGGCTTCATTTCCCAGATTCATCTGCTTGTTCGAGTAGACTCGGTGGTGAAATCTCTCAGAGATTAGGGTTTTGTCGCTTGCTTTTAAATATTTAGGAGGTCAAATCCCCAAGGAGATCTGGGGTTTGGAGAAATTAGAGGTGCTTGATTTTTAAGGTAGCAACTTTATCAAGGAATCTCCCGTAATTAGGGTTTTGAATTGGTTCCCTGAGGATCTAAATCCTAAGCTTTGGATTCAGAGATTCCTTGCTAGTTTCAGGAAGTCATTGAAGGTTGATGTTTCTGGATTTTCGAGTTATTCGAGCAATGTTGGTCATGGATTCGAGCTTAGGAAGCTCATGAGTCTTAACGCTGAAGAAGAAGAAGAAGAAGACGAGGTGAGTCCATCCTGGGAAAAGTGGATTGTATCTTCTTTTTTTTTTGGGTCTACAGCTGATTGTATCTTAGGAAAAGTAGTTGATAAAAAATTAATCTCCTATTTATATTCAATTTACTTGTAAAAATAGTTAATTATTATGTTCACTTATATTTCCCTATAATTTACCTATTAAAGGAAAAATAGTTAACTACTTATAAAAAATATATTCACTTATATTTTAAAAATATATTTGCATAATTACTATTTGCGAGGTAGTTATTGTATATATTTATAAATGTTATTGACTATTAGATTTAGTGATGTTTATATTAAAAAATAGTTAACTATTTTAGTATTTTGTATAAACTATTTTACAAAATAGTCAACTACTCATACATTTAGTGGTGTTTTTATATTTAAAAGTAGTTAACTATTTTGTATATACTATTTTACCAAATAATCAACAACTCGTATGTTTATAGATGTTTTTAGTAATGGTAAATAACTATTTTCATGAGTATTTTGCGTGAATAACTATTTCGTGAAGTAGTTATTATATATATTTATTAAAACGTTACTGAGTTTCTGTAGAGTTTTAAACGTCAAAATAGTTACCTATATGTGAAAGTAGTTGATAAAAAATAGTCCGCTACTTTTATTCAATCTACTTGTAAAAATAGTTAACTATTTCGTTCACTTAAATTTTCCTATAGTTTACCTATTATAGAGAAAATAGTTAACTACATGTAAAAAGCAGATTGTATCTTAGGAAAAGCGGATTGTATCTTAGGAAAAGTAGTTGATAAAAAATAGTCTCCTATTTATATTCAATTTACTTGTAAAAATAGTTAATTATTTTGTTCACTTATATTTCCCTATAATTTACCTATTATAAGTAAAATAGTTAACTACTTGTAAAAAATATATTCACTTATATTCTAAAACTATATTTGCATAAATAACTATTTGTGAGGTAGTTATTGTATATATTTGTAAATGTTATTGACTATTAGATTTAGTGTTGTTTATATTAAAAAGTAGTTAACTGTTTTAGTATTTTGTATAAACTATTTTACAAAATAGCCAACTACTCATACATTTAGTGGTGTTTTTATATTTAAAAGTAGTTAACTATTTTGTATAGACTATTTTACAAAATAATCAACTACTCATATGTCTATAGATGTTTTTAGTAATGATAAATAACTATTTTCATGAGGTATTTTGCGTGAATAACTATTTCGTGAAGTAGTTATTGTATATATTTATAAATGTCATTGACTATTAGATCTAGTGATATTTATATTAAAGAATAGTTAACTATTTTGTATAAACTATCTTACAAAATAGTTTACTACTTGTTACGTATTAAAAAGTAGTTGACTATAAGGTATATACTATCTTGCAGAATAGTTAAACGTCAAAATATTTATCTATATGTGAAAGTAGTTGATAAATTATATCTAATGTACACTATTATTAACTTAGTAGTTCTTTTATAAATGTAATTGACTATAACATATATAATATCTTACATAATAGTTAACTATTCATTACATAAAAACACCACTAGATCTAGTGATGTTATATTAAAAAATATTTAATTATTTTATGTAGATTATCTTAAAAATAGTTAACTATTTTCTACGTATTAAAGAATAGTTGACTATAATGTATAGACTATTTTACAGAATAGTTAACTACTCATTACGTAAAGACACCAATAAATATAATATTCAATTACATTTATTTTTATGTACAATATTATTAATTTAGTGTTTTTTATAAATGTAATTAACTAATACTAATGTACACTATTATTAATTTAGTGTTTTTTTTATAAATGTAGTTGATTATAATGTATAAAATATCTTACATAATAGTTAACTATTCATTACGTAAAAACACCACTAGATCTAGCAATGTTATATTAAAGAATAGTTAATTATTTTGTATAGATTATTTTACAAGATAGTTAATTAAGTTAATTATTGAGTTTTAGCTACACTAAATTATCTCCTCAGTCATTTTGTTTTTCACGTAATATATCAGAAGACACGTAAGAACATAGTTATCATGCACTATTATTAATATATCAGAAACCACGTAATACACCATTACTAATATATCAGAAGCCACGTAATAAGACTAGAGGGTATATATAAGTATAGTTATTTCATGAAGATGCGCTTCACTTTACCAAATAAAGAATAGTTAACTAAAGAATAGTTAAACGTTTAGGAATGGTGCGACGAACCAAGATGCGATGAACGTTCACGATGCCCAATACATGAGTATTTAAAATATTTTTATATAATCTTAAAGTTTGTGATGTTATGGTTGATAAGTTATGGGTAGGGACGGTCATAAAGCAACTGTCCAGTTTTACTATTGGTCATAAAGCATTTGTCCTATTTCAGTGATATGTTGCTTTCTGCAGAATTATTTTAAACAAAGAAATAAGGGTAATTTTGTCCAATTTTGCATAACAATTTTGTTGTGTTCTGCCATAAACCTAATTTCAAGTAAAAAGTTTCCATAGATCTAATTGCTGGTCCAATTCATAATATTGACCCAATTGACCAATTATAAAATCATAGATAAAACTCATTTGACTAAAACCTAAACTCGGAACATAAATACTCATAACAAAAAACAATGAAATTGAAAGAAAAATGATAATAAAAACCAAAACAAATATCTAAACTATGATATTTAAAAATTTAATCAAAATTTAATCAAAATTAAATCAAATATAATGAATTATAATATTATAAATTTGATAAAGTTGTATAATTTTAAATATAAACAAAATATCTGCGCTCAACCCCAATCACTATATTAGCCCAAATAGATTACTATTAATTCTATAATAAAAAATTATGTGTTATAATTTAGTAAGATTTTGTGATTAAAATATAACATTCAAAGTCTTAATTATATAATCAGATATAAAGCCCAATTTAGATTAAAGTAAATTTAAACATCGCAAAAATAATTGAAACTAAAACCAAATAAATTCAAAAAAGCATTAAACCCCAAATAAAATATCTACACCATAACATTTAAAATCTACACAAAATATAGTTTTTAAAATGTGTAATATAAAATTTAGACTTATAGTTAAAAAACACTTGCCCTCAACACATGTTAAACACTAGTATGATTGATGTGCAAGAGCCAATACTTGTTAATTTATTCAACAAGATAACCCAATAATTCAAACTATATGTTTTAAATACATTTATTATAATTTTTTACTTCATAATTTTCTAATTAACTAAGTTTCACTTTTGATGTTTCAATATGTCCAATAATCGATCTAATTAAGGGATACATAGCCCATTAATGTAGTACAATGTTTCATGTAACTAGAGATCGTTAACCCCGTGCACATACATGGTTTTATGCATATTTGTGAGTTTATGTTTTGTTTTTAACATTATTATATTTTTATTCCATATTATTTGTGTACTTTTATTAATATAATATTTATTTACTATTTTCATCCATTTGGTCGAGTAACTCTTAAATGGTTTATTAGTATTAATTTTAAGTTTTTAATAGAAATGTTATATATTTAGGTTATTTTAGATTCATTTGTATTTGAGATAATAGAACTTAATTATGTATTGATTTTAGTTATACGAGTTTTTTCTCAAATATTTTAGTTATATTAGTTATATTGGACCATATTTAGTTATCCTTAAATTATGGTGTGAATGTTTTTTTGGTAACATGTGACGTGAAATGTTTTTAATTATTTTTCGGTTTAACATCTTGACTTTGTCTTTTTCTTTTCTCATTGATCTGCCTATTGTAGTTTTATATATTTACTTATTTAATTATATTTACTAAGACGTTATTAAATTTAATTTCATTGTTATTCATGTAATAAAACTATATATTACATTTATATTTTCATATTTCTTTTATCTCCGACTGTAATTATTTTTCTATATAATCTAAAATAATTTGTAGTTGCACTGCATGAGAATTCACAATTTTTTCCCCACAAAATAAAATATATAACTACTATTATAATTTTTTTAGTATCGAGAATAATATATGTGTAAATATTTAGATTTGTCTTATTTTTTTAGATTTATGGTCTTTAATAAGTAACACTAATGTAAATAAATTAATAATTTTTTTGGGGTAAAATTAATGAATTAAAGTAATGACTTTTTGTAAAATTAATGATTTGTTGATGACGTGGGTAGCTTAGATGGAGAGAAAAGAGTTATATTATACAATAGACTAGTTTTTTCATTCGCGCTACTCACGAATACATATTTATAATTTGTTTATTATATTTTTACTATTTAATTTTAAATTAGTTAAAATAAAGTTATAAGAAATTATATATTTCATATTTTTATATTTTTCTTTTTAATTATAAAAAGAAATTTCATAAAAAAATGTTGGTATTATCTTTTACTAAAATATATTGAAAATATGGTCTTCTATTTAATCATATTTGTTAAGACCGCAAATTTGTATATTTTAATAAAATAATAATACATTTTGCTAAAATATAATAAATCATTTACATAAAAGAAAACCATGTAACATTTGCTTTCGTTTATTATTTTTTACTCATTTGTAACTATATTATTTCTAATATAGTTTTAAGTTCGTACAATCACTTAGCCGAAATTACATTTTTACAACTTTTAAAATTTCCTCGTAATTTTAAACTTTTGTTATATCTATTTTTTTTTATCTTTTAGAAATTAATATTGATTTTTTATGGTTAATGATAAATCTTACATAATTTCTATATCCTTTATACTTTATTAACGGCAATCTTAAAATTTGTAAATATAATTACATGTTTGTATTTTTGGTAAATTTTTTATATTAAATTTTTAACAAAATTATATTTTATTTGTTTTACTATGATGAAATTAATTTTAACAAAATATTAGTTAAATCATTATTACTATATTTTTCAATTTAAAATAACCTTTTTTAAAATGACATAAACTCATATGTTTATTATTTATCAATATATATATATATATATATATATATATATTTAGTAGATTAAAAATTATTAAAATTTCTTAATTTTTTTTTTTAAAGTTTAATCTTTCTTAATTTCAAAATTCTAATATTA